>OY720449.1:18290145-18820145 GCA_963082715.1 Harpalus rubripes
AGAGTTATCGCAGACGAAAATTTTGTTACACACACACACACATCCACACACACACACATCCACACACACACACACACACACATACAGACATCATCGTAAAAATAGTAAATTCGTATTCTAGGGACCCTAAAACGTGCTTATTGATTAAAAACTCATCATCGAATTTTTTGACCAAAGACAATACCTTCCTTACCTAAAGGTGACGGAAGGTAAAAAATCATCACGGCATATTACTCATTGCCGGGTGTGCCAATCTACTTTGTATGCAGATATCGTTTATAATATTTGTACCGTGCGGGCGCTTACCCAGCGTCACTTCACGGGCACTCATTGCTGGCATGGAGAGTGCACCACAGGGATCAATTATGTGCCATTTAAAATTCGAAATATTTGGCGTCAGTCGGGATCGAACCAGGTTCCCTAGATTCACGACCAGACACTCAGGCACGCGGCCACGAGAACCAATTTGTGAAACTAAAAACCCAGTATTTCAATACTTAAAATGTAAAAGTATTAATTCAGAATCTGCATATCGTCGCCTAAGTTTCAATACAGGCTTTCTCATTTTTTGGCCAAACGACTTGTCAACTTTTTATCATAAAAATTTCGCGAAATATTGATTTTAGTTAGCCACTGTTATAATATTTGCAATTTACGAGCTTTCTGGTGTCCGGATCGGAAAACTGAGCTGCGTAATAGATTTCCTTCGAAATTTTGAATAAAAAAAAAATCTGATGTGGACACCACACGACTTCCTTGTATGCAACACCAACATGAAATATAGACCCAATTATAAAATTGCACGTATTTGACGTAATTTGACATTAACTTTATTTTTTTATTTTTTTGTACTAATCCATATTACAAAGACCAAAAAGTATATAATTTTTAAATTTACATATCTCGCTTATACAAATTAATTTTATAATATTGCTTGTGCTAGACGCAGAATTTAATTCTCTAAAACTATTATTTGAAGCATTTATTTTTAAAACTTCAGGTAATATGTCACTTCCGGTTAGCATATTCCAACCAAAATCTACTATGTTATTTCCATTGACATAAAAGTCTTATATACCAAATTTGAAAAGTTTTGGATTATATTTTAAAATAGTTTTTCATTAAAATCTATTATAGGCTTCAAGTAAAGTACCATTTCTGGAAATTATGTAATGACCAAAAAGGGAGGTGCACAACTAGTTGTCATAATAGTCCTAAATACAAAATTTCAAATTTCTACGGCTTAACGTTTTTGAGTTATGCGAGATACGTACGTACGTACAGACGTCAAAATGGATTCAGGGATAGTCAAAATTGATATTTCTGTTGAAATCTGAAAACCGAAATTTTTCGCGATTACAATACTTCCTTTACTATGTACAAGGAAGTAATAAATTGACACCTCGTTTTGTCTAAAAATGAGATAGCCGGTGTTACCACTTAGGCGACGATATATTTTATCCTTAAGGGATTTTCCAGTGAATCTCAGGGATATTGTATCATGATCATGAAAGTGGAGAGTGCACCCTTGGGAATTGTAAGAACAGAAACAAATTAAGAGGAAGAACATGACCAAATACTGAAAAGAATATGAATCTAAATTACTTTTATATTTTATCGTTCATTACTTAAAAGTTCATTTAATGAATGTACTAGTCGTTTTTAAGTGATTAATTGATCTGCCACAAAAACATATTGAAAAATTGTTTCTTTTTGCCTTAAAAGATATCCAATTAAACAATAGTGTGGTCTGTAAATTCAATCAAATTGAGTTTCATATACGGAAATTTCATGAATACAAACCAAAAAACCGTCATGATAATTCCAATCACACAGAATAAATTCAAGCAGTATGCAAATTAATTCACGAAATTAAATTTCTTGTAAAGTTTTTTTGCTGTATTCATAAATTTTTAAATTTCATTTCTCATAGCAACCAAAATTCATGACAAATTGTAATACGTTGGTAAATAATTCTATTCATACAGCAACCCTTATCAGTTAAAAATATGCTATTAATATGTTTGACAACACTCTCAACTAATTCAAAGTTGATGAATTT
The DNA here is from genome assembly GCA_963082715.1 of Harpalus rubripes. Classification (NCBI taxonomy): domain Eukaryota; kingdom Metazoa; phylum Arthropoda; class Insecta; order Coleoptera; family Carabidae; genus Harpalus; species Harpalus rubripes. The sequence continues at coordinate 18,292,208 of OY720449.1, forward strand.
TGCATGAGACAAAAATGACTATTGTACATTGGAATTCCCAAAAGGTTTAATGAATACAATGAACTATCGAATCCATTATCGTACGAAAATTGTTCGTTTAAATCATGGATGATTAACCTTTTGGATATTCTGGGTCGCATCTCCCAACAAAAAATTGTCAAGGGCCTCGTATAGAATTTAATATTTATTTATTTTTACAATGACTACTAAGGCTGTTTTTCGAGACTAATGCATCTACTGAGTGTCGTTTTTCGGGGCGCACCATTGGGATCTCGGAAAATAGAAGCGATACGAAGTCGGTTAAATTAGAGCAAAGTTGTCCCGTTAGTAGGCCATTTTAAAGATGCATTTGTTTTTCACGAAAAATTAAAAGGTCACTAGATGCAAAAATAAAAATTTTAGCTCCCGCTACCCTTGGTAAGGGAGCTATAGGGATCGTGCTAACATCGCATATCGAGATTTTGGTAAATGACTACGTTTTAAGGTCCCTAGAATCCAATTTTAACATTTTCACGATGATGTCTGTGTGTATGTATGTGTTTGGACCCTCCACTCTAACTCAAATACTATCATTCAGAAAATTTTGAAACCTTGTATTTTGAACTTTTTCTGTAATGGAAAGAGCCAATTAGATTTTTGTGAAAATCGGATAACCGGAAATGACACTTTACTAGAAGCTCAAAATAGTTTTTCTTCGAAAAATACCTTTAAATGTTATTTTTTCGAGATTAATGTTATTATAAAAGTTAAAGATTATTAAATTTTCTATAGATTTGCATTAATACTTCTTCTATATATTTTATGGATAAATTTATAAAATTATCTATAATTTAAATCCCAAAGCCTACGCTTTAAACCAACAAAACACAGTTATTCAAATGTATGTAACTGACAGATAAATGTCACTATCAAAGAACTAATCATTTCAAAATAATATTAGTAACGTTTTAAAAAGGAAAAAGTAAAGTAAATAGAACAATAGAAAAGGAATTCAATACAGTTTCCAGCATAAGTAAACATGTAGGTATGTATTTAGATTAATAAAAATGAACGATTCACAAAAATGTTTAAGCTAATCCTGATTTTTGGATTAGTGAATGCTATTCTATCCCGGCATTTAAAATTTAATCTTCATTTTATTATAGCCCCTGTGGCTCAATGGTTAGAGCAACGCCTCATGTCATGAGTGCCCTCGGAGCTCTGGGTTCGAATCCCACTAAAGCATGGATGTGTGTGAATGTGAACCCACTCTGTAATTGGGATTTAATCCTGTTGAGGGGTTTAAAAAAAGGTAGTTACTTGGATTAGAGTAGACTATATTTTAAGAAATAATCTGTCAAAATTAGAGTAAAATTCGCTAATCCAAAAATAAGGATTAGCTTAATCGTTTTTGAGTCTCGGACGGTAAATGCCGGGAGGTATTGCGTTGGTTTCTTAATCTTTTATCCCTCACAACGGTGTGTTTATATATAATGTTAGTTGACTTTTGCGCAAAAAAATGACAGCTATAGCTATCAACCTTGCACTGAATAAACTTTCTAGTAATTTAAAATAAATAATTCGTATAACCTATGATTTCAATATTTTTTCATTGTGAACGGAAATAATTTTTACTATAAATTTCGTATGCTACCGAAGCCACTAATTCTAGCACTGCCGCTAATTTTTTTATTCTGAATGGGCCTTTAGACATTTGGTAACTTTTGTCTTAATTTCATGGCTATTGCTATTTTGCAGATGATTTTCGACAATTTCATAGCGAATTTCTGACGTTACAAGGAAGTAAAACTAATTTTGCTTATTGATTCAGATGTAGAATTTTATGCTCTACAACTTTTATTTGTATCTTTTTTACCTATAATAATTACAGAAATAAAAAATTACTATAAACTGATTTTACATGTTAAATCCCTATGTTCTGGGGTTCGAGTCACCAACCTGTATATATTTGAGTATGTTACAAATAAATTAAGTAGATAAACACTCGGTATAAAGTATTAAACTGCTTTAAACAAATGAAAACGTTACAATATAGAGCGCGTTTTTTTTTTATTCCGCAGATATGTATCCCTGCAATTTTAATTTACAGATAGTAGTTTTTTTATTACATAGATGCCTCTGCTATGTAGCTGGACAGTGTTTTTTTATTTAATTGCAAAGCAGTTCTGCTCGTTGACTGCGCGCAGTTATGCAACTAGCTTTGAAAAGGTTGCATTGGATGTACGCATGCGCAGAGAGTATTTGAAAGTTATCGCGAAACTAAAATCAACATAACCAAAGATATTAATCTTCAATAACTATATTAGTAGCATTTCTAGCAATAGTAAACATTTTGAATAACTTTTAATAATGTCTGATGAATTGGCGTTTAACAGATATCATAACCTTGTTGTTGCTGCCGCAAGGTATTGTTTGTTTATTCCTCGCAAAACTGCAAGAAGTTAACAGCAGTTGTGACGTCATACAAAGCAGAACTGCGATACATCGCAGTATGCTGTTGACAATAAAAAAAAAAACGTATCCATATTTAAATGTAAGAAAAACTGCATCTATATCGTCCAACAAAATCTATCACAATTTCTTAACAATTATGCTTTTATTCTCTGCAATAATTTCTAAACGTCGATATCCGTTACTGGTCCATCCCTGGGCAAAATGAATTAATTCCAATAGCGACAACACGTGTTACTCCCTTGCTCATTCCCTCGTTGTGCCCTCCAGTAACCCCTCATGCGACGCTAATGACACCCTGCACATTACCACCGGTTGGTATACATGCTGCGAATGTACACGCAAGGGTTAAGAGTTAGCCAAGTACACATGGAGAAGTGCACTTCTCTGAAGTATTTTAATTATTTACCCTAAATTAAGGTTTAATCGAGTGGAAAAGAAATTAAACTGTTTGGAAAATATTCGTGATCTTGTTAAGAGCTATCTGAAGGGAAGGGTAAACTTTTAATGAAGGAAATACTTTAATATAGCATAAAAAATCATTTGTGCTGCTCGTAGTAACTACCTTTTTTGATAATAAAATGAACATTAAATTTTAAATACGGGCACAAAACAGAATTCACTAATCCAAAAATGACAATTAGCTTAAACTTTTTTGCGAATCATTAATTTTTATTAATCTAAATACATACCTACATATTTACATATGCTGAAAACTTATTGATTTCCTTTCCTATTATTCTATTTACTTTTTTCTTTTTAAAACATTATTATTAATTTGAAATGATTAGTTCTTTGACAGTGACATTGTGATATTTATCTGTCAGTTACACACATTTGAATAACTGCGCAACCAAGGAGTTGTTTGTTTAAAGCGTAGGATCCGGGATTTAAATTGTAGATAATTTTATAAATTTATCCACAAAATATATAGAAAAAAGTATTAATGCAAATCTGTAGAAAATGTAATAATCTTTAATTTTCATAATATCATTAATCTCTAAATAATAACATTTATAGGTATTTTTCGGAGAAAAACTATATTGAGCTTCTAGGAAAGTGCCATTTCCTGTTCTTCGCCAAAATCTACTAGGCTCTTTCCATAATAGTAAAAGTTCGAAATACAATGTTTCAAAATTTTTTGAATGATAGTATTTGAGTTAGAGTGGAGGATACACACATAGCGGGAGGTAAAAATAGTATACACCACTATTTATGGTAGTGATTCATAGGTTATAAAAGGAAGAATAAAAAATAAAATTAAATACAAGCACTACAAATTATGTATGTACTTAAGAAAAGTCAAATGTGTCACGATTATGGAGTAGGAATGTATTCGGGCTGGGCATAAATATGGACCAGGCCAAAGCTTGATACCATATGCATCTCCGGTTTTCTAAAAACGAATTAATTGCATATACAGAGTATTAATTAAAAAGCGGGTTATAGGCGTATAACATTGGAAATCCGTTTTTCCTTGCGCAATTCTTCCCATTTAACTTTAGACAAAAATGTTTCAAATAAATGTTGCAGATAAATAAATTCTACATCTAAATCACTAATCAGATTTTATTTTGCATGTTTAGTAACCAGTAAAATCAGATTTTTAATTTTATAAATATTGCTCATTTGTTGTGATAGCCATAGAATTTAAACAAAATATTTACTTTTTATAATTTACTTACGTCTAAATAACTGCACAGATTTTATTTATTTTTATTTTTTAACCCACGTTTAAAATTCTAACAATTCAAACACTACACTGTATTTCACATAAGTATACACTTGATGGTGCTGCTGTGCCAGCCTGTTTTACAAACATAAAAAATCTGATGTGGACACCATATGACTTCCTTGTACGCAACACCAACATGAAATATAGACTCAATTATAAAATTGCACGTATTTGACTTAATTTGACATGAACATGAATAGGTACGTAATAATAATAATCAATAAGCCCAGCAAAACAAGCAACCGGAAGTAAAATTTGTTGAACGACTTTGCTAGCCTAGCATTTGCTTGATTTGCTCGCAAGCAATCCAAGCCACAATTTTCTCGCTTGTCTTGCTAAGTGTCAAATATAATGGCGGGAAATACAAATTTTACATACATGAAGTTAACTTGAACTGTTTCTACTTCTTTAATATGGTGTATGTCTATCATCCTCATGTAAAAAAGGCTTTGAGAATTTTGTGATGGATGTTTCTAACATTTATAGGCAATAAGCTTCTTCCAAATTAATCTCACTGTCTGAAAATAAATATATAAATTCATTTTCCATATGTTCGCAGACCAAGAAAAGAGATACGACAGATACACAATTACACAATGTTATATTTAACATCTATATACATTTTTCGATGACAGATGTGGATGACAGTTCGTCTAATAGCAAGCAAATCGTTCAGCGAACTAAGCAACAAGTCTCGTTTGCTTGCCTAGCATTTGCTAGATTTGCTTACTTCATTGAACGCACCTAATTTTCTTATTTTTTTGTACTTTTGTCCTAATCCATAGCAAGCTTTATTACAAAAACCAAAAAGTATATAATTTTTAAACTTACATATCTCGCTTATACAAACGGCTAATTTAATAATATAGACGCAGAATTTATTTGTCTAAAACTATTATTTGAAGCATTTATTTCTAAAATCAAAATAAAACCATTTTATTCAAAAAAACTGTTAATAACTTCAGATAATGTCACTTCCGGTTAAGCTATTTTAACCATAATCTACTATGTTATTCTCATTGACATAAAAGTCTTATATACCAAATTTGAAAAGTTTTAGATTTTATTTTAAAATAGTTTTTCATTAAACTCTATTATAGGCTTCAAGTAAAGTACCACTTCTGGAAATTATGTACTGACAAAAAAAAGGAAGTGCACAACTAGATGTCATAATAGTCCTAAATACAAAATTTCACGACGAAATTAGTCAAAATGGATTCAGGGATGGTCAAAATGGATATTTCCGTTGAAATCTGAAAACCGAAATTTTTCGCGATTACATTGCTTCCTTTACTATGTACAAGGAAGTAAAAACCTATGAATTAGTTTTGTTTCGTGTATGACATAATTGACAGCTCGAAACGTCAAAATTTAATAATTTTTAATTATTTAGTAAATAAACAGTTACTTAAAGTTGTTACCTAAAGTTGTTAAATAGATCATAAAATCAAAATGGAATATATAATATACTTGATTTACATTTTGCTATTATAAACTCGGTTTGCGTTTAGACAAATCTGAAAGCTGGAATAGTAAGCCCTATCTTACTCTATTCTTATCTGAAATACAGTACATGCATTTCTTTGTAATTTTGTTAAAATTCATGGCTATCACTACAAATGAGCAATATATAATTTCAACTTGGATTTTACAGTTTATTAAATATGTAAATAATATTGATCTAGAATTTAATTCATTACAATATTTATTTGAAACATTTTTGTCTAAAATTTAGTTGGAAGTTTTGCGCAAGGAAAACCCGATTTCCCATGTTATACGGCTAGGGCCCGCTTTTTAATTAACACTCTGTATATAAGTAATAATTATAATTGTAATCCAATATTTTATATATAATCGCGTTGCATAAAAGTAAATATCTAGTATATAATAGGTATAGTATTAATCCCAAGTTGTAATATATGTAATTTTTATTTATAAAACCTGGCATTAGAGACAGTGCTAGATAGAATAAGAAATTGAGATGTAATGGAAGAACTACGAACGATATTGATATTAAACTATATGAAGGAAAGACAACTGAGTTGATAGTGACAGAAGAAAAAAAAATATAAAGACTCAAACTCTGCATCTAACGTAAGAAAAGTTTAACCCTTTTTTTGTCCATCTTTGTGTACAGAGTTTTGGCAATTAATTTCATTAAAATTGGTCATATCCATTATTCCATTATGCAGTCTGGCTGACTAATGTAGTGTTCCATTTTGCGAATTCATTTCGCGTTAATAAAAATGAAGATTACTTTCGACCCCGCTTCAACTAAATCTCATATCATGGCATTTTTTGCTTGTGCTAGCACAAAACCTACCTCTAAATATAAAATGAAATATTCGCGTCTCGCCTTCGCGACAGACTTTTTACCGCAATCATCACGCGTTATAATACGCACGAGTTTTACCTTTTTGTCTTTTATAAAATGGAGTAAAACGAGCGAACAAATACAAAATACCAGCAGTTGACAGACAGCGGATGTGGTAAAAACGGAGCTTCCTCTGCACAATTAACTCCGTATCAAGTTATAAATATACTCGGATGAAAGACAAAAGTCACGGAAATCAATCATTCACTTAACTGCTTTCAAAACAATTCACACCTCTTGACAGATTTTATTTTTATTCCAAATATATAACAGTCACCAGAGATGACTATAATACCCTATTGCCGGTATCATTAGATTTTACAATAAAATCATAGTTCTAGAATACGAGCCTAGGATCATACTGGTTCGACCGGTTTACTTATTCCATAAAGTATAAACCAAATGGTGAAAAATTTCTACAAATTTCTTTCGATTACCTACTTTAAATATAGATTTAAAAAAAAAACTGAATATGCTATTCAAATATCCGCCATTTAATATTGTGATACATCGCCTTTATTAACAATATCAGCTTTAATTCTATTAGACACACACAGGCCCGATCCTAGCGGGTGTTCATTTTGTTTCCAGAACAAAGGCGGCCAAGGATGAGGGCGGCAAAGCCATCCTAACTTTTTATAGAAAAAAAAAATTATTTAAGAATTTTAAAAATATCTTCTATTTATGAAATAAACATATTAATAAAGCATTATTCTTTTAAATACTTGGTTTGGCTGACTGGTAACACAACTATCCTAATAGGTATGTTTACTTTATTAAAAGACTGAGTATACTTATGATGTCAATCAGTGATATAACTTGAAATCTTGCGCCTCTATGAAAAAAAATTCCGGGCCGCCTTGATTTACAACGCTCCAAGAAAAAATTTAAAAGCAAAAAAAATATTAACTTTTACATTATACGGTGACAGTAATATTATAATCATTTTTTTTCGTAATTATTAATTAATTTTTTTCATTATTGTAATAAAATTTTCTTTGTTTTAATCAAGATTTTCTTTGTTTTAATCAAAAATCTTTAGAGTAAAACCCTAAGGAATATAATCAGAGGAACATATTTTCATTAAATTACCCGCTCTTGATACAGATATACATAGGTAGAGGGTGTTAATCAAAAAGCGGGCCATAGGCGTTTAACATTGGAAATCAGTTTACCTTTGCGTAAAAGATCCCACTTAGTTTTAGATTCTAACAAAAAAAAAATTGAAATAATTAAATTCTACGCCTAATTCACTAAACTTGTTCTTTGTACATAGTATTAGGTAAAAGATTTTATTTCTAATTCATTGTGTGCTATTGTTTAGAACTACGCTCTGTTCCATTTAAGCCATTCAGCAAATGGTACTCGCATCAGCGCCAGTTTTAAGTAAACTCGTCTCTTGTCTCCAATTTCAGCGAATCAGAGAGGTCAAAACTATTCCCTATTTTCTGCAATATGAATGGCTTAAATGCTCAAAAAATAAAATAAATAAAATGGGGGGGGGGCATTTTTATATAAGAACAAAGGCGGCTCTTAAGTTAGGATCGGCCATGGACACACTAGATTTTTACAAAGTTTTTATTGTGAGAAAAGTAAAAAGTCTAGGTATAAGATAATTCTGGACTAGAATTTTACCCTTTAAATAACGTTCAAATTATTATAACTCAGTGAAAAAAACCTATCTGGAAGTCGCGCGTGCTATTCTGCTGTACATACGACAGTGAAGCAATTTGAAGGAGACTGTTGGTCTCAGGGCCGTAACTACGGTGGGGCGAGCGGAAATAAGTTCTTCATTTGATAATTCTCCGAAAAAAAAAAAAAATATAAGCCAAGCACACTCTTGGATTTCTTATTGCACACTTTGCGAATTAATATTGTATTTCTGTGCACTGTGACTTTTAAAGTTCGCGCGTAAGGCACCCCCAGCGCGTGGCAGTCCAGTCAGTGAATGTATCGGCAAAAGAACACAGAGATTGAATCCCAGGACTAAAGATCGGTTTTGCTTTATATATATATATATATATATATATATATATATATATATATATATATATATATATATATATATATATATATATATATATATATTGTCACTGTCTATCGGTTGAATTTGTGGTTATGGCTATCAAGCCTTGTTGACCTTGAGACATTTAATTTTTTGTTTAATTTCGGTACTACGTTAAGATGCCGAAATATTGTTCTTATAACCATTATGTGAACAGTATGAATGACAACACAAATAGTATTTATAGGTGAGGCGATAAAATATAAGTCTAAAAATTATTATTTTCGTATTGCTATATTTTATAATTTGTAGATTTCCAAATAATTCTGTTCTGCGATAACAGTGGTTAGTCAATCAAATACTGGCATGAACGAAAATTCTCTACAAATAAAAATTAATAAAAAAAAAAATATTTTCACATATTACACCGTGCAATTTTATATTATTATTTTGTTTAAATTTTGTTTTGGAATGTCTATTCAGTTTATATTTTTGTATATATAGAAATACAAACTTATACAGTTTATTGAAATTTCCCTCCATAAATCTGAAATCCGAAGGAACACGAAAAGACGCGAATGTTACCCGAGTAGACCAACCATCGTTGTTCAAATTGCTACACTTTGCGGTATTCATGCTACTTCCAGATAAAGCTGCGTTCAGAGCTACTGAATTATAAATTATAATTAGTAATTACAAATAGTAATCGGTTGGAGCGTCTTAAAACTACCGGTTTTAAATCTGAAATAGCGTTTAGAATTAGCACTTAGTGAAAATGACATCTATTGAAAAATCGATGAAGCAATCTATAGAAATAAAAAATAAATTATTTTTTTAAACAATTGTAAATAGAGTAGTATTTGTTGTTTGAACACTATAATTGACGGATAAAAATATTTCGGATCATAATATTTTCTATTCTGATAAAAATAGGGTTAGAAATGAAAGACATTCTGTAAAAGTGACAAGTATAGGTACATATGATTCTTCATTTTTATATATTCTTATTTATTACAATATCCTGCACCATATACCACATTTAAAACAGATTATATGCACTATGCCTTTTGACGTTTCAACAGAAAGAGACAAGATGATATATCTGTCGCACTAATTGTAAGTGAAAAGTTTAGGGTTTGCATACTTACCACTTATCACTTACACTTAACGTCTTAATTTTGTCGCTGTGGACGCTAGTGTTGTTTGCCATAAGTCAAAGTGCTGGTATTAATTGTAAGTGCTAATTGTAATTTATAATTCGGTAGCTCTGAACGCAGCTTTAGTATTATATTTTAGTGTTAACACCCTTCTCTTCGCCCACAGTTTTTGCAAGTTTAAAGTTCATACGTTTAGTAGAAATTTCTCACCATTTGTGTAGGTTTTAAAATTTATTGCAAACCGGTCGAACTATTACCTTCCGTCACCTTTAGGTAAGGAAGGTATTGTCTTTGGTCAAAAAATTCGGTGGTGAGTTTTTGATGAATAAGCACGTTTTAGGGTCCCTAGGTAGGTAATGTGCTGGCCACATCAGATTTTTTTTCATAATTCCAATATGTATTAATTAATTTAAAAAATTATATCAGTTGTCAAACACCCTGCGATAAAACAGCTTAAAGACACCGTCAGAAATTTGTGACTAGAAGCAGACTGGATGCAATGAGTTATAAGCTCTCTTCCACAAGCAATTTGAAACAAAATTTAATTGTTTAACTCTTTGTTTATGCTCATGAATAAATTTGAATGAATTTAGTAAAAATCTTTTGATTCTTTGTTCTTATCAACCATGACAAACCCCATTGTTATCACTTTTAAGTTTATCCGAGCACTTCTTTATATTTTATTTGGAATATGTACATATTTTTAGTTGTCTATTTTTGTTAGAAGTAGGTTTTCTGTTTTACAGATTCCAGTGCCTTGAGAGAATGAAGAATGAGGGCAGCTCACAATAAGACAAAAACTTCATGTATACGAAAAAGACGACTGGAATTTTTACTATTTTTACATCAAAACAAGACCATTTTCAAAAAGGAAATAGAAATTCAAATTCAGGGCAGCCCGAAGAATCAACACACGAAGTATTAAATTATGCATAATATCCAATACGATTTAGGAGATAATATACAGGATGATCGGCGTAAATCCGGTACCAAGAATATTTCGTTTATTTTAAAAGGTACAAAAAAATATTAATAAGCAAAGTTTAACTAGACAAAGATGATCGCAGTAAGAATTTTGTATCAGTTCTGGTTTTACCGGAAATGGGTACAACTTTATATCTAGCATAGAAAATCGGTATTTTTCTCAGAAAGTACATATAAATTTGTTCCTACAGCTAATCCGAACTGTCACATGTACATTAGATGCATGCACAATTTAATAATATTTTACCAACCGACTTTTGTACAGTCCATCGGACTGTTAGTATGTTCGTTCCTGCAGACTTTGGACGCATCCGCGGACTGTCAGATCCATCCACTGATCTGTGCTATGTACCATATACCGTTTGTAAGCACGTACTCACCACATTGTCCCGCGCGTTGCGGGGAAAATATCGAATTGTTTTTTCTGTTTTCATAAGTGAATATAATGAGTGATTTGTAATTTGAATCTGAATTTAATATTTGGCCAACCTCGAATAAAAAACAGTAATTATTTATGTATTGACTGATATTTTTTCTACAAAGGAGACAGTAATTAATTATGATGAAATGAGAAGTCAGTTGTCCGTTCCAACCACACAATAGCTATTTGTGTATTAAGAGCGCAAAATGGGACATTGTCGATTGAGAGGTTGTCGACGCGCGACGCAGGACGCGGCATTCTCTCGAAATCGACAATGTCCACTTGCGTTCGAAACACACACAAAATATTTTCTACAGTTGCCATAATGGGGTCCACCACCATTATAGTAAAAATAATAAAATGTACACTTTGTACTTACAGTACTACTCAATAGTTTTGCAGTAAAGATAGGAACGTATTCAAATATAACTTCAAGATATTGTTTTGGCTTTCGTTTTTTCAAAAAATTAATACCAATTTTGTAATGAATATTATTAGTTTTGTTGTATAATTTATTTGTTTCAAGTACATTAAATTAGTGAAGTGAAAAAGTGGCTGTCCATTGGAAGCGTTCACGCCAAACTTTTGTAGGTGGCAGCACAAATGTTCACACAATTTATTTTATATTTAATTTTAATTTATCGTTATTTTCCATACTTCTTGAGCTATTGCTTCAATTTAATCTTTGCATTTTAAATGTTCCTTTTTGTAAATTAATGCCCTATTTTATTTTCACAGCAGAGCGGCATTTTGTTTGGTTATAAAATATACCGACAGCGCAGTTATATTTCAGATTGACTTGTAAAGGTGGTAAATGTGTAACTACAGTGCCATTAGTTCCTGATTAAACGTCTATATTAAGAATGTAGACAAGTGATATTTCTCAATATTGCATAGGTAGAAATTTGGACAGCGAGCGTTTTTTCTACTTTGTCGCGCATGAGCGGCAAAGTGATATTTTGCGTTGACAAAAGAGCGCAAATGGCTACTTTGTATATAGACTATAGAAAAAGATTCTTACTTATATCTGAATGAGTAAATGAACAAGACATGCCCAAAAAATGTTTCATGAATGTGTATATGAACGCATGCAAAAAGTCATGTAGAAACAAACCTAATATTATCTTCACAAACGATACCAAAATATATCTTAAAACAAAAGAAAATTGAGGATTCCTCTCCCCATAAAGTTGAAGGGCTACAATAGACTTTCTTTGACATTCTCCGAATATTAAAACTATATCAATCATTTCTTTATTTGTGTAACACATTTGGGCCATAATTATTATAACTAAAAAACAAAACTAATATAAATAAATACTCTTCTTTTGTTTTAAGATAAAATTGTTTTTGTAGCTTATTTTATTTTGTATGGAATCTTATTAACAAAAAATGTTCGCCATTTTGAAATGGTTGAAGTAAAACTATGATATTTTGGTACGTATCGTTATGAAGGTAAATTTATGTACATTCTGAAAAAATATATAAAAACCGGAAATGATGCAAAATTCTGACTACGATCATCTTATGAGCTCGTTTGTCTAATTAAACTTTGTTTACAACGTTGTTTTGTATCTTTCAAAACAAAAGAAATATTTTTGGTGTCGAACTTCCACCGATCATCCTGTATACAGTGTGTTTCATAACATCTTATCAATATAAAAATTTAACTATATCTCTTTATCTTCTTACCGAGTATTTTTCCGTGGTATATGTGGGCAGTATCCACCTGCAGGGGCCCTTTAGGGCCAACCACCTCAAGCTGGTCACTGAAGGTGGTGACGTCTCGCTTAAGCCGTAACCGGAAGTCCCTACCGTGGGCCTGGAACCGCACGTGGACCGCTCCGTCGTGCGGCCCGACTCCTGGTGCACTACGCCGGACCCTCTGGTGCAAGTTGTGCACCTCGGCTTGGTTGTAGGAGAGGGTCTCGTAGTGCGAGATGTATTCGTTCAACCTCCGAGCTGGAAAAAAGAGAAAAATTGTGAGCGATTTTTCTTTAAGTTACCTATTGAAAAGGATCAAGTCAGCACTCAAGGCAAGTAAAATATATATATAGTCATATATGTTTGATCAGTTATGTCAATGTAATAAATACCAAATAAAAATATTATTTTTCACTGTATTTAGCTATATCTATCAGGTTATGGGCCCAGTGCGTTTCCACTAGGTTTAACCAATTCAATCACATATTGTGTATAAGATCGTACAGATAAAAAAATCACTTATTTCAAACAGTTATTTATCTGGCATTTGAAATTAAGTTAGTTATAATTAACTTAGGCCCGATCTTAACACCTCTAGTAAAAGTGACAGTTTATTAATTGGTTAAGAATTAAACTGAAGGTTAGAAGTGTTGTGAACAATAGTTTTAATTTCCACTTAGCTCTAACCAAAGGTTGTAAGAACAATTTTGCAACATAACTGTTGGTTATCACTAACTGTCACTTTAACTAGAGGCGATAGGAGCGGGTCTCAGTCAAGTTTTTAAAGTATCGTTGTAAATGAAAATATAAAATTAACTGGAGAGTATTTTCGAATCATAATTTATTTCAAAAAATGTTTAAATGGTTATGAGTGCAAAGAAAGTTTAGATTCAATTTTTAATGAAGAAACGGTTTCTTTGTCTACATTTTACCATTGGTATATAGAATTTGAACAAAAATGAATTCTGTTCTTTACCAAAAAGAAGAAAAAAACATTGCTGCTGTTATCGACAAGATTTATGCGGTAATAGAATATCAACAGAAGATTGGATCCTCAGCTATTAACAGAAGCATACACGATCACCAGCATTTAAAAAAAATTACAATCGTTTTGTAGCAAATCAGCTTTCTGATTTCCAAAAAGCGGAACGTGTAATGCCAAGAAACTTAAAACTAATAAATTGTGGCACATTTTTATAAATTGTGACATATGACAAAACATATTCCCTTTTTCAACGTACTTGTAAAACCAATCTCGGTAAATGTTTACCAACGATAATTGCAAACACCTTTTCGAAATGTGAAGTGTGTTTAAGTTAGTTGAAGTGGTTTGAAGAGAACTACTGTAACGTGTAACAGAAACTAACTTGGAGTAATTTCAAGTGCTTTTAGTTGACAACAAATACTATTTAGTTCACTAGTCGCTCCATAGCGTGCTTAGTGGTTAAATTTCTATTTAATAGCACTTCTATTCACTAACTTTGTCCACTAGCAGAGTATAATTTATCCATAATAATAAACATATTCACATTTAGCGCGGCATCGCATCATAATTATAGAAAAACAATTTTGACGTTGAGAGGAGTATTAGCAACATTATGATCATAGAAAAAGCAAAGAACAATTAATTTTAAATGTCTCGACTATTTCTTATAGCTAATAATATCATAAATTATATCTATAAAAATATCGAAATAAATTTTCCTTTATTATTTATTCAAGGATAGTCATTGATATTATCTTGTAACAATTGCAAAACTAAATTTTAATTTGGTGCAAAACTTTTTTAGGAACTCCAACGTCCCTTTTTCCCCCATGGCTTATTACTCTTTAACTTATAGTAAGATTTAAAATTGGTTATGTATCCAAATATGGAAATAATAATTACAATCGCAATTTTTACTTTCAAGTTAACATTTATCTACTTACTTTTTTGTAGTAACATTTGGTTTAAATTAATAGTATTTTTCAGATTCTGTAAAGGATTTTAGTACAAGAAAATGAATCAAAGGAACAGCATTATACTTCTACAATTTTTGACAAAAGAGGGCAATGGACAAAACATTATCCATTGGAAGATGATATTAAAATTTTGGTAGTAAGCAATTTTGATGGCTCCAGAAATAGATTGAGTATGACTCAAAGTGTAAAAGCAAGAACACCAATACCTATAAAAAATAAAATCTGTTGTAACAAGGTCCTAACTTAGTTGTGTGGAAGAAGTTTCAAAATTCTCAAGAATCCTGTTATCACACTACAATCACATCTCTGACTCTTTTTCGCTGACTTATTTTGTATGACCAACTCGATCTATCACACTGCCATTTCGAACAACCGTTTTCTCTGACTTTTAGTGGATTTTTATACTTGAAGTTGTTATGATATTTGTTTGACAGTAGAGAAGTTAGCGATAAATTGTCAGAGGAAATGAAACCGATTCCGTTTTATTTGACAACAGGATCCATGATTTCCTTGTATCTATCACACTGGGGTAAGTCAGCGATATGAACCGAAGTCATGGATAATGCGTGACAAGTCAGAGGTACTACTTCTAATGTGATAAGACCTTTATTGTTCTAGAAATCAGTTTCCAGTTCTAGTTTGCCCTGAGTTACCTTTTACCTAAATGGTTGAGTTTAGTTAAGACTATTGGAACCTACGGAATAGAATACGACATTATCGGAATTTTAGAGAACTAAATTAATGGCGGCCAGTAACACATGTCAAATATGTAATCATCAAGAATCATCGTTTCGTTTAACAGATAAAGAAGTTCTTACGCTATTATTTTATAATTTCTTTTGAAAATGTTTGAAAAGTAAGCAAATTAAAAAAATTAACACAATGTACATCAAAAAGTGCTGTATTAAAGAGTGTACGAATACAACAAAACTTCAAGACATATTCCATAATTTTTGGCAAAAAAAAAAAACTTGATCGGCTGAACGTATGGAAAAGAATAATCTGATAAATAAATGACTGTTTCTTGCATTTCTCAAAGAATAATTATACTACAATTTTGAGGGAAAGTGGTTTTAAGCTAAATATCCACATATAATGTGTTTCGAAGATTCTTCGTCCTCTTCGCAGAGTTGACAGGTACTGTTTGCAGCTTTACCAATCTTACATACATGATATTTCAGAGGACAATGACAAGTAAAGTTACCTGTCATGATAGGGGACTACAGCGCAATTGATTTAAAAGAAATTAGGAAAAAATACTGAAAGTATATGCGTAATAATAAGTATTATTAAAGAAATAAAACGACATCATTGAGATACTTCGGAAATAAGGGGATTTTTGTTATAGCAGCTCGTCACTCATATGAAATCCACATATATATTATTTTCATTGGCGACTCAAAGACGCCTATAAATATATAACGAATACCCAATTAGGGGCGGAGCCTACTACCAATGGAAATAGACAAATTCAAATAGCGGAGGCGTGACTATCAACCTAGTAGTACAATTCTCAAACAGTTTTTATTTGAATATAAATGTTTTGCATTGAACTTAATAATTTAAATACATTTCCAATTATAAATCATGTAGATTTCCACAGTATAATAATATTCATTTATTTTTTATAAATATAATTTAGAAATAGCATATATTTCAAGAACATTTAGGTCCACTAAGAAAATAGTTTGATATAAAAACTTATTTCCTACAACCGTGCGTGAAAAGTACTTTTCACGCACTCATTACAATGTGTAAAGTGTCACTTTTCAAGCACTAGTGCGTGAAAAGTACTATTCACGCCTAGTGCTTGAAAAGTAAATAAGCGTTGCTAGGCAACATTAAAATTCGGTTAATTTACCTGTCAAGTATATAATTAGGTAGTAAATAATAACGAAAGTAATAAAATTTATCAAGAAATATGAATATATACTGTAAATGAAACAAATCTAATATATTTTTTTAACAAATTTAGTACTAATCTAATTTTTAAGTACATTAACATTTTCTTGACATGTATTCTAACCTAACCTAATTTTTAATATTAATATTAAATATACAATTTATACATTATAAAAGACTAATCATCGTCTGTCTCAGATTCTTCCAAGTGTTTAAGTTACATTTTGTACAGTGTTATGAGAAAGAGTACTAACAGTATTTGAAGCTGCTGGATGCCTACTCAGTATTATGAAAAACATCAATACCATTTCGGTTGTAGGAAAAATGTTGTATGCAACACGTGTGTAAAATAGTATTTTTTGTCTCGTGCTACAATTTCCGCATTCGGCTGCGCCTCATGCGTAAAACATCGCACTCGACCAAAAAAGTACTACTTTACACACTTGTTACATAAATAACTATATTCATGACATCACATCTATATTTTCAAATTTTACAGGACTATAACTCGCTTATTAATAGGAATTTTTTCACCGGATTTTCACCGACAGTCTTAGTTTTACTTATACATTCCGATGAAATTATGTATTTAAAAAATGGTGGAATCCCCTATTCTAAGGTCCTTTTTGCTGAGAGCTAATGCTCTTTGGCATTTGTAGACAAGGATGAATTGAATTTCTTCGATTGACTCATTTGCTTTTTCATTGCCTAGAACTCTCTCATGTCCCAGTACCCATCAAATTAACGTAGTTATGTTTAGCCAGCTGCGGAAGGGTAATCATGCTATTTCATCAGTTTTGACTCACAAATGAAGGCACCTAGTGCATTTAAAGCAACCTGACTATCTTGACATTGTCTTCTTTCAATATTTCAAAAAAAGTTAAGTTTTTTAACAACTTGGAAAATGAACAAAACTAAATTGAATTCAGAAGAACTGCTTGGAATCCTTTCATGTTTTGTTCTTCCATAGGGTGACTAGTAAAGCGTATGATTAAAAGTGTAAACAAAAACAAGAAAAGAAAGCATTGCACTTAACGGTAATCCCATCTCATACCATCCCAATCCTACTATCCATTCGCCGGTCCCCGTCCGGTTGATTCTGTATCCGGCTGTTTTGCTCATTGTTCTGGGGCAGCCGTGCGTGCCTCACACTCTCGGCTGCGTGCTCGCTCGGTCCTCAGTCCCTCCTCAAACACTTCACTCACTTCCTCATGCACGCTTCCGGCAATCGATAGCACATGTTCCAGCCAACAGCCCGCCAGCCCGTATCACTCGGTGACGACACACAAGATATTGCCATTTTTTGCAAACAGATAAACACGAACGTGTTGTTTAGTTGTCGTTGTCAGGGCTATCCGCTCCAGGTGTGTCAATAAACAATGATAATGTTATGCGAATGACAACCAACAACTAACGCAAAAATTGGTAACATATAGTTGGCTATCAAATGGAATATACAGTACCGTCGAAAACTATGGGTACATCTTAGATTTGTAAAAATCAATCTGGCAAAAACAATCAAAGTCCGAATACTGTACAAACCGAGATTTTTTTTATCAGTGAATATGGGCGTATGTCACTACCATAGTTACATTTAAAATGATTAACAGTAATATATTATCGCGGTTTTTTTAAACTGAGCATAGGGAGTTGTTAAAGTCATCAAACTGTCATCTTCCAAAATGATGTATGAAGAAAAAGTACAAATCATAACATGTATGAGTAGGCAAGTTTCCGATTTATTTGCTGTTACTTTTAATGAACGACCCAGGTCAGCAACTATTTGAAAAATCTATAATAATTATAGAACTACAAGATGCATTAATGGACAGCATTAAAAGAAAATCAGAACAAGTAAGATATTAATAATAAGAAACATTGTGTTATACAGTTAAATGAAAATTACAACACACAAAATGGCAGTTTAATGACTTTGACAACTCCCTATGTTTAGTTTTAAAAAAAACGCGATAATACATTGTTTTCATTAATTTTAAATGTAACTACGGTAAAGACATACGCCCATGTTCATTGATTGATTCATCATTTAAATTTTTTGCCACTTCTGGTGTACCTCAGGGCTCCAATTTAGGTCCCCTATTATTTATTTTATTCATAAATGAATTAATGCTTTCTTTTAACTGCCCCGTACTGGCCTATGCTGATGACATCAAACTGTATTGTAGAATTTCAACACTTTCTGATATCTGTGTCCTACAAAACATAAATATCCTTCTTTCATGAAGCAAAAATAATAAACTTAACATAAATATTAGTTAACGTCCGACTGGTATGTTATATACCAAATATAACACCCTAGAGCGTGTTATGAGTTGTTGCTATGGTCATGTCAATAAATTGATATTGATACTGGGGATAAAGCTTAAAAAACAAGTAAAAGCATTCATAGCCCACCTACTCCGTAAATTTTATTAAAACTTTCTGGTCCGTAATCCGAATATTAAAAATTATAGTCGGACGTTAAACGTTGAACGCACCACGGGAGTTAAACGGACAATAACGCATTCGGTCAACGTATGCATCTCGGGCCAGAGGTCCTCGAAAAGTACACTGTTGACCTCAGGCGTTATTGTCCTTATAACAACCTTGATACGTTAATTACTAAAATGTTATATAATATCGTATACACGTAAAATTAATTACATCGTTCATTCTTGTTATCTGTGATTCTAATCTTAAACGATTAAAGTCAATTAAATATTTAGACGTTACATTTACTAATAACTTTAATTTCATTGAGCATATTCTTAATGCCTATTCATCTGCTAGTAAAACTTTAGGTTTCATCTTTAGAATATGCAAAATGTTTAATGATGTTACTGCTATTAAATCCTTATATTTGCATTTGTTATTAGTAAATTAGATTATGCCAGTTTAATTTGGTACCCATTTTACGCCATTCAAAGTGCTCATCTTGATCGTATTCATCGAAGATTTCTAAAATATATGTCATTCAAGTTAGATAACATATATCCTGATCGGAATGTTAATCTAAATTCACTTCTTGAGCGCCATACTTTACCCTACTTAAGTTCCTGGCGAGAGATCTCTAGCGCACGTCTCCTATGGTTACTTCTCCACAACAACATCGATGCTTATGCACCATATTTACTGTCTCGTGTACCATTCCATGTACCCAGTCTTGCTTCTAGACATGATCGAAATTTTCACCTCCCAACTGCTCACACGGTTTTCACATTAGAACGTTTTTTTTTTTTTTAAATCTTAAGTTAGTCTATAGTTATAGCTTGTTTATCCCTTAACATTAGTATACCTTCTGATATTAATGATATTAATAATTTTCTAATATTTATGTTCACGCTCATTATTTGTTCATCTACACATTTCGAACATAATTTGAATTGTCATTCATCAAATATTGATATTTAATGAACTCATTTTTGCAAATAATCTCGAAACACTGACACAATCACCGAAAATTTAGAATTATGTTGGCAGCGAATACCACGTGACCGCACTTTAAGACACAAATTTCTGTCTTAAAGATAAGGGCGTAAACACACTAACGTTTTAAGTCTTCCTCATCCAATAAATCATTTTTACCTCCCGCTACCCTTGGTAAGGGAGGTATAGGGATCGTGCTAAAAATCGTATATCGAGATTTGGTAAATGACCACGTTTTCTATTATTCAGAAAATTTTGAAACCTTGCATTTCGAACTTTTTCTGTAGAGGTAAGAGCCCATTAAATTTTGGTGAAAATCGGATAACCGGAAATGGCACTTTACTAGAAGCTCAAAATAGTTTTTCTTCGAAAAATACCTTTAAATGTTATTTTTTCGAGATTAATGGTATTTAAACAAACAAAACGCAATTATTCAAATGTATGTAAATGACAGATAAATGTCACTATGAAAGAACTAATCATTTCAAAATAATATTAGTAACGTTTTAAAAAGAAAAAAGTAAATAGAACAATAGAAAATGAATTCAACACAGTTTACAATATAAGTAAATATGTAGGTATATATTTAGATTAATAAAAATTAACGATTCACAAAATTGTTTAAGCTAATCCTCATTTTTGAATTAGTGAATTCTATTTTATTCCGGTATTTAAAATTTAATCTTCATTTTATTATAGCTCCGTTGGCCCATTGGTTAGAGCAACGCCTCATATCATAAATGCCCTCGGGGCTCTGGGTTCGAATCCCACTAAGGCATGGATGTGTGTGAATGTAAACCTACTCTGTAATTGGGATTTAATCCTGTTGAGGGGTTTAAAAAAAGGTAGTTACTTAGATTAGATTAGACTATATTTTAAGAAATAAACTGTCAAAATTAGAGTAAAATTCGCTAATCCACAAATAAGGATTAACTTAATATTTTTTGTGACACGGGCTGTAAATGGCGGGAGGTATTGGCCACACCAGATTTTTTAATATTTAAACATGATCCTGAGTTAAATTAATTTACAGAAATCTAAGTAAGGAAGCTGGAAAATTTATTTTGATTATCCCAAATTAAAAAAAAAATGGGCTTAGATTGTTTTTGCTAAAAGCTACTGAATTTTTTCTCACTTGATTCTTAATAATAGTTACAAAACATAACAAAACTGAACATTGTTTCCCGTTTTTATCACAGTTCACCTTCGAATCCTGATGAACCTCTAAGGGACAAAAGGAAGAGTCAGGAATCAAAATCAAATCTGGCAATATTAATAGTAAATGAGATATTGCTTAAAGTTGTTACAGATATCGACTCAAGGTTTCGTTAAATTTTTTATTATCAAAAATCGAACTGTTTCAACAGCAGTACCAAAGATTAGCATACAAAAACAGAGAGGTCCATTGCTTGTTGTTTTGCCTATCTATCGTAAGCAATGGTCAACAACTATTGATTGCCTCTTTTGGTAGTGGTCGAGTTGACACTGCCATTGTCGAATCAGTGACGTGTTACCGGTAACTAAACGGTAACGTGTCTATGGCTCCATACATACGTCATTGGCTCATCTCGTCGAACTGATCAATACTGTTTCAATTAAATAACACGCAACTGGTCATGTTCGTCGAATGTGTGGAGCAAGCAACGACCTACGTTGTCAACAGCTGCAATTTGATTCTCTCTTTCGGGTTTTGAAATGGTAACAATATCCGAGAAAAACATTTATGGGAAATTGCCAATGTGCAATAGAAGTTTCAATAAACTAGTAATTGATTTTTTTAAGGTATTAAAAATCCAATTAAAATATAAATCTGGAAAGGTCAAATTTAATTTGAAAACGCTTACATAATCCATTTTAAAATAAATACAGTCGCAATCAGTTTTTATACTTCACTTTCAATAAAATTAAATTATAAATCTTACATTTATAAATACAGGGTGAGTCTGGGAAGACGCCCCTCCCCTTTAACTTTTTTATTATAAGTAATAGAAAAAAATGGCTCATATAAAAGTTTTATTATTTTACATATACTATTTGATGGCAGATGTAGATATTTTTTATAAAGTCAGGTTTACAAGATACGACTATCAACTTTTATTTTTCAAATAGCAAGCTATAATTCTTTTAATAAAATAGAAACCAGCATTTTTTCTCTTTTCAACGATGTATAATTTTTTTTAATTATTCAAAAAAAATAATACGTCGTTGAAAAGAGAAAAAAAAATGGTGGTTTCTATTTTATTAAAATAATTATAGATTGCCATTTGAAAAATAAAAATTTAAGTCGTATCTTGTAAACCTGACTTTATAAAAAATATCTACATCTGCCATCAAATAGTATATGTAAAATAATAAAACTTTTATATGAGCCATTTTTTTCTATTACTTATAATAAAAATGTTAAAGGGGGGGGGGCGTCTCCCTGTATATTCGAATTTGATCGCCAACAAATTTGATAATTATTTTGGGCTCAAATGTCTTCGATGATCCTCTCCATAGGCGCCGACTACGTGGGGGCTTCGGGGCTCGAGCCCCCACACGAAAAGTCTGAAGGAGTTCTGCCCCCTAAAATTATTTCTAATACCAACAAAAATTACACTCATTTTGAAATATTTTTATTTCCTCCAAGTACTTATACAAAGTAACATTGTATATTCTATTATTTATTTATAAAATTTTCAACTTGTCATATTGTATTAACTAAAGTACTGTGTAAGTAACGCGTTCGGACTAGTAAATAGTACTGCCACCAGTTCCGCCAGATTTAAAATTCAGTATTATCGGAAATTAGTAATAAAATTATCAGATTTTTAAAGAAAATTATGGTAGATTTTTATTTGGTAATTTTCTGTTGCCCTTTTTAGCCCCCACACGAAAATGCAAAATTCGGCGCCTATGATACTCTCTCTACGACATCATGGAGAGCTCATGAACAGACGTCTGGTAATCTCTGAAATATCATCCATGCAAGATTGGTCTAGCTGAAAACAGCATCTGTCAATCCTGCGAAGAGTTGAAGAAATTTCGAAGCATCCAGCTGTGGCCGCAAGACAACCATCTAGGTTAAAGGTACCTCACGGCAAATGATATAAGGGAACTGACTCCTGGAACAGTAATTGGCTTCATAACAATTTTGGGAGTGTAGGACTTCTTTCAGAAAACTTAGATAGGCTCATGTTTGTAACATGATTTTACAGAGCAGTGATAAAAGAGACTACCGCTTAAAACCCTCAACTAATTAATTATTAAATGGAAAACCATGGAACGGATTATCCGGGTACGAATTACAAAGACACTCATCACTAACCAGTACAATGTATGAATCAAATATTATCACTTCCACTCATCAAGAGGGAATTCATTTGTTTACCTATTGTTTATTCACGTTGCTAATGACGATCGCGCTTCAAATATTTGTTGGTCTGGATGGAGCCAATTTCGATACGGAAAAATTTATTGGATGGAATAATGACTTTAGTGCATTTCAAGCTTCAAGGGGCTTTTGACGAATTATCCATCAAAAATTAATTTTGCATGCCGCACTTCTTCCGAATACAATAAAATGCTTCGCGAGTTCATCAACCGACCGAGTGCTTGCATTCACAACATCTCAAGAAACAAATGTGAGTAAAATAGACACTAGAGTAGATCTACTACGAGAAGAAGAAAGTTTGCTTACGTAAGAATTGAAAGAAAAGAGTTTCAATGACGAGAAGTGTAACACTGAAGGATAAAAACACTTGCATCTATTATATCATCACTGTTTATTAGTTCTTACCCATTTCTGCTTTTATTATACATATGTTTCAAATAACTTTCATGGTCAATAATTGAAAATATGCGTAGATAATTATAAACAAAATAATATAATTTATAAAAAAATACACACCTATATTAAAATCTATGTTTTGATTGCTACTGGTAGCCTATGTAGTTTCTTTTACTTACATACAAACGGACTTAATTTCTGTCTGGTATTCTGCATTCATTTACTTGGAAATGGATTTAGGATTTCAAAAAGGCGATATCAGAAAGCTTACAAGTAATAAGAATTGAAAATAGAATGTATATTAAGGACATTAAAACTCGATTATTTTAAAAACTAATAACTTTTTTTCTATTTCGGTTTCTATAAAAGGAAAAGAACTGTTAATTATTAAAAACACGTCTTTTAGAACATCTATAAGTACATTGTTTGGTCATAGCCACCTATATAGCTTTATAGGTAGTTATGATTTGATAGAATGTATAATGTAAACAATGGCCGCGTATAGCAGGACCTAGCGCATTTAGTGGGATGTGATGTCACAATGTAATGCCATATGGACAACTGTCATATGTCATTTTTAAGCATATCAGGATACCAATTCTTGAAATATGAGAATTTTCTCACAAGGTGACATACAATTTCATCTCACTTTCATCTCATGTCATATTTTCTCACTTTTTTAATTCTCGAAACAAAGTGAGATATATTTCACCTATCTAAATGGCCATGATTTAGCAAATGAAAAATTTGACATAAAAGTGTGATTCAAGGAGGAACGTGTGATTTTTGACATTGAATTTTGAGTCCGTAGGTCTCCGTAGTCCGTGTTCGTAGTATAGTCTGTGTTAGGCAGTCCGCGGGCCAAATTTTCTCCGCCCCTATACTTACGATTGCATGACTAACGTATAGCTAAATTTTCTATATTAACTATTTATAATTATTGCCGTAATCGAACAACTACAAATAAAATTTGTCTCAGTATGTATAAACGTATTTGTATTGTATAAGTAGCTATATGTAATATATTTAAATCAGGTTGTAGTTATAAAAGCTAAATGTATGTCATTTCCCAAACCAAGCTGGATATCCACAAATCAAAAAATGTAAAGTAGTTAAATTTTTTGTTGGAATCTCTAATGCTGATCTGTGGCTTAGTTGGTTGGTTTAAATTGTCACCCAAGCGATCCAATAAATTTTTATTCAGCCGAAATAATATTTCAAAAATTTGGTTTGAAAAGTAATTTCTGTATTTTCCACATGTATTAAAGCAGCAGCTACTTCTCTTTCGTCAACCATGATATTTGTTATAATTTTACTTATAATATTAGTTAATATAAGTTAGTATTAAGCAAATTTCTATTTAACATTAGCAAGTGTCATTGATTCTCGCAACCAAAGAGGTAGGGAGATAAGTTTCACGTAGTGAGATGAAATGTGAAGTAGTGAGACGATAAAATTATTTCTAGAATTAAAGAAAAAATCTCGCTACGTGACATGAAAGTCACGTGACATTCTTTCTCACTTCTGTCAAATCTCACTGACGTATCACTTTTCAAGATTTGCACCCCTGTCATTACTTAGCTGCATTTCAAAATATAAGAGTATTTCTTACACTAAATCAATTAAATAAATTAGAATGAAACACTTTAACAAATAGGCGTAATCGATTACGTTTAAAGATCCTCAACCTTTCTTTAAAAATGAGGTTGTTTCCACTGCTTGGCAATATAGCCAGCCGTGTCTGCCATTTTTATTTAGTGGTCTAGAACTGTCATTTATGACAGGCAGAAGAAAATTCATGTCCTGTGACTATAAAGTAAAGACTTTGATAAGAATTCATCAATTGTAATAGATTAGTGCATTTTTCAAGATATTCCAAAGGCTTTTAGTGCAGAGCACTGGGAATGTGTACAACAAAATATGCACATAATTTATACATTATTATTCACGAAAGATGACTATTCAAGGTCATTTATTCGAAGAAAGAATACACATCACTTTATAGCAGTAGCTTAGCAACATTTTGTATTAGAAAGAGAAAGATTATTTGACCTATGTCTATTTAATTTATGTGGTGTGACAGATATACGTAAATAGTGGTATTACTTTCTAACACACTATAAATAATAATTTCTATTTTTTTCCAAAATTTATTTCGTTTTCGTAAGGCAATCTGTTAACGAGCCCAATTTACAAAGAACTTTTAAATTTTAATAGTTTTTAACATACAGTTTTAATATAAGCGACCTATTAATTTGTTAATATAATGGGTAGACCTATTATTTATGATTCTCTACTACCGTAGCTTGTTAAAAAATATTTTGAATTCCAACCTCAACAAATGGTTGAGGCGCTATTTTAAAACTACAAATAAATCAACCTCAAAATCGTTATTTATTAGAGCAGATTGTGTTACATAGGAGTCTTTAATTACTAGATCATATTTATAGTTACACTACAAGTAAAACAAAGTATCTACAAGCAATAAAACATTTTATGACGCGCAGCACACATAAAGATGAAAGCAGCAGACTTGATAGACTTTCAGTTACTTTTTAGCATCTGCTCCTCTTATAAGGAATAGTCGTTTGGTCAATTATCTCCACTTTACGAACAAAATAATTATAATTAGTTCTCCTGTATGATAGACATTTAAGTACCACCTGTTTGCCTTTTTAACAGTGCTGTGTATCAAATTACATGACATGAAACACAAAAGCCAACGATGTTTAGAAATAAATACATTTAAATAAAGTTAAGTAGCAAATCTGTAGAGTAATCTGATCTGTTGACATCCTTGATAAACTTATCTTACCCAAAATAGTGTCAATTAAACCCTAAGTCTTGTGTGTCCAAGTAAGCCCTATCTTCTACTCAATAATTTTACTAGACGATGTTTCGATATTGCCAAATACAGTCTGTTTCACAACTTCGGGTAAAAAGTTTGAGGACATAGTATTGACCAAATGAGTTAAATACAAGCTTAGTCAATATGGGAAAGATCTTCAATAGTTTCCGAAATATAACACAGTGAACAATGAGTTTTTACGGGGTCTATATCTGCTATCTCGAAAACTATAAGAGGTAGGACTTTGGATTAATTACTACGTTTCCACGTATGAGAAAAATTTACTTTGACTTGACTTTCAAAAGGCGACTTATTAAAAGTCAATTTAATGGTGCGTTTACACATAAGGTCAAATCTACTTCACTTTACGTTTGTTACTTGTCTTTCACTCAACTTTGACTTTGACAGGAAAGTAAAGTTTGGTTATAATACGTGTGAGGTAAGTTACTTATTTAACTATTATTTTATAATCATAATTAAGAATAAATAGTGGATAGTAAACTACATTTACTAAATATAAGCGCGATATTTTTAATTAGTAGAACTATGCAGCAACAATATTGGATGCGAAATAGATTAAAAAATAATCGCATAAAATATTTAAAAATTCGAGAACATTTTAAATTCAGATATAAAACACAAAACTGTGTAATTAAATATCCAGTTGCTATGAATTTGTGGATGAAAACTGGATTTCACTGTTGGTAAAGTAAAGTATGTTACGTTCGTTGGTTCACACGACTTATTAAAAATCACTTATATGAGTCAAGTCTATTTTATTTTGGACTTGACTTTAGGAAGAAAAGTAATAGGCGAGAGTGTTTACACAATGGCAAAAGTCGCCTTTTGAAAGTCAAAGTACTTTTTTGCTATACGTGTAAACATAGTCAATGAGACTTTTTACTTACCTTTGAGAAGTCACGGTAGATGTATTTTTGTTATATTATAATATATATTATAATTTTTGTAGGATTTCGTAGGCAAGGGTTGTAAAACTCAACTTCATATTATTGTAAGTTTTCATACTAAATGTTAACTACTTTAGAGCACTATTTGTTACATTTATGTATAACTTCACAGCATCCTGATGACGGATTAAATAAATCCGAAAGCTAGATGAAATAATCCAGAACGAGCTCTACTTTTTTGCCCTTTCACTGGAATCCTACGATTTTTTTTTTATAATTATGCGTTTACCAGGCTTCACCCTCACGGGCGTTCATTGCTGGAGTGGAGAGTACACCACAGGGGTCAATTTTGTGCCATTTAAAATTGGAAATATTTAACGTCGGTCGGGATCGATCTCGGTTCCCCAGATTCGCGACTTGACACTCAGGTACAAAGCAGATTGCCACACCCAGCAAGGGGTAATAAACCATGATGATATGTATATAATTGTACTAAGTAAAATGTTGTAGCAACCTTGACCAATATTTAATTTTTAAATAACTTCTTAACTATCGTTTTCCGAATTGCGAAAAAAATTTCAAACACAATTTTATTGTATTTTTATAGTATATTTACTGGCATAGACAAGTTTGAAGATTGGACATATATTGATTAAGCTATTATTACTCATTTTGGTCAGTACTATATGCCCTTAGACTATGGCCATCAAATCGCGGAACATCCTGTATATCTATGGCTTAAGGCAAGAATAACCAATGTCAATCTCTGCCCAAAATGAGATTTTTTATATTCAAAAACAACCAGCGTTAGTTAAATTTAAATAATCAGTGGCTTAAAGCTTAAGGTGGTTTTATCATGGCAGTCTCATACAAAAGTTTTGCTAAGTAAAAGAAATCATAAAAATAGATATTCTTAATTTTTAATAGTTTGGAGTTATTACGGAAATTAAATTGTTGTAAATATCTTAAAAAATAAAAATAAAACAATAAGTATATTTAAGAAAAATAAATAACTATATATATATATATATATATATATATATATATATATATATATATATATATATATATATATATATTTAAATAAATAAATTTTCTTGATGTGTACCACAAATAAGTAAATATAGAAATAATAAAATAAAACACATAAATTGTTCATTTCTAATCTATTTCGGTGTTATTCACCATCTTCAGATAAATACAAATGGCGAATAACACCGAAATCGATTAGAAGTAATATTTATTTACGTGTTTTATTTTATTATTTCTATATTTACTTATTTGTGGTACACATCAAGAGAATTTATTTATTTAAATAAATATATATTAAAATGTATCATCAAGGAAAAGAAACAACTTTTAATTTAATAAATGAAATAAATAACTGTTTTAATAAATGAAAATATTTCATCGAAAATCATATATTTCGAAGAGAATAACTACTGAAGGTTTTCTTTTTACACTCATGTATAAACTGTCACCTCAACTATCGTTAGGTGTTTTTTTGTACAAATCTGTCATTTATTCTATGAGTTATTACGAAAAAAAAACCTTAATGCACAAGGGTTGTATGTTCATTTTTTCTAGTTTTGATTTAACTGATTAAAAATTTCATTACTTTATCAAGAAAATAAAGTACAAAGTTAATATGTAGATGTATTCTGCCTCTCAAATCATAGCCTACATTGAATACTTGTAAAATTCATGTCTTAATAAAACTCTCGATTCAAGCTTATGTCTTGTGTCGTGTTCTAACCGCGGTAGTAATACAACTTTTGACGTATGTAAACACAAGGAATAGTAATAAAATCCTTTGAATTTCAAAGTATTGTTGTTAAAATAATCTACTTTTGCAACGACTATAATTCCAATGATACTCATTGCTTGTTATTAAGAGTTAATCTCCATCTCCAACGTTCTTCCTCAGCCGCGTTGAACTAGTTACCTACATTACCGTCCGATCTCTACAAACTGTGTCACGCTGTGAAAACAAAACGGCAAAAGGAAAAGGAAATCGACGCTGAACTAACGCGAAAATGCTACGGTGCGCACTGTTTGCTTAGTTTTATAGCTGATTGTTGTTTTATGGCCTTCTATTATGTCGCAGATCTTGACATGCATTTTAAATTGTTGACTCCAATTGCAGCTTAATAGAATGACACATTCTATCAATTTTTTCATTGATCGAAGAATTAAAACTCATAAATAGAGATGGACACTGATTAGGAATAAAAATCCTACTCATAAACTTAGATTCATGTGCAATTGTAACAATAAACTATATTACCTCCAACCATAGGTAAGGGAGGTAATGTTTTCGGTCCAAAAATGCGATACTAAGGCCCGATTAAACCAATTATAAATTAACATGCGGTTATGAAACATGGAGTTAAAAGTAACATGAAGTTAATGTCCGGTTACCATCGTAAACGTTTTTCCACACAAACGGAAACTCCATGTTAGCTAACCCAAGGTTTTTGGTTATTTTTATAAGGTTGGTACAATTTTCTCACTAAAAACGGTGTTTTATACAGTTGATAACACTGAGTTTTAACAGTTGTTTATTTTGTTTCATAATATTTCATATGGTTTGGGTGTTTACGTTGTGTAAATGTGTAAATTATAGCACCTACGCACAATTTAGAAAACGAGCAATATTGTAAAATTCGCGTTTCCTTTCTACAATTTCTTCAGGAGTGGTAGACATCTGTATACAATAAGATCTTAGAGCTGCTAAAGCCCTACTTATTCCAGCAATAGTTGTGATTACTGTTGATTTAAAAACTTCACAAAATTTGCGGCAACAGATATAAAGGAACCTGTAGCATAATATCTTCAATCCAGCAATAATTGTTCTGCAGGAGACAATGCATGATTTCTGGAATTATATAAAATTTGTATAACAAAAACTCTTATTGATATAAACCATTAACTATAATATTTATTTATCCATTTCATGTCAAATGGCATCTTCAACTAGTTCTATAATATTTTTGACAGTGAGCACATCCTGAAACCTTTAAAAAACTCCTTCCGACTATATTTTTCGAAATGTGGCCTATATGTCAAAATATACTTTGCTGTCCTTATTGGTACCTCTTCATCATCGCTATATGCATTTATATCATATGGATTTAAAATCTGATAATTATTAAACATTAAACAATTTCACTGTCAGGCGCAAAATTAAAGGTTAGTTCAAGTTACGAAGTTAACATGTGCTTTTTCTAGATGTTAAAATAACATGTACTTTAGCTTGAGGTTATGGATAATATGGAATGGAAAAACTTTTTTTACTAACATGAATTAACTGCATGTTATTTCTTAACATGAAGTTGGTAAAACCAAGCTTAAGTTTTCAGTGAATAAGCACGGATAAGAGCGCCCACAACACGTTTTTACTATTTTTACAATAATGTCTGTCTGCCTGTTTCTCTGTGTGTGACGATTTTTACCTCCCGCTACCCTTGGTAAGGGAGGTATAGGGATCGTGCTAAAAATCGCATATCAAAATTTTGGTAAATTTCGTTTTATGGTCCCTAGAATCCAATTTTAACATTTTCACGATGATATCTGTGTATATGTGTGTGTGTGTGTGGTTCCTGTTTACGCTCTAACTTAAATACTATCTGATTCAGAAAACTTTGAAACCTTGTATTTCTACCTTATTCTAATATGGAAAGAAGCCATTAGATTTTGGTGTAAATCAGATAATCAGAAATGGAATTTTACTTGAAGCTCAAAATAGTTTTTCTCCGAAGAATACCTTTAAATGTTATATTTTCGAGATTTATGTTATTATAAAAATTAAAGATTATTAAATTTTCTACTAGTTCGCATTAATATTTTTTCTATATATTTTATGGATAAATATATAAAATTATCTATAATTTTAATCCCGGAGCCTACGCTTTAAACAAACAAAACTCCTTGGTTACACAGTTATTTAAATGTATGAAACTGACAGATAAATGTCAGTTTCAAAGAACTAATTATTTCAAATTAATAATAGTAACGTTTTAAAATGAAATAGGAAAGGAAATCAATACAGTTTCGAATGTATTTGATCGCTTTAAATTTTTATGGTATAAACAGTCAAGATTTAGGATTTATTTAAATCCGATTTGATTAGAAATCCCATTAAGGACTGCGATATAAACTTACTCTATAACTTAAATCCCGGAGCTTACGCTTTAAACAAACAGCAAACACCACTCCTTGGTACTCAGTTCGTGTCTCAAATATATGTGTCAGATAGATATCACTGTCAAAGAAGTAATCATTTCAATTTAATAATAGTAACGTTTTAAAAAGAAAATAGTAAATAGAACCATAGTTATATAGAATGGGATTTAATACAGTTTTCAGCATAAGTAAATATATATGTAAATCTGAATTAATAAAAATTAAATGGTGGGAGGTATTGTGTTGGCCACATCAGATTTCTCTTCACGATAACTTGAAGCTCTGAACAGATTTCCTTGAAAAATAAATTAAAAATGGTCCAAAACTTCTCAAATTTGGTATTTAAAACTCGTATATAATTTGAAACAACATATTAGATTTTGATTATATATGATAAACCGGAAGTAGTACTTAATTTGGATCTCTTGACAAATTTTCGAGGAACAACAATAAAATATAATCCAAAATTTCGTATTGCAGGTACAGACTATTCTATTTATTGGAATAACAAATTAAATTTTGTTTACAAACAATCAATCGAATGTGATACTTTATTTAAAACTCATTGCTATTTTGGCGAGAGGTCATGTGCTGGACATCAGATTTTTTTATTTAATTTGTGCTATTTTGGAAATAATTTTGTCGTTTTAATTTCATTGAGATTTTAATCAAGATAAACATTAAAGCCTTGCTTGAAGAAATCTCTTTAATAGCTACTATTAATCATTAGAGTTAACTGCGCGATTTATAAATGGTCATATGACCAACGATAAAAACGATAAACAAAATGTTTAGTCATATGATGACTTGCACCTGTGAATCAAAACTTAAGCAGGAAAATTAATCGACGAAAATGACATTACAATAGTGACACATCGTTAGAATGATCATCTCACATTTCAACTAGTTATTCGTGTTCATAATCACGACATATTTGTCAAGCTTGTTTTGATATTTGACACATGATATTTAAGCGATCGAGATACCATTAGATATCAGAAGTGATGCTTTAGATCAAATTACCTCGTTCGATTTAATACTGTTTAGTTTCTGAACGGGTTTTAATACAAGAAATAAGTCAAATCAAGTGCAGCATTATACTTTTAAAGTGCCTTCTTTACCCACAATTTACAGCAGCAAAAAGAAGCAGGGTGTCGTATCATGAACTACTAATAGAATCATATTTGCATTTTTTAAAAATCAGATGTTTTGTGCCACTAAAATTTTCTGATTTCCAAAAACCGGAACGTGTAAAAATTTGTCCATAAAGTTTCTACCTATCTAGGGCTTGTTTACAAGCTATCCCCGTTTACCAGTGCCGGCACTAGTATTTTTTAAAAATATGGAACTGATAAATACAATTGAGTTGGATGGACAGAAGTCAGTTACAGCGTAATGGTACCCTGAAAAATGTTTGTCCAAAGTGCTCAATAGTGTTCTAAAGATAATATATGATAATGCGCCTTACCATAAGGCAGTTTAACACTTCAATTTTTGTGGAAAAATAATTTCTTGACTGGATTTGGATATGGCAAAAAATAAATTCTGGGATGCAGTCATGTAATTTTTACCTTCCGTCACCTTTAGGTAAGGAAGGTATTGTCTTTGGTCAAAAAATTCGATGATGAGTTTTTAATCAATAAGCACGTTTTAGGGTACCTAGAATACGAATTTACTATTTTTACGATGATGTCTGTATGTGTGTGTGTGTGGATGTGTGTGTGTGTGTGTGTGTGTGTGTGTGTGTGTGTGTGTGTGTGTGTGTGTGTGTGTGTGTGTGTGTGCGTGTGTGTGTGTGTGTAACAAAATTTTCGTCTGCGATAACTCTAATACTACAGTTACAAAAATTATAATTTTTTCGTATACTTCTTCGTTACATCCATATGAAGAGCTGATTAGATTTTGGTTACAATTGGTCAACCGGAAGTACCATCATTTGAAGATTTTAACAGTTTTGCTTGAAAAAACTATGTAAAATATAATTTTTTCACATTTGATGTTATTATAAACATTAAAGAATATTTTATTCTCTATACGATTTGAGTACATTTTATACTTAATATTAAATGAATATAGAGTTAAAAAATTATAAAGAAATTAAATTTCATAAAGTAGCCATAGCTATGGAAACAGCTACTATATTAAGAAAATTCTGATTGAAAGATGTCAGTGTCAAGTGAAATTGACATAGTGTGTTTGTCTTATAATTTTACTGGAAATATAGGACCTTTTGCTTTCTGTATGGAATTTGTATAAAATACATACAACTGCTTTAAGCTAATGTACAAGAAATAATAATAATAAATCTTTTATTTCTGCAGATACATTACACTGTATATAGAAAACGTCACAAAATAATAATTTTCTGTATGAAATTTGCATAAAATACATACAACTGCCGGAAGGTAATGTACAAGAAATAGAATATTTAATTTAGCAAGGAACTTTCCGTATGAAATTTGTACAAAATACATAGAACTGACGGAAGGTAACGTGCTGGCCACATCAGATTTTTATTATTTGTTTCGACGTTTCGATCCTACTAGGATCATCCTCAGGAACTACAGAAAATTATGAATAACAATTTTTTATTGAAATAAAAAAAAACATTTGCTTTTAACTATGAGTATATGGACACTTACGAAATAATTATTTTTTACAGTTAAGGATGTATAAAATTTTGCCGTCAATGGCATTCATAATTTAAATAAATTATGTCAGTAATAAAATGCACACTCACTGAAGCACATGGACATAATAGCAACTATCAGCAAAACCATTTATGTAAACCTACTTAACCTTGTAGAAAGGGAGTGACTCAAGTACGTGACGGCGTTTTTATATAAAAAAATATTTTTTACATATATTTTATTTTGTCTTTTATGTTGTTGTAAATTGTACTAATGCCTATAAGGTCTGTTTTAGCGTTAACGTTATTTTTATCTGTTTTAATGTGTAACATTTCTAATGTGAGTCGTATATGTAATTTTTTTCCCCTTTCTAATATACATGTATTTTCAAATTCAAAATTGTGTTTTAATGTTAAAGCATGTTCCATTAAGGTGCATTTACTTTTTTTGTTTTCTTTCTTTTCACTCCTTTTATGTTCCTCAAGCCTTATCCTTAGATACCTTTTTGTTTATCCTGTATACTTTGCTTCGCAATCCTTACAAGGTATCTGATATACAACATTCGAAACCTGGTTACCGTCAATTTTGTCTTTTATTTTACTATATAAACCATTTATCGTTTTCGTTTGTTTAAAAGCTAAATTTATTTTTAAATTTTCCTCTAGTAATTTTTTTAGTTGTACAGCTACGTCCTCTATGTATGGAATGGGGAAATACGGTTTTAATGAACGTTTATTTTGGTTGTTATCGATATTTTGTTGGTTATGAGTGATGTCAGTTAGAATCTTATTTTTATTTATAATTCCATTTTCGATCCCTTTTGGATAATTGTTTGTCGTTAATAATTTGTTAATTCGATTAGTAATCTCATCTCTATATTCTGGCGAGACACATCTTTAACTGTAAAAAATAATTATTTCGTAAGTGTCCATATACTCATAGTTAAAAGCAAATGTATTTTTTTTATTTCAATAACAAATTGTTACTCATAATTTTCTATAGTTCCTGAGGATGATCCTGGTAGGATCGAAACGTCAAAGCAAATAATAAAAATAACATGACTGCATCCCAGAATTTATTTTTTTCCAAACTTTAATTTTTAGCGAAAAAAATTTGGTTTAGTCAAACGAAAGATGAAAATTTAAAACTCCCTTATACAGGGTGTCTCAAAACTCGCGCCCCAGACGACACTGACACT
This sequence comes from Harpalus rubripes, assembly GCA_963082715.1. Lineage (NCBI taxonomy): Eukaryota > Metazoa > Arthropoda > Insecta > Coleoptera > Carabidae > Harpalus > Harpalus rubripes. The sequence continues at coordinate 18,327,867 of OY720449.1, forward strand.
TGCTTGCACTTGGTAAGAATTTGGCTTTTTTATTCACCTTGTCAAATTTAATTTGACACAGACATTTTTCGAAAACTACAGTCGCCCACACATTTTAAAGAAGATTTGATTTGTATAAAACCCTAGTAACGGAAAATTACGACAAACAAACGTTAAAGGTGTAGGTCTCTGATTGATCAATTTTAAGACGTCTTTTCTCGAATATCTTTTAAGCTAGATTTTTTTTCTTCGAAATTACACACACTGAAAAAAATAGGTTGCTTCTAGTAGCGAAAAAGGTACTTTAATATCGTGAAAAGGAATATATTTCCTAAGGAAATAAAAAATTATTCCTATTGATTTTTACCTGTTTCAGAAACTAAAATTTCTAATTAATTAGTAAAATTATTTACTAACATTTCTGAAATAATATCTGATATAATTGAATAGAAATCGCTATTTCAGTGATTTTTTTTACTAAAATAAATATCACAAATTCTAATTCAAGTAAAACTTATTCTTAAAATAGCAAATACTTTTACTATTTTAGTGAATTCATTCAAATTATTAGGTTTAAATTTATTTCTAGTACCGAAAATTTTTATAATGGATATATACATATGGAAAGAGAAATAAATAAATTCATAGTGAATAAAGAATTTATTTATTTATAACAAACATACATCGTTTATTATGTTACAAATCTGAGTAACAAAACAATAATAAATTATAAACAAACCAAGAAACAAACTTTCAAAGTGTTTTATTATTTCCTCAATATTCATTCCTTAAAATTTTCTTGTCAGAAAACAATAGCCGCTACACTTTTTTCATCAATTTCTCTGCCATTTACCAGTATTGCATAAAATCGGTTGATTTATGTTCCTTATTATGGAAAGTACTTTATAACTATACAATTTCTTTCAAATTAGTGTGTCCAAGATTTTGGTTTCCTCTGCTACAATAAATGTATATGCATGATATTAAATAATGTGTACTACATACATAGGTATTTAATATTACTTACATTACACAAGAGGCAGCATCTTTCGTTTATAACAAATAACTCAACACAAACTTATTTCAACTCTTTACAAACGAGTCGCAAGTTGCTTACGACGCCATAGTTTTAGGGTGCAATCTTTACTATTACAGAATATTTATTCCCTGTTTTAAAAAAAAATATTAGTAAATGTAGTATTAATTTTTCTAAACAGAATAAATGTATACTCTAATTATTTTGTTAAGTTTATATTCTAAAATAGAGAATTTAATTTTTAAAGTAGTAATCAATATTTGTAATTCAGTAAAGTGGAAAATATTTTTTTCTAAATTAGAAGATTATTCGTTAAAAATAAAAATTTGTTGTCATACAAATCTGCATCCACTGAGGCAAAGAAAATAATTCTACTTGAGTAATTTTATTATCTGATGTTAATAAAAAAGTATTAGGGAATAATTTTTAACTATAAATGTGAACCTATTTTTTTCAGTGCATCCGAGTGCAGTCTCGTGTTTCCTCATTCGCTCTGGGGCGCGAGTTGTGAGACAGCCTGTATTCTGTGAATATGGTAACACATCAAAATAATATTTATCCATGACAAAGTTATTTACTTCCTAGTGGAAGCCTTTTGGAACAGACCCCATAAATATCGTTTTTGTGGCATCCCTTAGCTTCTCCAGCTCTATTATTGTAAATTCCATTTGAAACCCTTGACGCCTTGAAGGGTTTCCGTGGATATCATTTAGTCCACCCACCATGGCTCCGGCAGCAACAGGTAGCTTCTACTGCTCCGGCAACTCCGGGGATGATTTAACGGGCTTGGGGCAGTAATTGAGTTGCAAGGCTATGCGCACACCACGTGTAGTTGGTCCCTTACTGCACTCCCCCGCTCTAAGGACGAATATCGACTCGCAAGGATGATGAACAGGATGTTTTATAATGAAACTCGTTTTTTGTAGGATAATGTAGGTGAATTAAATAGTACTTGATCGTAGAATGAATTTTTTTACTTTCCCAATGTTTGGAATTATTGTGATTTGTAGGCAGCAGCTTAGTAACCTAAAGCGACAAAAAGGGCGTTCACATAGATTTAACAATCGTAATAAAACAATAGTCGCTTTCTCTCGGATTTGATGGAGCAATCCAAACTGGATCGTACACGTTCTTTCGGTTTTTGATGATATATCGCCACTACAAAATTCTGGATTGGGATCTGAATTTTTAAAACACCGATTACGTCAATCGGATTGCTCTAATTGTTAGTCACAGGAAGGACCGCTGGTATTACTGTTTATGTATGTTTCATTATATTTATTAATGATATCTCATCCTTTTAAATCTTCCAAATTCATTATGTGCAATGATGATTTAAAAATTTATCGTAAAATCCAAAGTATGCATGACTGCCAAGAACTACAGAACGACTTGAATACATTTGTTCAATTTTGTGAAGAATGCAAACTAAATATTTCAAAATGTAGTATATCAAATTTACCAGAAAAAGAATTAACTTCAAATACAATTATCATCTAACTGTGACAAAGCGAGGGTAAGCACAATAACAGATAAATAACTTTTTATAAACTCTTCTAAATTATAGTTTCAATATTCATATTTTAACTCTGTTTATCTATTTAAGTCAAAATTCATTTTAGAAATTCTTATCATATTATGATAGTCACGACATTTATTTGTTGATCTTAAGTCTAGAAATTATTATATATACGAGCGTGACTTTAGAATGACCTCGCTTATGCACCCCATACCCCTAAGATAATCCTATCCTGGAGATAGAGGTTTTTGTTTTGGTCAGTCGGTATTAGTTAGCCATGGGATAAACATGGGAGAGTTGAATTTAGATACTCGAAAGAGTAATATGTAAGAGTCGGTATTAGTTAGCCATGGGATAAACATGGGAGAGTCGAAATTAGTACGTGGCGTCGGAAAGACGTGTTTTGGTTTGGACATGTAGTGTCCTTTAGTTTTGGGGCGACGCTCGCAGCTGTGTTACAGAATGTAACAGTTTTGTTAGTTATGTTAGGCTTAGTGTTAATAAATAATCATGTAAATAAAAGTTTAGTTTTTAAATCATCAAATCGTGTTCATGTCCGTAGTGTTCATCAGTGTAAAGTGTAAAAAGTGAAGTGTCTGTGTGTTCTTCCTTCTCACAAGCCGTGGACGCCAACCATCAAAGCGTCCACCAGTCAGTAAGTGTATCATCGTTGGGAATCATCGTCCTTAGTATCATCCTTAGTATCATCATCATCTTCAGCACCGCACCCCACCCCCCTCGTGTTACATAACAGTTTTCAGCATTAGGGACTTGGGAGTAATTTTGGACAGTAAATTGATGTTTGATAAACATGTAGACGAAATTGTTAAAAAGGCATTTAAAATGCTTGGCGAGTTCTAACTTCAAACATATATCAATTTTGCGGTCCTTATATTACAGCTTAGTAAGAAGTCATTTAGAGTTTGGTTCTGTATGCTGGAATCCATGGTATTCAGTTTATATTACCAGAATTGAAAGCTTACAAAATAAATTCATAAAATATCTGAAATACAGATTTCCAACATACAGAGCAAAGTTACTAAGTTTAGAAAATAGGAGAAAATTTAAAGATTTTATATTTCTGTACAAATTACTTAATAATATGACGGATTCGTCGTACCTATGCTCTGTTCCATTTAAGCCATACAGTAGATGACACTGGCAACAGCGCAAATATGAAGTAGCCGACATTACATTGGGTAAACTTGTCTCTTCTCTCAAATTTCAGCCAATCAGAGAGGTCAAAACTATTCCCTATACTCCGCAATACTGAATGACTTAAATGGAACAAGATATAGTATCAAAATTTAATCTTAGGGTTCGTAACCATGATTCTAGATGTATGAACTTATTTAGCATTCCACGGTGTAGAACTAACTCAACTCTTAATTCAGCTGTAATTAGACTTAGTAATACAACGAAATACAAACAAAAATTAATTTACCAGACATGTTCTCCTCACCGTTGCTTACTTTTAAACGTATTTTATAATTATACTTGCAATAAATTTACACTTCACTTGTTTATATTTCGGTAATATTCAATATGTTCAACGCAATTTAAGTATCAATAATTTTTCTATTTAATATTGTAGCTTTTGTACTTATTTAATGTATATATACAGGATGAGTCTGGGAAGACGCCCCCACCCCCCTTTTAACTTTTTTATTACAAGTAATAGAAAAAAATGGCTCATATAAAAGTTTTATTATTTTACATATACTATTTGATGGCAGATGTAGATATTTTTTATAAAGTCAGGTTTACAAGATACGACTATCAACTTTTATTTTTCAAATGGCAACCTATAATTATTTTAATAAAATAGAAACCGCCATTTTTTTCTCTTTTCAACGATGTATTATTTTTTATTAATGTATTTGAAAAATTTCGAGAAAAATGAGATAATTTAGAAATATTAGAAAACAAATTTTAAACAAATATTATAGGTGGCTATGTGAAAATAAACAAAACGTAACAGTGCTATACAACTTAGCAAACTAAAACAACAAATTTAGTAACAAAAACAACTTAAAACAAATGTTCAAAATTACGACCATGTTCTGTAATACAAAAATTCAAGCGTTGAACGTGATGTGTTCGAATATCTGCCAGCATGTTTCGCGAAATATTCTGAAAAGCATTTCGAATACACTCTTTTTTTGTTTACAAAATAAGTTAAATTAAGTAACAAACAAATGTATACTTTTTTGACATTAATTGAATTGTTTTACATTGTTACGTTTTGTTTATTTTCACATAACCACCTATACTATTTGTTTAAAAATTATTTCTAATATTTCTAAATTATCACATTTTTTCTCGAAATTTTTCAAATATATTAATAAAAATAATACATCGTTGAAAAGAGAAAAAAATGGCGGTTTCTATTTTATTAAAATAATTATAGGTTGCCATTTGAAAAATAAAAATTGATAGTCGTATCTTGTAAACCTGACTTTATAAAAAATATCTACATCTGCCATCAAATAATAAAACTTTTAATTGAGCCATTTTTTTCTATTACTTCTAATAAAAAAGTTAAAAAGGGGGGGTCTTCCCAGACTCACCCTGTATAGAGATTCTCTTTTATTGGGATATTTTATCCTGTTGAGAATCCAAATATAAATAAATAAATAAATGTTTTGTGTTTCTACAGGTTGTACACAAAATATATACAAAAAAGTTATCTTTCGTTTTGTTTGCGATATAAATTTGTTAAATATGTCGATATACTTAATGGAAAATATCTAAGGACGAGAGGTATACTAGTTATTTATGTTACAAGCATCGTAGCGTCATTTATTATGGTACCAGTCGTGAAGATTAACAAGCGAGGCGAAGCCAAGTTTGATAACACGACGTGTGCCGTATGATTAGTTACGATCCGTATTATTTGCTGGCGTAAATCAATGAAAAATTAAAATGAAGTATTTGGTATTAAACAAAAAAATTAATCTGAAAAATCAGTTATGCTGTTTTTGATTCGTTTGTATATAGCTCATTAGGGTACTAAGTACTCTAATGGAGTCATTATGGTCCTTGGCCTATACTGAAAGACATTAGTGTACTCAAATTGAGGACTATAACATTGTCATTATGACACGGCAACATGCATATAAATTAACTTATGGTAACAATAATCGTTTAATTAATAACCAAATTTCTCTATTTTCGTTCACAGACCAATTGACAGACAAAAGGCAGTATCAAAATACGTAATGATTGCAATCAACATGCGGTTAGTTCTTTTGAGACTGATTGTGACGTGATGAGATTGGATCTGTTCAATCAGATCGGATTGGATCGCATACCGAAAGTAAACGACAAATATGAATCAAATGAAAACTCGTATGTCTTGTAGAAGGTTAGTTTATAATAAACGAGGATGAAAATACCACAAGTCACAATGCAATAAAATCTTACAAACAAAATTGATTTGTTCTGATTTCCTCACAATATAAAAAGAAATTGATAAGCAATAATTAAACTGAAATTCATTTATTTTAAGTTTCTTATGCAATTCAGCAATCTGGATAAAACCAAAATTTATTTACTAATAAAACTTTCAATAAGCAAATACTTTCCTTACTAAAAGTGCGTCGGTTGAAAAGATGCTTTGAAACGTACTGTCATTTACTGTTTATCAGGTTGATGTATTCAAAGTAATGATTTATTGCGTAAGTAATAAAAGTTCATGCTGAACTTCGTAAAGTACATATTCATTAAAGGCAGGTTAAAAGTGCTTTTCAGTGTTTAGGTTGTTAGGCAAATTAATACGGTAATAAAGAGTAAATTTTAAAAATTAATGGTGTCATTTTGTCTAGCGAAATTATGCAAATGAATTGTTAAAATAAAGAAAAACCAAGTGCTCCATAATACGAATGATGGATAGGGTCAGTAACTGTAAATTTAACAAACAATTAGTCATACACGCATTTGTCTCTTTTTCTGAGAAATAAAAAGTTTACAGTTCATTTATCTACATGTACTCAGAAGCTTAATTATCTGGCACTTCAGCCTCGGTCTTGAAATTCAAAGTTTTTAGACAATTGATATTTACAAAAGCAAAACAATCTGATAAAGACTAGTTATTATATACATATACGAGGCCCAGACTCATATAGTTCGGCCGGCTTACATTTTTAACAAACAAATTATAAAATCAAAGTAAAGGTGTATTCACAAATGAAAATTAAGTTTATGGTTTTTGTTTAGGTTTAAGTAAGTCATTCATAAATGTAAGTTTAAATTACATGAAAATTTGTTTTCATATGTACAGACATCTATATAAATGCTTAAAAACAAGATTAAAATATCGGTAGAGCAGTACTCAACAAGACACCTGTGCGCCGTGAAACCGTCATTCGCTTGGCATTATTGGTTATATTTCAACAATTATGTTATGATAGTTCTTCTTGCATTTGTTTAAAAAGCTGAATCCATCAAGTGGATACTAAATAAAGATGGGTGTATATATCTATATCGTTTCAGACTCGTTCTCATTGGTGAAATTTGTGACGTCAAACTAAATCATAAACCTAAAGTTTGGACCTTGCAATGTTTAGCTTTATGATTTGAATTTAGACACCCTAAATTCTGAAGTGTGAATGGAGTCATTACATAATATGCGGCCAAAGTCTTTAAATCTAAAGTATAAACTATAAATCTAAACCTAATTTTCATTTGTGAATGCACCTTAAATGGTAATAAATTTCTACAAATTTCTTTCGGTTAGTTTAAAATATAGATTTTAAATTTACAAAAACTGGGTATCATCGCCTTTATTAGTTTTAGTATCTACAAGCCTTGCGCATTCTTCTATTAGAGGATTGCCCCATATGTCGTAGCCAGATTGTAAAACCCGTCTTTGTTTCTTAAAATCCCTATTTAAAATTTCCATTTAAATGTCCCCCCAATACCATTCCTTGGACGCCACATAGTGCAAACACATCATATTGAAATCCTTTACCAGCTAATAGCATTACATATGATAGCACATCGTTGTCCGAAAGTGGACCAGAAAAACGAAACACGAAACACAAAATCTACAAGTAATGCAGACTGCTGTCACCAAACAAATTAATGAATTCGCCTGCCTAGGTGTGATGTGTTGTGTCGAGGGTAGTGCTTGTGATTCGTGGTTTGTTCTGGCCAAAGCAAACCAACGCCAATTACAATGCAAACATACGCCTCCTGATGGGGGTAGGCTATTGGGCTTGTCTCACACGACCATGTAATTGGAGCACTCGGCGTAATCTGATACTGTAGTAAAAATAACGTGGAGATAAACTGGTTCTAATTCAAATATGTGCGAAGTCTAAATTAAGGTAATACTAGTTAGTATTATGAAGTCTTATAGGAGTATCTACTATGAGTCTACAACTGACAGTGACTTACTTTGGATTAAAATTGAAAATTAATAAAATGAATATCTGATATCGAGTACCCGTCCTAAAACTATCCAGATATCCGGAACCGACCTTTTCAACTGGGTGATAGAATCGGTTCATGGATCTGGATAGTAGAACAAAACCTCGGAACGATATTAATTTTGTTGTACAAAACGCTCATTTTACTTTGTTTCATTAAGAATTAAATATAACATGTTCGACAATCTAGCCGCGTGTTATCAAATGTCTAGACTCCTAGACGTTTTATTATTTGCCAGATTCAGGAAGAACAACCTTACTTGCGGTATTCCGTTGCATTGGTAATTTTTGAAGAAAACGTGTAGGCTAATGTATATTCAACTGTACCGGCAATACGAGCGCCTTGGCGAAGTCTATGAATTTTTCACAAAATATTTCTTCGTATATAATAAATGTAATTTACCTTCAATAAATTGATTTTTCTATTTGAAAATTATCAGTTTCTTTCAAAAACAACAATTGTCCTATAAAAATCTCTAATAAATAGGTAATTTCTCATCATTGTTGAATTTCTTTTACTTAACGTTAGTGATGCACGCGAGGCGAGACGAGACGAGAAATATAAAATATCGATATCGTCTCATTTTCGGATCTGTAAGCTCGATCTCGCTCTCGTTCTCGCACGAGAGTCTCGCTATAAAAATAAGCGCTTGCGCACTACGTATTTACGTAACAGTTTAACTACAAAAGACAAGTTCGCATCAATCAATCTTCGTGTATTTGCAGTCGTACTAATAAAAAGGCGAAACACTAAATTCTGGTCACCAAATTATTCCAATACGAACATAATGTTTATTCATTTACGGTCACCAGAAAATGTGATAAGTTAGAAAATAATTTAATTTACTTCTAAAATATCCAATTTATCACCAAATTGTGAACTCTAAACTATTTCATTACGAACACCTGTTAATACATTCTGTCATCAGTAAAACGAAATAAACATTAAAAAAATATATTTTGTAACTAAAAGTACCTACCTTTTATCATTAAATATATGTCACTATTTAAGTAAAATTTAGTCATAAAAACCGCTACACTGGTAACTCGCCGGCAGCCAATAACTCCACTTCTCTCCGTGTTGGCTCCCATCGACGCTTAATATAATATTCTTTACTTTTTATGGGCGGCAAGAATTTTATTAACAGTGGTTTTAACTGGGACGAATTAGGGGCTGAAATATTGGATGCAAAACCAATTTGGTCTTTATTATGCATTTCCTCGTTTTGGGACCGATGCCAATCAATTCTAGATAGACTCAAAAAAATATAATTAATTCATATTATTTTCACATTCACGTGTTCTATAAACAAAGTAGCATTGATTCCATTCCTTGTACGGTACATTTTTCATTGAATTTATGAATCAAAGCTATAAAGTTACAAATACTTTTTATTTCAAGACTCTCGCGAGATTTGTCGCTTCTCGCAGTTGTTATATTGATCTCGCCTCGAATTTTAAACTGCAATCTCGCTCTCGTTCTCGTTCTCGTCTCGCACAATGCTACGGCACGAGACGAGATGCGAGAGTACTCTCGCCTCGTCGTGCATCACTACTTAACGTCCAAATTCTTATATTTAATCATGAACTTGAGTTAAATTGAATTACAAACATCGTTAACGACAAAGAAGATAGAAAGATTTTTTTATTATCTCAGATTCAAAATAATAGGCTAAAGTTGTTTTTGCCAGAAGCTCTTTAATTTTATTCGACAGGGAGAGACAATGACCGTTAATATAAACAACTGATTAAATGATATTAGCGAGCAGTTGACTAGCATTGATATATCTCCCAATCGTTTATGGATTATTTTAGAGAAAAATACTACAAATAACAATTGAAGTACAGTTAAGAAAATGTGACAAATCAATAGATATTTATAGTTAACAAGCTTTTCTTGTAAGGTTTGATGTATTTGAACAGTGGTTACTATATTTAGTAAACTACGAAACACTTTGTTTAGTCTACAAGTTACTACAAATTAAAATAATTTATAACTTATAAATCACTTTGAAATAATAGTCTATATAAATTTATTGAAAATATGAAACAGTAAATTTAGACTATACTTATACAACTCGTATTATTGTTTTGTAGGTTTGAAAATTAGAAGTTTTCCGTAAATGGTATAAATTGTCATTGTACTATCTAACTAACGGTTTATAATGTCAGTTCACTATTATTCCCACTGATGCTGTACCACGCGTCTCTAAATCGGATCTCCAGGTCATTTACCTTGTGAATCATATGTTCCCGTCGCACAATGCAGTTACTTTTGGAGAAATATAGGGAAATTAATGAATTCAAAGCAATCAGTCTTCATGTGGGAGTAAATTTTGTTCATTTTGGATTCCCTTCCCTCGAGTTAGTATGTGTCAGGAGGTGGTGGCGGATTCGTAACTTCATTTCGTTGGTGGTTACATGTCGCATAATTGACGTCGTGTAGCTCGATGCACTCTCGTTGCAAGCTTAATGCAACTAACGAGATATGTTATATGATGTTTAATATAACACTATTATTTACATATACCCTATAAATTTACTCAAACCATATATCCTTCTATTTTAATAAGAGACATGTTAGCAGCAGAAGTTATGTCGTCAAATTTTCTCATTTGCCTTTACTTTTAGAGTATGTCTAAAAATATGGGTAAATTAAGAAAAACCGATCATCATATCAGGATATAAGGTTAATTCATAAGTCCTTAGTGTTTTTATTGAATTTAAAATGTATTTTTTAAATAAAGAAAATGAACTAATCATATAATACCAATACCACATGTGTTCAGGTTTAATCGAATATATTGTGTTGCCACGAAATTTTGGAATATCACAACTTCGAAGGAGAAGTGGTATTCTAAAATAATACTTTGAGTGTATCAACACAATATATTCTGATAATACTGAACACACAAGCGGTATTCGTTGGATTATACAATGAATAAATTTGATAATAAGAAATCAATTAAACTCACCAATAATACAAATGTGTAAAACTTACAACTATATATGTACTCAATTTGATATATTCCATGATTCAATGACTTCTGTTACATATAAATTAACTATTAGTCATCTGATTAATTAATGTTTGTTAAGAATCTATATGCTTATTTCTTTTTCTAATATAATAATATTTGTTGAGTTGAGTCGAGAAGGATCAGCTGGGAATTCGTTGGAAAAATGAGCAAGGCCTTGGTGATCCAGAATTTGTTTTTTTTTATTAAAAAACGGACGTTTCGAACACTAGTGATTCATCATCAGCATATTACAAAATATAATGTAAAAAGTAGTCATTGTTTTTTTGACAAATTGTTATTAATAATATTACATTTTGTAATATGCTGATGATGAACCGCTAGTGTTCGAAACGTTCGTTTTTTAATAAAAAAAAAGAAATTCTGAATCACCAAAGCCTTGCTCATTTTTTCAACTAATATAATAAATAATAATAATAATAATAATAATAATAATAATAATAATAATAATAATAATAATAATAATAATAATAATATATATATATATATATATATATATTTCGTATGAAAGACAGTACAAATACATTCGATAAAATAATACATGAATAAGAAAAAGAACAATACAAATTAAATATTTTTGATTTCTACAGACGCACCTGCTTTTATGAGAAAATAATAAATTTAGATGTTATTACATCTTCATGTTTTCTAATAATTAAACTTGAACCTGAGGTAAATCAAATTACAAAAATCTATAAAAGTAGAAAGTTGTTTCTTCGATTATCTCAAATTCAAAAAATTGAATAATGTTGTTTTAACCAAGCCAAGAGCTCCTAATTTGGAATTTTGTACCATAACACATTAATTATTCACTTGTTTCAATTTGTGATTAATATAAACATTGTGAATAATTTCATGTAAATATACCTAAAGGAATTCACAAATTTGCAAAACAACTGGTTAAATTATTTGCATGATTAACATGCCGCATAGTCGAGACAAATTCCGCAGTGCTTGCCAGTTACACCTACCAAATGCTTGGAATACCAAATTGTTTCCAAACATTGGCTCATATTTTGTTTTCCAAAACTGCATAAAACAACAAACTATTTCACAACACAGACAGGGTAGCCACGTTTAAATTGAAATGTAACAGTAACAGGTTTGGAATGAAAACCATCATGTTTGTTTACTATCAATGGATCATAGATCAAGATAAATATTTGAAAAACAACAGGTATCCTTGATAGTATTACACATATTTAAAAATATAATAACTTTTACCTTCCGTCACCTTGAGGTAAGGAAGGTATTGTCTTTGGTTAAAAAAATCGGCGGTGAGTTTTTGATGAATAAGCACGTTTTAGGGTCCCTAGAATACGATTTTACTATTTTTACGATGTCTGTTGTATGTAGGTATGTATATATATATATATATATATATATATATATATATATATATATATATATATATATATATATATATGTGTGTGTGTGTGTGTGTGACAAAATTTTCACCTGCGATAACTCTAATACTACAATTCCAAAACTTATAATTCTTTCGTATTATTCTTCGTTACATCCATATGAAGAGCTGATTAGATTTTGGTTATAGTTGGTCAACCGGAAGTACCCTCATTTGAAGATTGTAACAGTTTTTTTGAAAAAACGATGTTAAATATAATTTTTTCACATTTAACGTTATTATAAATATTAAAGAATATTTTATTCTCTATAAGATTTGAATACATTTTATACTTCATATTAAATGAATATAGTTAAAAAATTATAAAGAAATTAAATATCATATATTAGCCAGCTATATAACTCTGGAAACAGCTGCTATATTATTAAGAAAATTCTGATTGAAGGGTGTCAGTGTCAAGTGTAATTGACAATTTGTTTGTGTTATAATTTTGCTAAAAATATAGGATCTTTTGCTAGAAACTTTTTGTATGGAATTTGTAAGGTAATGTATAAGAAATAGAATCTTTTACAAGGAACTTTCTGTATGACTTTTAAGCAAAATACATAGAATTGACGGAAGGTAATGTGCTGGCCACATCAGTTTTTTTTTTTTTGATAGCTTTGAATTTATGGTACCATTATTATTTATTATTATTATTAATTAGTTATATATAGTTACCGCGTTCGATCCTGATCGACGCCAAAAGAAATATTTCGAATATTAAATGGCACAAAAGTGATCCCTGTGGCGCACTCTCCACGCCAGCAATGAGTGCTCATGTGGTGACACCTTGTAAATGCCTACATGGTACAAATATGTCATCATTATTATCGAAATCTGTGTACACAGCAGATTGGTACACCCAGCAATGGGTAATGATGATATATTTGTTTTATTTTATTTTATTTATACAGGGTGTTTCAAAAATACTGTAAAAAAAATTAAGGGCATATATTACTGACCAAAATGAGTAAAAAAGCTTACCCAACATGGGTCTGATCTTCCATAGTTTCCGAGATTTGAGGCAGTGAAAAATGAGTTTTTACGGGGTTTACGTCTGCTATCTCGAAAACTATAAGAATTACGACTTTGATTAAATAGGATTTTTTGTTTACCTTTCAGAGGTCATCTTAAATGTGCTTTTGTTTTTTTAATCAAATAATTGTACTATGTTAAATGTTGTGGCGACCTTGGCTAATATTTTGGTCAGTACTATATGCCCCTAATTTTTTTTACAATATTTTTTAAACACCCTGTAGATGATATTTCACAGTACAATGACCAGTAAAGATACCTGTCATGATTCTAAGGTCCGTTTTGCTGAGAACTAATAGGTCTTTGGTGTGTGTCGACGAAGGTGAAATGAATTTATTTGCCTGATATCCAATATGAGGCTCTGGCTGACTCCACAAGAATGTTCTGGCCGTAAAACGGTAAGCTGGCTCCCTTTTTAGCGAGTATCTGCTTTTTCAATGTCTAAAATTCCATTATGCCACGCTATAGTACACTTGCTCATTTGAAAAATACATGCTTGCTTTTTCCGTAATTGTCAGGTGTACTTATATTTTTTGTGCGGTACTGTAAATGCTTTAAATTACAGTCCTCATTTGACAAACGTTTAAATTCAATTAATAGAGACACATATTTCACATTTAGTGGTAACGTTAAAACAAATTACTGTATAGTAAATTTAGATTATATCGCGCGCTGAACAATGACAGATAAAAGTTAATGTCTGATGGTTGGATATATATTATTTTCATTAAAATATCCGCCATATGGTTTGTTCCATTTATTCGCTTTCCCCGTCCTAATTTATGGCTTAAAATTTAAATTCATCGTAACAATAAAATCAATGCTCAACAACTGTTACACGTCATATTTCTCTCCGATGAAAGTGGCTTTTCATTTATTTATAATAACGGATGCATTTTAATTCAAACAGATTCAAGTGGAATTTTTTGTTTGAAACTTATTCAAAAAAAAACTGATGTGGCCAGCACATAACCTCTCGCCAGATATTTTACCTGGTTGTACGAATAAAACGAAAATTTTTTTTAAATACAAATACATATTCATGTCTCACTACAAAATAAATATTTTAATATAAATTATGTACAATACATACATTTTCTTTATATTCAATATCCTGAATTTTTTTCTACTTTCCTTTTCTTTTTCTTTTATTCGTCATTTTTTCGCAAATTCCTTTTATATTCTTTTTTAGGTATATTCTTTTGCGTTGTTGACTTTTTATTTATTTTCATAATCTTCATAATGATGTACAAATATTTTTGACAGTGGCATACAAATATTTTTGACAGTGACATTTATGTGTCAATTACAAACATTTTAATTTCTTGCCTTGAAGTAGTTTGATCTAAGAATTTTTACATCAAATTATTTTATATGCATTTCTTTATCTCTAAATCTATGGAAGATATAATAATGAATTTATATTTATCGAATAAAGAATTTAACGTTCTTTAATATAAGTATTTACATAAATTTTCGATAAATAATATTTAGATGATTTTTTTCTTGTAGCTACTACTTCCGGTTGTCCAATTGTTACCAAAACTGACTCGACTCTTCCCATTATTGTTAGATTGAGGAATCCGTAGTTAAAAATGTCTTAAGTCTTATAGTATTTGAGTTATGGTGAATCCAACATCCACACACACACACACATCCACACACACACACACACACACACACACACACATGCACGCACGCACGCACGCACACACACTCACACACACACACACACACACACACACACACACACACACACACACACACACACACACACACACACACACACACAGACACACACACACACACACACACACACACACACACACACACACACACACACATACATACACACATCCACACACATGCATACACACATCCACACACATCCACACACACACACATAAACATCCACACACACACATACGGACGTCATCGTAAAAATGTTATAATCGGATTCTAGGGACCTTAAAACGTGCTTATTCATTAAAATCTGGATATGCGATTTTTAGCATGAATACAATACCTCTCTTAGCGAGAGGTAAAAAGTGTTACTGCAATTTTTTATTACCTCTCGCTGAGAGATGAGGTATTGTATTCATTCTAAAAATCGCATACCCAGATTTGAGTGAATAAGCACGTTTTAAGATCCCTAGAATCCAATTATTACATTTTTACGATGATGTCCGTATGTGTGTGTGGATGTGTGTGTGGATGTTGGATTCACGATTTCTCAAATACTATAAGACTTAAGACATTTTTAACTACGGATTCCTCAATCTAACAATAATGGGAACAGTTGATTAAGTTTTGGTAACAATTGGACAACCGGAAGTAGTAGTTACAAGAAAAAAATCATCTAAATATTATTTATCGAAAATTTGTGTAAATACTTATATTAAAGAACGTTAAATTCTTTATTCGATAAATATAAATTCATTATTATATCTTCTATAGATTTAGAGATAAAGAAATGCATATAAAATAATTTGATGTGAAAAATCTCAGATCAAACTACTACAAGGCAAGAAATTCAAATGTTTGTAATTGACACATAAATGTCACTGTCAAAAATATTTGTATGCCACTGTCAAAAATATTTGTACATTATTATGAAGACTATGAAAATAAAAAAAGTCAATAACGCAAAACAATATACTTAAAAAAGAATATAAAAGAAATTTGCGAAAAAATGACGAATATAAAGAAAAAGAAAAGTAGAAAAAGAAAATTTCAGGATATTGAATATAAAGAAAATGTATGTATTGTTCATAATTTATATTAAAATATCCCATAGATTTTGCAAATATATGTGAGAATTATTTTGTAGTGAGACATGAATATATATGTATTTGTATTTAAAAATATTTTTCGTTTTATGCGTACAACCAGGTAAAATATCTGGCGAGAGGTTACGTGCTGGCCACATCAGTTTTTTATTAATATTCTTACACATTTTGTTCAAATGCTGAAGTAATATTTGAAAGCCATAATATTTACGCAAAATGAATAATGAATAGCTACAGTGAGTACAAATAAAATATTAGTAATATTATCTGTTGAACGATATGGCTCATACATACCGGGTGTCTACTTTAGTCCAAAATTATACATGCGTTTAGTTTGCGAAAGAGAGACAAAATAAAAGTAATAATTTTTAGATATTTACAGAGTGCCATATGAGCAATAGCATAAAATGTTAAGCAGTTGTATTGCGGTTGGCAGATGGCATCTCTCATAAATTTTTAATAATTATTGAATTCATAAATTTATTTATAAGTATCATGGATAAATATCAATTAATAAACTTTAATCTGTCAAAGTCAAACAATACGACTATTTGAATTGTATGTTTTGTCTTACATGGCACACTGTAAAAAACTTAAAGACGAATATTTTATTATACATTTATCTCATGACAAGAACCTATTATGTCAATTGATACAGTATTTAATTTTAATGAAATCTCGTGGCCGCGTGTCTGTGTGTCAGGTAGCGAATCTGGGGAACCAGGTTCGATCCCGACGGACGCTAAATATTTCGAATTTTAAATGACACGCCAGCAATGAGTGCCCGTGAGGTGACGCCTGGTAAGCGCCCGCACGGTGCAAATATGTCATTACCGTTATCTGTGTACAAAGCAGATTGGCACACCCAGCAATGGGTAATAAGTTGTGATTTAATTTTTTATATTTATGGCTAATATAATCTAATCAGTATAATAAAATATATTTTCCTTATATTAGTGATCGTAAAATAGAAATTCACAAAAAAATAATACCACAATTGTTTTAAATATAAGCTTATCTAATCAACGGCAATTAAGTACAGTATTGTTTTTTCTCAAAATTCCATACTCAAAAACGCGTTTGAAATATAAAAATGAGCCTAAATTAATTGATGTAATAGGTTCTTGTCATGAGATAACGTAAAATAAAATATCCGTCTTTTAGCTTTTACAGAGTACTATGACAAAACATACTATTCTAATAGTCGTATTGTTTTAATTTGGCAGGTAATAGTTATTTATTATATGAGTGTGAAATGTATCATATTATAGTCATGAAAGAAAATTTTTCTTTAGTGACTAATATACATTCCACACGAGTGTAATATAACGTGTTATCCAACACTTTTTTAAAAACTTCTTAAATCATTTTTATGTTTTCATTAATCATTTGACACTGACAAGTCAATTGATGTATTTTAAAGTAGCCAATGAATGATTGTTATGGTTTTGTTATATTGTTATTGGTCGGTCATTGGGAATTATTTGAAACAAAAATAGGTGCATTAAAATGTGTGAAAATGAGCACCTTCCTTTAAAACGTATTCACATAGAAGCTCAAGCAGCATCTTTGAATTTAATTCCAAAGAAAGTAAACACTTACTCGTTTCTCGTTTTCGTTTCATCAGCTGTACATGACAGCTGTCATTGTGTAAAGATAAGTAACCTATTTTAGCATAAATGTTAATATTAATTTAATTAAATAAGTTTCACAATGTTAAATTGTTTCAATAATAAAATAATTTTGTAAAATTTCTTTTTATTTATATTAAAAATAAATAAATAAATAAATATAAATATATCATCACGGCTTATTACCCATTGCTGGGAGTGCAAAAATCTGTAATAATTTCTCCGTGACTTCTAAAATATTCTCTCACGGAGTGACTAATGTTGTACATTAGTTATTTCAAATAACCATAATAACAAGTATATTATAAGTCGGTGATGGATAAAAGTTTATTAATAGATATTTATTTGTTCATATTGTTCCCAATGAGTATTTTCTGAGATGGTAAATGTATCCAAGATTACTGATAAATAAATTAATCAATAATTATTAAAACTTTACGACAGGTGTCATTTGTTAATTCAAGCAATCCAACTGTTTAAAATATGGTTTATGAATAGCTAAAAAAACTTTAATTTTGCCTCCCTTTTTCAAACGAAACGGATGCAACAATAATTTCTGATTTGTTAGATGCAGTTTTGTATTTACACTTTTGTTCTAAAATTAATACTAAAATTTTGCCATTATATTTCCTATGGTCCACAAAAAAGGTAGACACGCGTTATATGCAAATGTCTACAAATATTACTTTCTAATCAGTATAATAAAATGTATTTTCCTCATATTAGTAAAATTCACAATAAAATAATATCGATCATACCACAATTATTTTTAAAAATAAGTTAATCTTATCATATGCAATTAAGTCCAGAAATGTTTTTTCCTTAAAATTCTAATCATAAAAACGTGTTTGAAACATAAAAATCACCACCAAGTGATAAAAACTTTATGTGCACTGAAAATTCTAATTCCTTCTGCAACATTTGGAATTCGCTGAAGTGCCAATAATCCTGAAAGTAAAGTGTAACAGTTTTGAATATCCATTTGAAGTAGAACTGAAAGAAAAGAACAAAGCACCCGTTGACCGAAATATCGAACGACAGGCACGTGTCGCCTTGCACGTGCAAAGGGATATGAACACTCTCACACTCTTAACAACGCCAACTCCAAAAGCGAATGCGTCACCAGCGTGCATCGCAATTTCTCACTGGCGAAACATTTATTTCTATACAACGAAACAACGTTATACTTTTAAGATAAGCCTTCGAACTCAGCTCGGAATGTCCAAACGACGCTAGGATGACATACTGTTCGCGAAAGTGCTCCGAGAACAGCAAAGAAATGAGCTACTTACACGAAAAGTGGGAAATTCTTTACCTGAAAGTATTTCTTTAACGCTGAAATGAGTAATTCATTCTCTGGAATTGCTACCGAAAGTTAAACTCGCTATTTTGCCAGTGAATTTGCCGAATTAGAAAGTATTTTGATTTGATTTCAGAACCGAAAATAATCAATTTTTCGTTTTAGAATCGAATCACTATTTTGGAACTGAACAAACCCAATCTCGAATTCTGGAACCACAGATAATAAGTTTTGCATCTTGGATTCTAAATTTATTATTTTCTCTTGCATCTGAAGTAAAATAATAGCCTTTTTGGTTTCTAGGAGTATTTGTTAAGACATTATGTCATCGTTGTTTCAACGTTATTTTTTGTTAATGTTTAATTTATAAACCTTGAATTTCCACAATGGGCTACTTGCGTACCATTTTTTTTATTTAATATTCTTGAAGAGACGATAAAAACTTGTTACCCATATTTTTTTCTTTTGGCAAAATTTTTATCAATTGGCCAGAAAAAAATTAATGAAATTTTAATATTTAAATTACCGCCGTGTATGACGTAGACTTACGCCGAACCAATGAATGGCCGTAAAGCAATAACATCGGTACGTCCAATAGCAACGGCATGTGCGGGTAATTTAAACATGACAGATCATCTGTTTGTCGTTTGAATAATAGTTTGGAGGTTAATATTTTCGTTTGTCATTTTAATCTTGTACGAGTATAAGCTAAGTTAACATCCTTCAAAATCCTGCTTAACAAATCGAAATACGTAATAAAAGTAACAGAAACCACGCAAATTGTAAATATTAAAAAGAAGAGAGACAGTGACAGAAAAATGAACTAATGTCAAAATCAAATTAAAACTCGCACTCGCTCGCCATCTACAGGTTACATTCTTAAATATGCATTCCTTTCTCCAGTTCAAAATAATGACGTCAAAGAAAATCTTCTTTCTTAAGCTACGTTTCCAGCTCTTAACATAGTCACTGTTTTTGTTATTTGTCATAACCTTGAAAGTTTGTCATACGTATTGTGGCTTGAGCGTTTCCAGCTACTGTTTTAGTCTTTAGTCTTTGTCTTTGTCATAGCGCATAAACACAAAGTTTGCATGCTTCATACTTTCGTCATAGTCTTTGTCGCTGTTCTGTTGGAAAGAGATAAGTGATGTAAGCGCTATCTCTTTTTATGTTGCGCAGTAGTTCTACGCGTTGTATCTGTCATTATTTTGGTGGTTATGTTATTATTTTTGTGTTGAGATAATATAAATATGAACAACAGAAAGAAAAAAAATCATATTTTTTATATTATAAGTACAAATAAAATTATATCATATCTTATGGATATACAGACAATATTGAAATTTTAAAGTGGAATATTAGAAATATTATGGCTCGTTCACCATATTAATTTCGTGCTTTATTTCAAATGTTATTTTGGAATTATACAAAATAATTACATTATTACTTAATTTGAGTAATGATTATTACTCATCATTAATATCATTAATAACTATATAATTTTTGAAGCATAGTAAAGAGTTTTATAAATGTGTTCCTTTTTTGAGTGAACAAACATTATAAGTACAATAACTTAAGACTGTGCTTATGTTAACAGCTGGAAATGTCCAATATCTTCTGACAAAAACATAAGACAAAATACAAAAACAAAGACTAAAACAGTGACTATGTTAAGAGCTGGAAACGTAGCTTTAATTTATTAAAACACATAATTTTTTAAAAATAAAATTTATATTTTTACGTTCATTTTCAACTTTACTTTAGGTATTTAGTGATAGATATCAGATTTTCAGTACCACGCAAGTAGCCTATTGCACCAAAATTGTGTAAATTATTGTGAAAAGAAAATGGAGTGTCAAGGAAAAAAAAACGAACATTTTCAATATATCCTTTTATTCGAGTTTAACAGAAGAGTTAATACATCGAATGCTGCTAGACCCCTTTGTGTCGTTTGCGGATAGAACGCCATCGGAGAAAGTACAGCACGAAAATGATTTTCTAGTTTCAAGGAGGGCCATTTTGACTTCACTTCCAAACAACCAGATACCAGATCGTTTAGAGGCAACAATGGAGGAGAATAATGACTAAAATACTTTTAGCGAAGAACAGTTTTATCAAACTGTTTGGCATCCTTGACTATACAGGTGTCTCATTTTCGAAATTAACTATTAACGACTGAGCAAAATTGTTTGCATATTCCGTAGTCAACTTTTTATAGTCACAACAGGAATTTTCTATCTTCTTTTGTTTCTGAGCTACAAGCGTTTCTTGCTCATTCCGAAAATATTTCATTATTTATTATGATAGTTAGAGAAAAATCGTGGTAACAAATTTTGAACTGTTTTTTAGGTAAATAAAATAGCGTAATTAGATTTTTTGAAAATAGTCTCATCTTTTTGCTTATTTTAATAGCTTTTCAATGATATTTAACAAGTCTACATTCTTTTGTTTTAAACATGAATAATAGATGAATTATTAATTTATTGGGGTAAGAAATTGAAAATTATTAAGAAACAAAAGAAAAACATCTATTACAGACCATCATTTGTTTATTTTGATTTTATAAATATCAATTATGTTATCTTAAACATTATTTTCGGGTTAGCCAATTTTTATTTGGCGACGTTACAGTTGGCTTTGTCAAAATTAGAAAAATAGTATATTCTATAACTAGTATGGAATAGATAATTTCCGCGCGAGCGAAAAGTTTATAGGCCGAGCCGTAGGCGAGGTTTACGGTTTCGCGAGTGGCAGAAATACTATTCCATACGAGTCTTAGACTATACTTTCTCTAACACTATTTAAAAAATATATTTTGCAAAAAATAATAAAATATTATTGGTATGTAATAAAAGAAATAATTTTTATTTAACTTACCATGTAAAAGCTTCAAAACGCGTAAAACAAGGCGTATATAATAATATTTTGTAATCATTTCTTTTTTAATTTGGCAGTTAAGACAGTTGAGGTGACAAAATAAAAGAAACAAAGCGCCAAGCAAAGCCTTCTTGATTTTGAAAACATTTGCGTATCCCATGTATTTTAAATGGGTGAATTGAAAAACTAGTGGTCTGTAGCTGCCTATTACGGAATATTATTCCGTAACAGTATGACAGAATGTCCTCATTCTGTAACAGTTTTCAGTTATAGAATGTATGAATTCCATAGTAGTGTTAGAGAAAAATGATTTAATATGCTTTTGAAGTAAATAAATTGAAAAAACGAGTAAAACTGAAGCAAATAATATTTGAAATAAACAAATGATGATCTGTAATAGATTTTTTTCATTTGTTTCTTAATAATTTTCATTATTTTCACCACAATAAATTAATAAATCATCTTTTATTCATATTTAAAACAAAAGAATGTAGACTTTTTATATATTGTTGAAAAGCTTGTAAAACAAGCAAAAAGATGATACTATTTTCAACATATGTTCCCATTTAAAAAAACCATAAGTTTGTGTTATATCTCGAGAATTTTATTCTACCTAAAAAACAGTTAAAAATTTATTAAAACAAGCGTAAAAGGAGTTTTTGCCTGTATCTCAGAAACAAAAAATAAAAAATTCCTACGGTGACTATTAAACTTTTCTCGAAAAATAGACCCTGGAATATGCAAACGGTTTTGCTCTATCTTAAATATTACTTGAGATACCTTAAAAAAACGAAAATGAGACAGATGTCCCTGTATGTAACACATATTTACAATATTCGTATTTGACTAAAATTATAAACAATATGAAAACAAGAATGTGCAGAACTAATTAATATTTCGTGTAAATGAGATTTTGTTAAATAACTTTAAAACATAAAAATGTCTTTTTGATTCCTATGAGTTTAAATGCTTCAATACAATGAAGGTAAAAGTAAAAAAATGACATTGCAAAAAAGTTAACAGTTAGCCTTCCTGATAACATTATTCACCTCCACCTCTGAAAACTATGATGAGCGCTGCTTTTAATACACATTTATTAACAATGAAATCAAGGTAAAAATAGTAGCGGTGTGTTGTATTATTCATTTAATCAGCGGCGTAGTTAACGTCGGGTTTCCGGGGCGAAACTGCAGGCTACAGACTGCGTCACAGCCGCTGGTGTCGAGCTCGCCTCTCGGCTTCATAAATTACAAATCTCTCGCTTTATCTCACAATTTGGCCGGGCGGTAATCCGCCACCACCACAGGAAGAAATTTTGACATGTGCTAATTCAACCGACGATGAGAAGTCGGCGATTAGTTTGGCAATTCGTCAACTGAAACTGATACTGATATATTTTATATCGATGCTGAGAATTATTGGTAATCGTCATCAGTGGACAGTAGGAGGGCCATCCTTCTAAAGAGAGAGACTCTCTGTCTTGGTTTACGGATGGTTCAAAATTAGAGTCAGGAGAAACTGAAGTAGAGGTTACCAATTAAGGGAATCCATAGACATCATATTTCAAGCAGAAAGCAGAGATAAACGCAATAAATCTCTGTGCTCAAATATACCTAAACAAAGGTCTTAAAAAAGCAACAATCAACATAATGTCAGACAACCATGCTGCACTAAGTGCTTTCACTTATACGAGCCCAAACTTATAAATTTTCAGCCGGTTAACATTTTCAACAAATTATCAAATCTAGACATGGTTAGAAATTTATAAAAAAATATTTCTGCTACTTTAAATATAAACTTAAAACTTTAAAAAAAACTGTGGGCCAAATGACTGGTGATAAATAATGATAATAGTTCGACTGGCATTTTAAGGGTCATCTTCTGGTCTAGGTTTAGCTTCTACCGGGACCATTTACTTATGGTCTGGAATTGCACGAACACCCTTCAACAGCTTACCAAACAAAATCACATCACTAAATGCATGTGTCCACGATGCTAGAAATCGTTTCGAGTTGTCGATCACATTTTTTGATCATAAACATTGAACTTGTATGACTACAGATGTCAGGTTGGTCGCATTTAATAAGTTAGTTTCAGCCATTTCTACCAGTACTAAAAACTAATAAAACATAACCAAGAAATTATCCCGGCAGTAAGTAAATTAAATTTTTGCTACGAATATATTAATTCATTTATAAGTAATTATTTATAATAACTTATCGAAAATAAGTAGAATTAGGTAATATTTTATGTACGAAAAAATGGGACAGAACGCATTTTTCCATTCTAGTTTTCTATTCGATTTTTGCGTCCGAGTTGGTAGTGTCCACGATCCGAGTTATCGAATTGCGAACTATATCCGAGAACTTAGATCGATTTCTAGGATCCTGGACACAGGCCTTTAGTGGTGGCTAATGGGCCCGAGGGAGTTCTAGGCAATGAAAAATCAGATGAGCTCTTTTATAAGGGAACCAAAATTACCGTTTTACGGGCCTGAATCATCTTGTGGGCTCTTGAAAAGCCATAAAAACTATTAGGAATCAGCTACAGCCTCATATTGGAGAGACATAGCGAACCTTATTCAGGCGAAAAAATTCATTTCACCGTTGTCGATAAACCTACAGAACTATTAGCTCCAAACAAAAAGGACCTTAGAATTGACTAGTGATGCACGACGAGGCAAGAGAACTCTCATATCTCGTCTCGTCTCGTTGTATTATGCGAGACGAGAACGAGAGCGAGATTGCAGTTTAAAATTCGAGGAGAGATCGTTATAACAACTGCGAGAAGCGAGAAATCTCGCGAGAGTCTCGCAAAAACAGTATTTGTAACTTCATAGCTTTGATTCATAAACTCAATGAAAAATGCATCGTACAAGCAATGGGGTCAACGCTAATTCTATTATTTATATAATAATTCACTATATTTTTTGTCTACGTAGAGTCGATTGGTTTCGTTCCCAGAGCAAGGAAATGCAAAATAAAGACAAAATCGATTTTGCATCCAATAGAACTAGTTTTCTCCGATATTTCAGCCCCTAATTCACCCCAGTTAAAACCACGATTAATAAAATTCTTGCCGCCCCTGAAAAGTAAAGGATGTTATATTAAGTATCGATGGGGGCCAATGACTAAATCTTACTTAAATAATGACATATATTTAATAATTAAGTGTAGGTACTTTTAGTTACAAAAAAGATTTTTTTAATGTTTCATCATTTTAGTGAATTTATTAACAGATGTTCGTATTGAAATAGTCTAGAGATCACAATTTGGTGATAAATTGGATATAAATTGATAAATTAAATTATTTACTAACTTATCACATTTTCTGGTGACCGTAAATAAATAAATAAACATCATGTTCGTATTGAAATAATTTGGTGACCAGAATTTAGTATTTCGTCGCTTTATTATAGTTATACGACTGCAAATACACGGAAGAACTTTGTAGTTAAAATGTACGTAAAGCGCTTTTTTGCCATAATCTCGTGCAGGAACGAGACAAGACCCAAAAAAAATGTGCGAGAACGAGAGCAAGATTGAGATTACAGATCCGAAAACGAGACGAGATCGATATTTTATATTTCTCGTCTCGCCTCGCGTGCATCACTAGAATTGACTGGTCATTGTCCTCTGAAATATCATCAATGTACGATTGGTATATTTTCTCAAATGTCCTCTGTCCATTTAAATGAACATGCTTTTTTGGAAAATCTGGCGATCCAATAAAATATTTTCTTACGTGGATATATGTTTTTTAACTCTAATAAATAGATTTGTATTATTAACACATTAGATAATAATATACAAAAGACAGCTTCATGCACTAATGGGTTAATAATATGTTGAGAAGTACCAGCGTAGATATGTAATTAACTTCAGACAGTGCATGCGATTCTAGGTTCGCTCAGCTAGTAGCCACTATTAAATGCTACTAAAATTCGTTCAAGATGTTCCGAAAAGGTATTTACAGTTTTATTACGGACAAAATTACAAATCTTTTCGGATGAATTCGCCATGGACGAAAGCATCCTCCCCCAATGGCGTCGTGACGCCTCTGGGCGCCTGCATTAAAACCGCATTCCGGTCAGATTCATCGCTGCCGCCGATCGTTATTTACAGCTACACGTGTACCGTGCAACGTGGACATACAAACCCTCTTACCCACCCTCTAACAGAGGATAAACCCTAGATTGCGTAAATTCACTATCCTCCAAATCCTGTTTTACTTGCACTACGAAATAATTATTATTCTAAGCGGATATGTACATGGTGTCCTTCCCTCGCAAACAAGGCTAGAAGTTGGTTGGATGGACAATAATTGTAATTATTGTAAAAATGACCTTTGTGGGTAATGACAACAGTTATTCATATGATAAAAATTATATAAAAATATAAACCGTTATGGAACATCTACCACGAGATGTATGTATGACGAAGGTCCTTCCGTTTTGATTTGTATACGAATTTAATCCAATTTATGCACCGTATATACAGGTGTCTTTTTTATCAGGGTCACTACTGGTGTTTCAGAAACTGTATAAGCTACAACTTAGGTGGGATGAGACAAAGGTGCCATATTAGAGAGCCATTTTAGTGATGCTTTTGTTTTTCCAGAAAAATGCATTGGTCACTAGATAATAACTAAAAACTGATTTTAGTTAATTTTTTCTTTCTGAAATATTCAAAATGTTACATTATTATAGAGTCTATCTAGGGGCGTATAAAAATATTTTTTCTTTTGGTAAATTTTTACATTCCGTCACCTTTAGTTAAGGAAGGTATTGTCTTTGGTCAAAAAATTCGGTGGTGAGTTTTTGATGAATAAGCACGTTTTAGTGTCCCTAGAATACGATTTTACTATTTTTACGATGATGTCTGTATGTGTGTGTGTGTGTATGTATGTGTGTCTGCGTGTTTGTATGTAACAAAATTTTCGTCTACGATAACATCCATACTACAATTCTAAAAATTATAATTCTTTCGTATTTCTCTTCGTTACATCCATGTGAAGAGCTGATTAGATTTTGGTTAAAATTGGACAACCGGAAGTACCCTCATTTGAAGATTTTAACAGTTTTTCTTGAAAAAACTATGTTAAATATCATTTTTTCACATTTAATGTTATTATAAATATTAAAGAATATTTTATTCTCTATACGATTTGACTGCATTTTATACTTAATATTAAATGGATATAGAGTTAAAAAATGATAAAGAAATTAAATTTCATAAAGTAGCCAAAGCTATGGAAACAACTACTATATTAAGAAAATTTTGATTGAAAGATGTCAGTGTTAAGTGAAATTGACATAGTGTGTTTGTCTTATAATTTTACTGGAAATATAGGATTTTTTGCTATAAATTTTCTATATGGAATTTGCATAAAATACATGCAACTGCCGGAAGGTAAAGTACAAGAAATATAATCTTTAGCAAGGAATTTTCTGTATGAAATTTGTACAAAATACATAGAACTGACGGAAGGTAATGTGCTGGCCACATCAGATTTTTTTAAATTGAGTTACTATATAGTATTGATGTCAAAATATTTGCTTTATCAGTTAACGAATTACAAAAAAATATAAAATAGGTTCAACGGCTCATTGGTACACGGTTATTTTGATAAATCGGTCAGTCGATTATTGCGTATAACATATAATCGGATAGTTGAATATGATTAGATGAAATAGGGGATTCCATCATTTTTTTTTATATAATTTCTTATGAACGTACAAATAAAACTAAGACTGCCGAACTATTATAGGCTTGGGTTCGTATTTAAATAATGGACATATGCCTATTACCTAAGTTGACTATTCCCGACAAAATACGATACTGTAATATTTAAAAGCTGTTGACCATGGTTAGTAATCAGTATTAACGACTATTATCTAGTAGTTTTCGACAGCACTAGTCACTCACTAATAATTGTGGAAATAATAACTAATACCTTTAAAAAATTAAATTAAAAGTATCATAAACTTTTGACGATATTTTCCACTATTATTTGCTGCATTTCTTTATTGGAAGGTAATGCCGTTCCTATATCTACTGCACTTGAAATGCAACTGTATTCTGTATTTGTGCAGCACTATCGCTCTGTCAATACATTCATAATACACATATATCAGCTTATGAGTCAATATGTAACTATCATTGATTCGCGTTTCACTGCAACTGTAAATCAGACATATTGAATTCCCAATCAAGAGAAGAGAGAGTATTTAGTAACATATATGCGATTGCTGTTATTTTCTATTTGGAAGTATTGGATTTATTATTTTATTCAAAGAAATTTTATGCTTCATGAAGAAGCTATTAATTAATACTTCGTGAACTAGATTATTATTGAAACATTTAGAGAATTTGATTTGGGAATCTATTAAAGAATCAAGAGCTGTATACTTTGAGTTGAGATGAACTGAGCTGAGATGTATATGTAAAGAACAACGTTTCACATATAGAAAGAGGACATTTTTGTTTTCATTTACGAAGGTTCAACTTTCATACTACATTTTTAACATACTGTAATGTGCAACGCCCGCCGTTGCCGCCGCTGTCGCAGCCGCGTTGCAGGGACGAGCGAGTGTCCATTGTTTAGAGATGACGCAACAGACTTGTCCGAACCTGCTTATTTACGCGGTTGATGAAATCTATTGTGTTTGAGTTTTTATCTGGTATAGTGCTCTAGAAATTTCTCGAATAGAAATGCCGGAGTATATAAGCACTGTTAGCGAAGGCATTGAACACTCTGATATAAATAAGCGTTGCGTGTTAAACAGTTGGTGATATAAACAGATGAAACAATGAACTGAATAGCTCAGATCAATTTGAGTTTATTTCGCGAGTGTTGCAGCATCACTAACGGCCGGTTTTATAATAATTCGTAAAAGTAAACTTTAGATAAAGTTAAACTTTATTTTAAAGTGTCTTTATATACTTTAAGTAAAGTACTTCTAAAGTTTTAGAAATAATTTTAGTACAAATTGTTTAGTTAAAAATTGTGATGTGGTAAGACTGACTCTTCAGAATAATATTTTAATTATATCTAGAAGAAATAGGGGCGGAAATTTCACATTTGATGAATAATACACCTTGATTTAATTAATATATATAAACACAAACATGTGTTGAAAAGGTAAGCAATTTTATAGGTTAGGTTACTTAATATTTTAATATTTATTTGCGCAAAATTTTGTAGGATCCAACTTGGCAAAAATTGAACATAGTGCCATGGCTAAATTAAAAGTTCAATAACTTAAAAATAGCTAGAAAATATGGTTTGGAAAAACAGAACAGTGTGAAGACTGTGAAGTGATGGCCCGCCACAATAAAAGATACTGGATTTAGTATTGGAATTATTAAATACATAATGTAATGTAAAACATAATCTAAATAAATATCTGAGTATTTATTTATTTATTGCTAATTTTATTATATCTTCTATCTGTTCCAATACAAATAAAATTGTATTTTCTTTAACCTAAATCTGCCATAAAATAATTTTTTATTTCACATATTTCAATTATTAATTCATGGCTAATATAATCCTTTCTTTGTTTAATATTAACATCTTCGACGGGACTTATTGTCAATAAGTTATTGATGAAATAGTTAAAGATAACATTTTTATCAAAAATGTAGAATCAAAACAGATAAGTTAAATATCCACTTTAAGCTTGTAAACTAACAACTTTAACTTAAAGTTGAATTATGAAACGCTTTTTTCACATTTAGATCAAACTTTAAAATTAAAGTAACTTTATATTTATTATGAAACTGGCCGTAAGGGGATTGGGAGTACACCACTGAAATATTACACTTATCTGGAAGTCGCGTGTGCTATTCTGCTGTGCATACGACAGTGAACAGTGAAGCAATTTGAAGTGGATTGTTGGTCTACTCGAGTATTTTCGTGTGCTGCTAAAGTTAAACGAATATACAGCTATATTTGTATTGTGTCTTTGTCTATAGTTTGAAATTGTGTTATGGCTATCAAGCCTTGTTGAGCCTGTGACATTGAATTTTGTGTTTAATTTCGGTACTGAGTTAATGTGTAGAAATATTGTTCTTATAACCATTATATGAACAGTACGAATGACAACACAAATAGTACTTACAAATGAGGCGATAAAATATAAGTTTAATAATAATTATTATTTTCGTATTGCTATATTTTACAATTTGTAGATTTCCAAATAAGAGTAATCCTATTCTGCGACAATCATGAACGAAAATCCTCTACGAGTAAATAATTGTAGATTATGTTCTAAATATTTTTAAAAAAGTTTCTTTTCCACTACAATATATAAAAGAACTTTTAGAGAAACGATCATATTCAAAAATCTGATGTGGCCAACACAATACCTCCCGCCATTTACAGCCCGATTCATAAAAAAGATTAAGTTAAGTCTTATTTTTGGATTACCGAAGTTTACTCTAATTTTGACAGTTTATTTCTTGAAATATAGTCTAATCTAATCCAAGTAACTATCTTTTTTTAAACTCCTCAACATGATTAAATCCCAATTATAGAGTGGGTTCACATTCACACATATTCATGCCTTAGTGGGATTCGAACCCAGAGCCCCGAGGCACTCATGACATGAGTAGCTCTTACCATTTAGCTACCGGAGCTATAATAAAATGAAGATTAAATTTTAAATACCGGGATAGAAAAGAATTCACTAATCCAAAAATGAGAATTAGCTTAAACATTTTTGTGAATCGTTAATTTTTATTAATCTAAATACATACCTACATATTTACTTATGCTGGAAACTGTATTGAATTCCTTTTCTATTGTTCTATTTTCTGAATGATAGTATTTGAGTTAGAGTGGAGGATCCACACATACATACACACACACACACACAAACGCGCGCGCGCGCATACACGCATACACACATGCACACAGACATCATCGTGAAAATGTTAAAATTGAATTCTAGGGACCTTAAAACGTGGTCATTCGCCAAAATCTCGATATGCGATTTTTAGCACGATCCCTATGTCTCCCTTACCAACGGTAGCGGGAGGTAAAAATTAATAATCAATTTCACATATTACACCGTATAATATTATATTATTATTTTGTTTAAATTTTCCATCTATTTATGGTATGTACATACTTATATTTTGGATTGACTATTCAGATTATATTTTTGTATATCAATGAATTATATGTCTAATTTTTTTTACTGTTATTAAAGTAGAAATACAAACGTATACAGTTTATTTAAATTTCCAGATAAGTGTTATATTTCAGTGGAATATACTCAGTACCACTCAGTTTAATTAGGACAAAAAAAGAGAAAACCATTTTCGTTCTGTACTGTAAACGCTACAAATGGTTCTAGCGGCATCCGATGCCTTAACTCCACTGATAAACTCAAATAAAAGGATTATCGGAAATTTGCAAATACAAAGATTATACAATTAAATAGTAAAACAACGTTGAAATAATGTGTAACAAATTGTTTTCCAAGGCACTCTTGCCATAAAAACCAAGAACACTACGAACTTGAACTTGTGCATCTACCCAATATAAAGAAAGATATCCAGCTTAGCGATTTTCATTTTCATTGCTGTAAATGTTCCGGCAATGTCTACACAACGTTCACTGCAGTCTGCTTTTAATCTGTTGCATGACCTAAAAACGCATCTACCTACACAATATTTGCTTTTGATTTTAATCTAGATATACTACTTCGCCGGTAGATACAGGTGTACCTTCTACATTCCAATTTTATAGCTCTACTTGTTCCGACAGCTTTATTTTGATACAACAGGCGCACTGAGAACTTGAGTTGTTGAATTGTTGAGATAAATACAAACAAGGTCTCAGCTTTTCTCGTTGATGCCAACGTTTCAATTGTAAATACTATTGAAAGTATAAACATACGACTTATATATTATAAAGAGCTTTAAAAAAGTAAAATCCTGTTTTGTGAGTAGATGGCAAAATCAAACTTTCATTTTGATCTCATCAAGTTTGCTGCTGCTTCTATACGAATTGATGTCGTGTATGTAAGGATAATGGAAGTGACGTGCCAGTGTCGTACTACGGACTAGGTTCCGTGGTACACATTCCTCTGGACTTAGTTCCGGGTTTGGAATCTGCCGCAAGCGTCACAAGCTTTGTGAACTCCACGACACGTCACTTCAACAATGGATGTGACCAGAACCGGATTCAGTTTAATCATGGAAGGAAATTGATAAACATACTGGAAATACGATTTTCTAATGGGGTGTAACTTTTTCTGTTAAGCTTCTTCTTAAGGAGATTATTATTATTATTATTATGGATTATTATTTTAGTTAAAAGATTTAAGCGCTAACCACTTTTGTAACTGCGACCTGTAAGATCTCTTGTAACATGGTCCTATCTCATTTTCTGGAAGTACCTAGCTCTAGAGTTCTCATGGACCCAGTTATTGCACCAGGAGTCAGTCTCACTTGCATATTTTTGCTGGGTTCCTTTCCCATTTCTAACAGATGGCTCCACAAATTTCGTTTATCAACAATTTTAAACTGCCCTAATAAATTTTTCCATCGAATTTTGGTTCCTGTTTCCTGGAAATTATGAAAATTAATTTTTGGACATCTGCCTGCTAATGACATGTATCCATAAACGCAACAAAAACGTTATGAAATATTAGATTTTGTTGTTAAAATTGGATATTTCATTTCACTCATGTTGTATTTGATAAATAAGTAAAATAACGTTGCGTTTGCATAACATTTCGCCGCTACTTCGCCTGTGACTTACTACCTTGTACTAGTTCATATTTTCGTCGCTATAGGTTATGTTGCTCTATTTCACTAGCGAATAGTAGGCTGCGCGAGAAAGATAGCAATAGTATGACGTCATCAGTGGCACTACAGCTACTAGATAATACATAGCTGACTTGTCCGCCATATTGGTGCCAAAATGAACGCAGCAGATTATGAAATAAAAGTGCATTTCTTATAAGTTTATGCAGTAACTATTTTTCATAATTAAATATAACTTCCATATTTGCCATAGTATATTTATTTAAAATAATAAAAAAATACGGTTTGTTAAGATTTTTGATGTTAGAGAAAAATATATGTATTGCATAAGTACCTGTAAAAAATATAACCATTTCTCAAATGATTTGCACAATATGGAGCAGAACAACCCATCATTCTGGATAATTTCTATGATTAATAATACTGTAACACTGATATTGAATTATTTAAGTGGCTCCAAAATGATGGACGAGTCAGCTGTAATTTATCTAGTAGCTATAAGTGGCACTTAAAACAAGTTCAAATATCTCGCAAACCAATTATTAAAAAAATGTTTTTTTTTTAACTAAATCATTATTTATTGAGTATGAATAGTACTTTAAGGATAAAGTCTACATTTTATTATTTTTACCTTCCGTCACCTTTAGGTAAGGAAGGTATTGTCTTTGGTCAAAAAATTCGGTAGTGAGTTTTTGATAAATAAGCACGTTTTAGGGTCCCTAGAATACGATTTTACTATTTTTACGATGATGTCTGTGTGTGTGTGTGTGTGTGTGTGTGTGTGTGTGTGTGTGTGTGTGTGTGTGTGCGCGTGTTTGTGTGTGTGTGTGTGTGTGTGTGTGTGTGTGTGTGCGCGTGTTTGTGTGTGTGTGTGTGTGTGTGTGTGTGCGCGCGCGTGTTTGTGTGTGTGTGTGCGCGCGCGTGTTTGTGTGTGTGTGTGTGTGTGTAACAAAATTTTCGTCTACGATAACTCTAATACTACAATTCCAAAAATTATAATTCTTTCGTATTCCTCTTCGTTGCATCCACATGAAGAGCTGATTAGATTTTGGTTATAACTGGACAACCGGAAGTACCCTCATTTGCAGATTTTAACAGTTTTTCTTGAGAAAACGATGTTAAATATAATTTTTTCACATTTAATATTATTATAAATATTAAAGAACATTGTATTCTCTATACGATTTGACTGCATATTATACTTCATATTAAATAGATATAGAGTTATAAAATTATAAAGAAATTAAATTTCATAAATTAGCCAGCTATGCTAGAAACAGTTATTATATTACGAAAATTCTGATTGAAAGATGTCAGTGTCAAGTGCAATGACATATTCGTAGTATATTTGTGTTAGGATCTTTTTGCTCGAAATTTTCTGTATGAAATTTGTATAAAATACATACAACTGTCGAAAGGTAATGTACATACAAGAAATTTATAATGTTTTGCAAGGAACTTTATGTATGGATTTTATAGAAAATACATACGCATTTACGAAAATTCTACCGGTATACCGCATCTACCGACTATGTTCGAAAACACGAGTGGTAAAAATAAGTTACCGTGTTCGAAAATTGTTCAATATCTACCAAATCCATCTACTGGATTCATGAAGAATCTAATCTCAAAAAAGGTAGTGATGCAAAGCGAAGCGTGCGCGGTAAAAGTGGAAATGTGTTCAAAGTAGGACTCTGCTCATTTTGTTAACTACGTTAAATTTCTAACCTGTTTTAAATTTTCAAATTTTTTCGTAGGTTATCGATCTACCTTGTTTACCACTTGCGTTCTTATAATATCGATTCCGGTAGCTATAAACTGATAAAAGCTGTTTACCGGTAACAGTTCACCGGTAGAATTTTTGTAAATACTTCATATAACTGACGGAAGGTAATGTGCTGGCCACATCAGATTTTTTGTTATGGTTTATGCGCCCATTGTAATGGCACCCTTGAACAGCTGACCAAACAAAACTACGTCAGAATGTAAATTTAGGCAGATGAATTCGCTAAAAAAGGAGCCAAATTATTATTTTACGTGCATGAACCTTTTTGGGGACATTTGAAAAGCCATATAAAATAGGAAATCAAAAACTAAGTCAGCCATAACCTCATATTCGAGATATTCCGAGCCTCGTCGACAAACACTAAAAAGCTATTAGCTCTTAGCAAAAATAGCGTTACAACTATGACAGGTATCCTTTCTGGTCATTGTCCACTGAAATACCACCTGTGTAAAATTAGCTGGTATCTAATTTCTCCATTTATACATGCTATCAGTAACAGTATAACTATTTTACAAGGAAAGTTACAATAAGCGTCCCATATCAAAATGAGCGATTGTGTCTGGCTGTGACGTTCCGCTCTCCGCCGTTGATAAAAATATCTGCGCGCTGATAAGTTGCCCGCATATTCGCAACAGATTGCTCGTGTTCCAATGGAGTCTGTCTCCGGCCTCTGGAGCCGTCGACGGCCGGAATCGCAAACGTCGTCACGCAGTGAAAAGCACATTCAATGCCGTTCATTATGCGACAACACTGCGCCGGCTAAATGAAAACTTCAGCACAGTACGGCACACACGACTTGCCACATTCAACAGACCTGAAGGTTATTTTGTTGTATAAAATATACGGCACTGTAAAAATGCCTCGCAAATCATCCGGCATTCTTCAAAATGAACAATGCAGAAAATTTAATAAGCCATTTTTGTGTCTTATGAGTTGTTTTATCTTTTTACTTCTCTTTACATTCTTGTACGAGAGGTACTAACAGAAAGTTTCATGAAAAATGTATGAATTTCAGGTCGTTTTCATAATTTTATATGTAATAATGCATCTTCTACTCGTAATTGGTATATTATACAGATATACAATGAAACGAAATATGTTTTATTTATATTTTTACACTGCATCTAGACAACTATGAAACTTTAACCACAATCAAAATATGTTGTTTTTGGGATGGTCCCCAGTTCAATTCCGACCGGCGACAAACTTAAAACTATAAATAATTTAGAGGTAATTTTCTCGACTTTTGATGTGCTCGTACATTTGGTGTTAACAACCAACGTTCCGGTATACACATAGACCAAGTATTTTCATCTTTGGTTAAACTGTCTGTTAACTTAACTGTCAGTTAAAAGAAAAATTTAGCATCGAAAAATAATTGACAACTATTACTATCGATACTATATTTTTCGTTTTAACTGACAGTTAAGTTAGAAAGTTTAGGCCCGATCCTACCACCTGTAATTAAAGTGACTGTTTATTAACCATTATTCGGGCTAGAGGTGGGCGCGGGCCGTGATTTTGTTGGGTCACGATGGGTCACGACGTGATCCGCGTGATCGTGAATATAATTTAAATTTTGCGTCGTGATTGGACGTGAGCGTGAGGCACTAAAAAGTATCGTGCGTGATCAGGCGTGATTGAAATTTAATCGGGCGTGAGTAAAAGTTTTCTTCTATTTTTTTATTTAAAAAATTGTCAATTTCCATCTTTTACTTTACATTCTTATTATTATTATGTCCAAATATGTCATCAACAGTTTTTTTTTTTTTGCATAAAAATAGTGTTATTGTTATACCCAAAATTGTATACACAGTTGCTCATATTTCACTAAGATATACAAATCTTTAAGCCCGTTTCACACGATCATAATTTTGTTAACAAGTTTGTTACCAAATTTATAATGATATTTGTGATGGAATAGAACAACCTATTTGTCTATAAACATTCGTTTCCAGTGAAGCCAATTTGTTACTTAACTTATTACCAATACTTATGACTGTGTTAAACAGGCTTAAGGTGAAACCTGACAGTCGTATGATGCAGTGCTGGTTGCAGAGATTAGGGAAACTTTAAAATCGAAATATTATTTTAATCTTATAATATTTTTAGTAAACTAAACTCAAATAAATTGTAAAATTATCAATATTATTAAAATTTGTCAAAATTTATTATAAAATTTTGTAGTTAATGTAATAAAATTGCAATTTTATTACAAAATCGTAAATTACACAAATTTCACCCTAGATATTTTTTTTTTAAAAACATATATAATAGCAATTTATTCATGGATTATACACAACAAATTTTAAAAATTTTGATCTTCTAAAAGGTATTGAAAATAAATAAGAAACTAAATTTTATTTATTTTCAATACCTTTTAGAAGATTAAATTTTTTAAAATTTGTTGTGTATAATCCATGAATAAATTGCTATTATATACGTTTTTTTTAAAAAAATATCTAGGGTGAAATTTGTGTAATTTACGATTTTGTAATAAAATTGCAATTTTATTACATTAACTACAAATTTTTATAATAAATTTTGACAAATTTTAATAATATTGATAATTTTACAATTTATTTGAGTTTAGTTTACTGAAAATATTATAAGATTAAAATAATATTTCGATTTTAAAGTTTCCCTAATCGCTGCAACCAGCACTGCATCATACGACTGTCAGGTTTCACCTTGTACATAGAAACAACTACGTGACACGAACGTGACCCGCCGGGCGTGATCGGCGTGAGTGCCAAAATAAAATCGTGAGCGTGAGTGATCGTGAATCAAACATAAAAAGTCGTGCGTGATTGGTCGTGATTACATTTTTAGTTCCGTGAGCGTGCGTGATCGTAAACAAAAAGTTACTCACGCGCCCACCTCTAATTCGGGCCTATTCTGTAACTCACTGGTTAATTTTTAACCACTGGTTAACATTTTTATCTGAAGTAATATCACAAGACCTCCTGATTTTATCGATAAATTTTTATTTTGCACGATTTTTTTTTGCTTAGCAACAAACACGAAAGCAAACTGCGTGGTAAATCCCGACTCCGAAGGAGGAGGGGTTTTACCTAATGTCAGTTTGCTTGAGTGATTTTGCTTAAAAGCATAAAAAATGAGTGCAAAATAAAAATTTATCTGAGAAAATCTGAGAGGTCGTGTGGTATTTGGTGAGATAAATTCCAAAGACAAAGCAAAATGAAACAATTTAATTATTAATATTTTATTTTTAAACTTGAAATATTAATTAACTGTCACACTGACAGTTATAAACAATAACAACTGTTTATTTACTTGGTAGCGAGAATGGGCCCGTCCAACTTTTTTTGAATTTTTTATATGTTACGAAGAATTTAAAAATAGAAATTCCGTATTTTTTATTTTCTTGATATTACGTTTAATTCCGCCTAAAATAATTATTAAAGTTTTGGCGCGAAAGTTCTGACGTTAGCGTCACTCCGTCATAAGTAAAGAGAACCGACATACGTTACCATTAATATGGTAATATACAATAAATGTTGCATGAATAAAAATACGCATCCATTACAAACTGCGATCAAAAATCTTTAGAGATAATGGTAATAAAGTAAGCCAGAAAGTTATTATATCATTTCAAAATATACATGAATAGGTACCTATAGGAGTAGTGTTAAATGTTAATTTATGTAAAACTTCGATAGTACATATTATACCTGAATAAAAATCGGGTAAGTAAAATTATTAATTTTTACTCGTTTTCAAAATCAAGTTTATTATTCGCTTTAATTAATGTGACATTAATAAGACTTTATTTAATATAATATTGAAGTTTTCATACTCACCTAGTGCCATTATTATAATTAAAATAGTATGTAAACTATTTTCTATTTATAATTAAATACAACAAAGACAGTACTGATTACAATAATCAAAGCATAGTTCATAATAAAAAGTAATCCAACATTTAGATTACTATTTACTAAATGATTACAACAATGACAAGTATTGAT
Organism: Harpalus rubripes; assembly: GCA_963082715.1. NCBI lineage: Eukaryota > Metazoa > Arthropoda > Insecta > Coleoptera > Carabidae > Harpalus > Harpalus rubripes. Next base: position 18,366,470 of record OY720449.1, read on the forward strand.
ATTACATAAGGTAAAACATAAATTATAATATAAATTTATTTACTAAGTAAATTTTCATTTGATCTTAATAAAAAAATACTCGGATATATTAAATATGTGTTTGTTAGAGTATGTGTAAAGCCAATCGCGAATTTATAAGCAAAATATGCATGGTCCACTTTATAGTGACATTTTCACAGGGAAACTGGACTACTGTAATGACGCTGACGTCACAACATGGCGACCATTTTACGCTAAAAACTTTAATTACATTATTATAGGTATAAAAATACAAAATATAAAGCAATTTTTATATCGTTTTCATTTATTTATATTCAAAATTCATATGCGACATGTAATTTTTAAAAAGTCGAAGACTTGGACGGGCCCATTATCGGGGTAACGGGGTTTTATCAGTATAATACTATTACCATTGGTTGAATTTTCAAGTGTTTTGCATCATGATTGGTTGAAAACTAGTCGTTGGAATTTATCTAGTATATATTGATTTGACAACTAAAAATATGTTTTTTTGTTATGTCAACATACTTGATTGGTTAGAAAATTTAACCAGTGGTTAAAAATTAACCACTGAGTTACAGTATAGGCCCGATTTAAGAATTAAACTGAAGGTAAGAAGGGATACAAACAACAAGTTAGCTTTAACTAAAGGTGGTAAGAACAATTTTGCAATAAAACCGTTGGTTAAACACTAAGGCCCGGTTTTACCAACTTGATGTTAAGAAATAACATGCGATTATGTTAAAAAAAATCTGGTGTGACCAACACAATACCTCCCGCCATTTACAGCCCGAGTTAAGTTAATCCTTATTTTTGGATTACTCTAACTTTGGCAGTTTATTTCTTAAAATGTAGTTTAATCTAATCCAAGTAATTACCTTTTTTAAACCCCTCAAGAGGATTAAATCCCAATTACAGAGTGGGTTCACATTCACACACATCCATGCCTTAGTGGGATTCGAACCCAGAGCCCTGAGGGCACTCATAACATGAGGCGTTGCTCTAACCATTGAGCCACCGGAGCTATAATAAAATGAAGATTAAATTTTAAATAGCGGAATAGAATAGAATTCACTAAATGTATATTATATCACGACATATTACCATTGCTGGGGTGTGCCAATGCTTTGTACGCAGATATCGGTAATGATTATGACATATTCATATCGTGCGAACGTTTACCGGGCATTACTTCACGGGCACTAATTGCTGACACAGAGCATGCACCAGAGGGGGCACTTTTGTGCTTTTTGAAATTCGAAATATTTTTTAGCGTCGCTCGGGTTTGAGTCCGGTTCTCCAGATTCGGAATCAGACACTCAGACATCATGTATAAAAAGTATATTATTTTAAAAAATATTGTAAAATTTCTCGACTGTTGATATTCATTAGGATTTGTAATCTTAATCATGTAGTATTTATTCTAACAAAACCGAAGGTAAAATATCATCTATAAATAAACTTCGTAAGTTGTAGTGCAAAGTTTTGAATTACGAACATATTATGAAGACAAAGCCAACATCTATTCTGGTACAGTGTATTTTAAATAAAGGAAATTTGATATAAAAGAATATTCGAATGAAAGGAATGATTGAAGTCATCGCGAAAAGGAAGTCAAGGAAATGTGGTGCTCCGCCCTTTTCTAGGACGATATTTCCTGCAGAAAATAGAATATTGGGTTGAAATTTATTACGGATATTACTCGTTATGAAAGGAAGGAAAGTGCCCTCAGCACTTCTGTTTATAAGCTGGTCGATCTCTGCACGGCATTTCACTTTTCTTACTAACAAATCATCAACTTTTATGACGACTTTTCATTTATTTCAGAGTGATAACTTTTTTTTACTACGCTCAACTAAAGGTATAAAACCAACTGTATAATTTTCACGCGCTATAAAAATTTAATCGCAGTATTGTCTTCCATTTTCATTAATATTTTACCGTCCTTAAATGCACTTGATTTTTTTCCATTTAAATAACATTTGGTTTTGGCACATTTTGGTACTTTATTTTTCTCCGACATAATAAGAGGTTTAAAAAATTATTTTTTGTAACTAAAAGTACCTACACTTTTTCATTAAATATATGCCACTATTTAAGTAAGACTAAGTCATAAAAAACCGCTACACTGGGAACCCGCCGGTAACCAGTCACTCCGCTTCTCTCCCTGTTGGCTCCCATCGACGCTTAATATAACATCCTTTACTTTTCAAGGGCGACAATAGCATCACTAGATATCGGTAATGATGATGACATATTTGTACCGTGGGGGCGTTTACCAGGTATCACCTCACGGGCACTCATTGCTGGCGCGGAGAGTGCACCACACGGGTTAATTTTGAGGCATTTAAAATTCGATAATATTTGGCGTCGGTCGAGATCGAATCCGGTTCCCCAGATTCGCGACCCAACACTCAGGCACGCGGCCAGGAGACCCCATCCACTCAATATTGGAATATATTGACAACTGACAAGCTGCTTATGTTGTGTGCTTGAACTACGTGTAACTTGGTCGTTTATTGTGATTTATAAATGGGAAAACCCCAATCATTATTCTTAATTCGAATGGAGTATAACTTTTTGGGCTTTTGTGAGATACAATTATCTTAATAAATTTATATAAAATTTCATATGTGATGTGATCTGTGTGCGTTGCATTTTTAATTGAAGTTATAGTTTTTTAATAATCGGAATATTTCATTCCAGTGAAATATTTTCATTTCAAATGTCCGTATTAATTATTGCGTGAATAACGTCATCCACCTAAACATAATTAAAAATATTTCAGTGTGATTTGTTTTAAAATAGCACTTTAATAAAAAAAGTTTCCTCTCTGTGCGTCTAGTTTTAATAAATGATAAAAGCTTTTTCAAACTGTTGATAATTAAAACTCTTGCTGATTGCGAGCGAGTTGAGTTGTTCGTTATTTTTTCAATTTTTTGTTTGTTTTATTCCCAAATGTTTTCTCTTGAACTTGGAGATATGACCATCGTGAATACTGCGACAATTTTAATATAAGACGTTTTCCATTTATCACGAGGTTGACTTTAAAATCTGTACTTAACACGCCCTCTCTATTTATCGTACAAAAGAGACTTCTGTTTTGAGAGCCCGTCAGGTAATGCCTGGAGTGCTATTCTCGAGTTCATACGAACAGTATTCTTATACGGATTTGTAACATTTTCGAATGATCTTTAGTATTTCGTGTTCTTGAGCGGTCACATGCTGTTCGAATTCGAATCTGTTCGAGTGGGTGTTATTCACCCGAATCGTTTTTTCGTATAAGAATAATACACATTCGTCAACAAAATAATATTTACTTTGCAGTGAATCAATATAAACTGGTAAGCAATAGACATATAACGATCTTTTTAGTATAATTTCACTTATTCAACTATCTAGTAGGTATCACTGGATATTTTAATTATTTTTTTTATTTTTTGAGGTTATCACAATATAAACTTGATATATATATTTATATTGTGCCCATAATAGGAGAAATATTTTCAAAATTTATTTCAGAAATGGCGGCGTTCGATGAACTAATCAATTTAGTTTAGCTGGTGTAGCTGCAGTTGAAGAGGCTGAAATAAATGCGGAAACAGAAAGACAGTTTCATACTCGTGATGACGCATTTGATTTTCCGGAAAAAATGTTCATAAAATTATTCAAATTTTCTAAAGAAATGACATACAATTTAATTGAAACTTTATTATACATTGTAAATATATATTTTACATATAAATAACGTTCTATAAACTAAAACAAAAATATTTGTTCTTAAATATAAAATATATGGGTATTTTACATAATTAATTTCAAGTTATATAATTGGTATCACTGTGAGGAATATTCGCATAAGATTACTCGTATGATTTCTTTAAGTATACCTCCTAAGAATTGAGCCCCTGGGGACTGGGCAGCTAAGTTCATCTCTACTCGCAACAAAATATTCCAAAAAGAATACATCTAATAATAATCTTTTAATTTGAAAATGGACTTTTTCCGGCCTTTTTGGGAAGGGATTTATGTTTATAAAACCTGTTGTTTTAATATTTTATTGAATTTGGACGTTTCGAAGGCCTAATGGCCTTCATCTTCAGCATTTTTTTTTCCTATCTGGATACATATACATTACTTATTTTTTATATAAATTATGACATTTTTTTAAATAAGGGTTGCTTACCTATCGTTTCATTTTTGTTATTCCATTTTTATGAAATTTTTTTAAATCCTATGTAGGGTATGTTTGTCCACAAGGCCCCATACCCTACATAGGATTAAAAAAAAATTTTTTTCATAAAAATGGAATAACAAAAATGTAACGATAGGTAAGCAACCCTTATTTAAAAAAATGTCATAATTTATATAAAAAATAAGTAATGTATATGTATCCAGATAGGAAAAAAAAAATGCTGAAGATGAAGGCCATTGGGCCTTCGAAACGTCCTAATTCAATAAAATATTAAAACAACAGGTTTTATAAACATAAATCCCTTCCCAAAAAGGCCGGAAAAAGTCCATTTTCAAACTACATTTAAAAAAAAAGGGAAGAAAAAGTCCTCCAAAAACTCTAATAATAATCCCTAAAATCTGACATTGTTGGTGGGAAGTCTTTAAGTGAAGAATGCTTATTTGTGTATTGATATTCCGTTCATCTCTATTGGTAGTAGCTGGCAACTGTCTTTCGTTGTGCGCATGCATACAAACATTGTTACCTCAAGACTCCGTCAATTCTTCGTTCGCGGTCGTTGTTCTGGCTGACTTCTGGGGTTTCCCAGTGACTGCAATAGTCTACTAGACTCCAGCGATGCGAACTTGGATGGAGTATGACATTTACTCCATAATGCACAAAGCTGCGGTCATGTGAATAGAAAGCACTAGGATATTCGCAATCTTGCCAGGAATATGAATTCTGCAAATTTCACGTGACTAGCGTTTTCATCCATGGAGATAAGAAGACAGAATAATTATTTTTTGGGTTTTTAAAACGAAATATATACGAGCGGGGGCTTCCATTTTCAACAAATTTAAAATCTACACAAATGGTGAGAAATTTCTACAAAATTTTTTCGACTACTATAGACTTAAAACTTGCAAAAAACTGTGGGCCAAATGCCGGAAGAAAATAGTTCGACCGACATTTAAAGGGTCATCTTCTAGTCAACTTATTCAATTTTTGTAAAATCCATATTATAAATTAATTGAAAGAAATTTGTAGAAAATGGTGAACCATTTGTATGTTTTACAATTTATTTGTTGAAAATGTACACCGGCCGATTTTTTATGAACCTGGACTTGTACAGTAAGGTTTTTATTGGTATATATTGTAAATAGTAATCTGAATAGTTTAATGAAATAATTTTTCAGTTTTGCAATATATAACAAAAACAACAAAATAATTTTATAAAGGAAGAAAGTTTTTCATTGTTTCTTAATTGAAAATTTCAAAATCTATGTAATTAAATAACGTTCCACTATATTTTATAATACAGAGTGAACAAAAATAACTAATTACTTGAAATTTGTAAGTCTGATACATAAATTTACTTCCTGGTGTTGACACTGTTACTGTTGTGACATTTGCAAATTTAAATATTTGTACATTTACAATTTTCATATTAAAATGGTCGTTGTTTCCCTTCCCACATCTTTTTTTTTTTTCTTATATTACCCACAGAGCATTAATCTAAAGTATTTCAATCACTCAAAAATCCTATTAGCTGTGGATTTTGCTCTGACATAACCTATTTGTATTTATTGTAAAAGTGACATGTCAAATAGTATTTCCGCTTGGTGTTGTATAAACCAGCGGTTCTTAAATTATGGGTCGCCTGCCTTTTATTTTGGGTTACGACACACACTGAAATGTTTGTTAATTGTTTTGGATGTACATATGTTAAAATAACATTTTTGTTTTTGTTACATTTGAGTTAAGTTTGCATCCCTAAGGGTATATATATATATATATATATATATATATATATATATATATATATATATATATATATATATATATATATATATATATATATGTACATACAGGATGTTTCTCGGGTACGGGACACCCTGATTATTTTCTTTGAAATAGAAGAAAATCATTCAAATAAATGTTGTAGTAGATGAAGGGGGACATTCACTTATTGAAGAAAAGAAATTTTTAATCAGTGGTTCTCAAACTATAACATAATAGTTATTTATGTAACAAGTGTGTAAAGTAGTAGTTTATGGTCGAGTATGTTGTTTTTTCACTTTTCACGCACTCATTACAGTGTGTAAAGTGTCACTTTTCAAGCACTAGTGCTTGAAAAGTAAATAAGCGTTGCTAGGCAACATTAAAATTCGCGTAATTTACCTGTCAAGTATATGCATAATTAGGTCGTAAATAGTAATGAAAGTAATAAAATTTATTAAGAAATATGTATATACACTGTAAATGAAACAAATCTAATATTTTTTTTAGCAGATTGAGTACTAATCTAATTTTAAATATTAATATTAAATGTACAATTTGTACATTATAAAAGACTAATCATCGTCTGTCTGAGATTCTTCCAAGTGTTTAAGTTACATTTTGTACGGTGTTATGAGAAAGAGTACTAACAGTATTTGACGCCTGTATACTCAGTATTATGAGAAACATCAATATACCATTTCGGTTGTAGGAAAAATGTTGTATGCAACACGTGTGTAAAATAGTATTTTTTGTCTCGTGCTACAACATCGCATTCGACCAAAAAAGTACTACTTTACACACTTGTTACATAAATAACTATTTTAAATAGTATGATATATATTTTTAGGGCCATTCGATAGAGTATTTTTTTCTGAATTCAACCATGTATACATTGTATGTCTTTACATTACAAAAATATTGAAAAAATGTAATTGAAATTTAAATAAATTTTATTTTTATAGCTATCTGTCAATTTTAATTATTTAGTGCATAATTCCAATTGTTGCTATTTATAAAGTTATTAACAAATATTTATATTTCGTTTTAATTTAGGTTTTTTTCTCATGCATAGCCTACTGAAAAGTAACTATAAAAATAAAATTTATGTAAATTTCAATTGCATTTTTCTCAATATTTTTGTAATATAAGGATATAAAATGATTACACGGTTGAATTCAGAAAAAAAATACTCCATCTAATAGGCCTAAAAAATATATACATTATTATTATTATAAATAGAACATTACCTTCCGTCAGTTTTATGTATTTGTGAAAGATTCCATATTTCCAGTAACTTATCTTAAGTCAGTTCTATGTATTTTGCACAAATTCCATACAGAAAGTTACTAAATTTCCAGTAAAATTATGACACAAACATATTGACATCTGTCAATCAGAATTTTCTTAATATAACAGATGTTTACATGGTCATAGCATGAAAAAAAATTTTTTAATTCTATATCCATTGAATATGAAGTATAATATGTAATAAAATCGTATAGGGAATAAAATATTCTTTAATATTTATAGCATTAACTATGAAAAAATGATATTTAACAGTGTTTTTTCAAGAAAAACTATTAAAATCCTCAAATTGGAGTATTTCCGGGCGGCCAATTATAACCAAAATCTAATCAGCTCTTCATATGGATGTAAAGAAGAGGCATACGCAAAAATTATAAAATTTGGAAAGGTGGTATTGGAGTTATGCGATCCTAAAACACAACTCTATTCTATAGAATATCCTAAATAAAAATAAACCTTTAATATTAACAAATAATTGTTTCTCAATTTCAAAATTAAACGGTGTCAAATTATTGTAGAAAAATGTGTAACAAACTATGTTATACATACAGTAAATATTTCTTAAACTACAAATCAACCATAGTAAAAATAAATTAGAAACACGTAAACGCAACTATTTTCGTATATGTTGAAATATTTACTATAGCATAGAAACCATTCTATAAACAATTAGTCACTCTGTGTGTATTTTCGCAATTTTACTATTAACATGACTGCTCCAATTTTCAAAAATGAATTAAACATATGTTGATGACAGAATCATCAAAGTATCCAAACAGCAAAATATTATTCATAACTAATTATGATTCTGAGTCAGCAATAACCATCGAATTAATTATGTGTTGCTAGTAATTGCAACCACAAGAAATACACCACTGTCAGGATACAGCAATTTAATAAATTGCCAATCATTTCTATTTTGCAAAGGAAACGATTACTATGAATCATTGCAATTTCTTTGCTTTTCTGTTGTTGCAATGAAATGATTAATGAAATGTCAATAAATCGTTAATTAAAATGTTGATAGCAACAAGCTATTGCACACATAAATACATAAATTTTGCCCCAACATTTAAGGAAGATTTGGTAATCAAAAGGGATAATATACCATATGTAGCAGCGCCAAGGTAGATGTCGAAAATAAATATAAAAAAGATCGAGGCAACATACATAAAAAAAGTAGTAACAAAACGTCAAATATATAAGTTGATAATATTGTATTTGTATTCTTCATTAAATACCATTGTAAACTGTTGTTGTTGTTGATTTTGGGCGAAATAATTGTGACAGAGCATCGAACCATTTTTTATAAAGGCCATCCGCGCAATTACATGGTCCTTCGAGCCGGATCGGCCAAGCTCGTGGAATTTCCTGCTCATCAGTGACCAATTTGGTAGTGTGAAGACATCGGCTTGTGTTCGGCCTAAGAACACTTGTACGATTGTGGATTGTGTCTGCCACGGAAAAGATAAGACACCAAATACGGTCTGTTGGCTCCAGTTTTTTTCCTTCCAATTTGAATCAAATTTAATTGAATTGAGATTGAAGAAAAAATTATTGGCCGGCGAAACTAATAACTACCAAGTTGAATTACAAAGCTCCAGAAATCAAACAACATCAGGAACAAGTAAAACACAAATCGGTGAAAGAAGAATACGACGATTCACATCTGTCAAAATGAATGCATCAGATCCAGGAATGGGTGAATCTGCTCAAGTCTGTGTGGGAAGGAAGAAATCATCCATCAGTGTTCATTCATTGAAGTCCCGACAAAGTGTCAAGTCACCATCTGTCAGCGTTTGTTCATTGAACTCCCGACGAAGTGTCAAGTCACAAAATAGTGTTGCATTAGAGAAAAATGAAATAGAACTAAATGCACAAGAAATACTAAATGACCTGCAAGAAGAATTAGATGTTATAATGGAAGAAAAAAATGATGAAGAATTTAAATTGAGAAGACTTCGTCATGAAGCGTCAAAAGAAGAAATAAAGATCAATGAAGACAAAGAAACAGCTCCTGTAATGAAGAAGAAGATAAAGAAACTGACAAAAGAGTTAAAAGAAAGTGAAGAATTGTACAAGCACCAAAGTGAGAAGAGGCAGAGGAAGATTGAGCAGATAAAGCGAAAAATGAAACTCATACGTGCTCGTGCCGACCAAGAAAAGAATAAAATAGACCTGGAAAGCAACAAACCTGATGTATCAGAAGATGGTGAAGCAGAAGTTGATGAAGAGCGGCTGAAAAGAACCGAAGAATGGGCATCGCAGATAATAGAAGATTATATCGAAGACAAGTTTGAAGTGGTCAACCAGTCTGCTGATGATGACATTCAACATCAAGAAAAATTGAATGTTGCGAACTTACGAAATCATAAAAAGGAAGAATCAGCGCTACAATCAATACAACAATGTACCTCATCACTACCAGTTTCAGCGGCAGTTGCAGAGACTATTGTGACTGCGCCAGTCAGACATCACCCAGCTCATTCAAGCAGTGACAAAATTGATTTCAAAGGTTAACCAACAACCTCAGCCATCAAATTCACCTCAAGAAGAAACAAAATATATAACAAGAGCAGCTGTAGCTAAGGAGGTGCCTGACTTCAGTGGAAAACCGGAAGAATGGATTTACTTTAAAGCTACTAGAAATGAAGATCATTCCGATTGGTCACCTAACAACCGCTGGTTAAACGGACCTCCGTTTCTACAAGAATCAGAGGAAAACTGGCCTAAACTACCAGGAAACGAGCCGCAGATTCCAGAAGAAGAACTGGAATTCAAGAAACAATATGTTTTACTGTGTGCGACTTCTAATCTAATTGATATTAACCGTTACTGACAATATTTGCGATTAATTAGGACAACTGCTTGGTTATATAGAATAATCTGGAATCTACGACATCCGAATATAAAGCGAAGTGGAGAACTAGATCCAGCGGAAATCAATCAAGCAGAAAACTGGTGGTTTCGCCATGTACAAGAAGAGTGTTTCGGGGAAGAACTTGCAGATTTGTTAAATCCAGCTAAAAAGGTGTCAAAACGGAGTAAACTATATACACTCAATCCTGCAATTGATGAAAAAGGACTGTTACGGATGGTAGGAAGACTGAGTGAGTCAGAAATTGGATCTTACGACACAAGATTGCCTATTATACTCCCCCGGAAACACAAATTCACTTGTTTACTTATCAGTTATTATCACGAGAAGTGTCAGCATCAGGGAATTGATCAAGTTATAAACCTCATAAAGCAAAAATTTTGCATACCACGCTTAAGACAAGAAGTTCGAAATGTGTTTTCTAACTGTGGAAAATGTAGAAAAATGAAAATTCGGCCCAAGAACCAGATGATGGCTCCACTACCGAACTGTAGACTAACTTATGGTAAAAGACCGTTTACTATGTGTGGATTAGACTATTTTGGACCTTTTGAGGTTACAATTGGACGATCACATCATAAAAGATATGGGTGTTTATTCACATGTTTAACTACTCGCGCTATTCACTTAGAAATTGCCTATTCTATGTCTACTAACTCCTGTATAATGGCTATAAGAAGATTTATTGCTAGAAGAGGTCATCCAAAAACAATTTTTTCGGATAATGGAACAAATTTCGTGGGGACAGAAAGAGAGCTTAAGAAAGCACTGGAAGAGATGACTCAAGATCAAATAAAAGCGGAATTGGCTCCAAAGGAAATCAAATGGGTTTTCAACCCACCATATGCTCCCCATATGGGGGGGAGCTGGGAAAGACTAGTTCGATCAGTCAAGTCAACTCTAAAATGGATCCTAAAAGAAAAATATCCACGAGAAGAGGTTTTGCAGACAGTGTTCGCAGAGGCTGAAAGAATTGTCAATGGACACCCACTTACTTACGTATCAACGGATCCTAATGATACACCGGCCTTAACACCAAATCATTTTTTATTGGGAACTCCGGATGGAAGCCAGCCCACAGGGAAGTTTGATGACAAAGATATCACTCTCAACAAACTTTGGAGACAATCGTCCCGTCTAGCTGAACATTTCTGGAAAAGATGGCTTAGAGAATTCTTGCCCACCTTGGCCTGTCGTCAGAAATGGTATGAACCTGTGGACAATCCTAAAATAGGAGATTTAGCACCCGTCGTAGATGACCTGAAGACAAGGGAGGAATGGCCTTTGGGCGTCATTGAAGAAGTGTTTCCTGGAGTTGACGCTCTTATCCGAAAAGTCACCATCAGGACATCAACCAGTTCGTACACTCGTCCCCTCAACAAAGTTTGTATATTTGGACGTAATGATCTAGGTTTGGGACATGCTAGCCCCAAACCGGGGGGGAGTGTAGCAGCGCTAAGGTAGATGTCGAAAATAAATATAAAAAAGATCGAGGCAACATACATAAAAAAAGTAGTAACAAAACGTCAAATATATAAGTTGATAATATTGTATTTGTATTCTTCATTAAATACCATTGTAAACTGTTGTTGTTGATTTTGGGCGAAGTAATTGTGACAGAGCATCGAACCATTTTTTATAAAGGCCATCCGCGCAATTACACCATAGTCAAATTTTAACTATCTTGGATAAGAATGCGAAAATATACATAAATTAATGAGTATTGCTGAAAGAACTTTGTTTAAATATTTGGTTTGTTCGCACAACAAAATAAGCAACTAATAATTTTTTAATACGCGTGCGTAGATTGAAATTGGTTGCAAACTGATTAGAAATTTTTGTGTTCTGTGAACAGAATGAAAGGTTATTGTTCTTACTATCTGGTTTTCTTAAATAGGATACTATACCATAGCCAAATTTTAACTATCTTAAATAAGAAGACGAAAGTATACATAAATTAATGAGGATTAATGAAAAAATATTGTTTCAATATTGATTAGGTCGCAAACTACAAGCGATTATAGCTATTAACATACCTAGGAATGTTATGCACATCATAACTACCGCAGATGTAAGTTTGAAATCCGAAATCGTAGAGCGAGGATTTTAAGACATCTAAGGCTTGTTATGATTAATAACATCCGTGGTTTGTTCAATAGTTTATCGGTTTCAGAAAATTAAGACATTATTGATATATATATCATTTTTTGAAATTCTCTCATTAATGCTACTTTCAGATTGCTATGGTTAACAGAACAATTATTTTAACATATGTCAATATGACAAATATTCAAATTATGTGCTTTATTCCTCATGTTTATTATTTTAGAATAAAGTAGACTGTATTTAGATCGACAGGCTAACGTTATTTGTATGTATTAATGAAGAGCATTATATTTTCATTTTATTTTATTTTCATTTTGTAGACCGTTGTTGACAAGTCAGTATGGTAATAATATTACCATACAGATATAGTTATTACTTAGTTACCAGCCTACTTTTGTACATGTAAACAATGGAATAATATCCTGAAACCGGTAAAAGTTGATTACTAATTAGGTATGACGCGTTAGGTCGTAAAATTTGATTGGTCGCCTGATTTTAAAAACGAGATTCGCGCGTCTGCTGCGATCACCTTTTTGCACTAAAATTTTTAGTTTATCCTGTTCTCCCAGGAAAAAAAAATATAAATTGGTATAGCACCCCAATCAGGGAATTGCAAGGCAATGGAAAAATGGATGCCAAATTTCCGTTCTTTAAATTTCTGATGTAATAATACATAATCATTGGTGACAAACGGAACTCTGTATATATGAAGCCACTTCCTAATATTTATATTCTCGAATTTGAGACCAAACAGATGTGTATGAGTTTTTTAAACAAATGTACAGTGTGTTAAAAATAACCTAATTCGGAGTAGGCTATGAACAGTAAAACGTATATCTAATAATTATTTAATTCAAAAGTCAAGTTGTCAAAATTGATCTTAAAATGTAATTTTAAGACGAAAAGACAATAAAGAAGGATACAGTATATTGACATTCGCCGTTTTCGAATTTGTTTGCATTTTTAAAATAAAATTCAAAAAGAAAAGCTTTGATTTCTTTAGATAACAATTTTGACAATATCTCATATACCTAAGTGTGGAATGTATCATATTAGTCCCAAAAGAAAAAGTTTAGCCACGTAGCCCGAAGGGCGAGTGACTACTATACATTCCACAAGAGTGTAATACAACGTTTTATCCAACACTTCTTTAAAAACTTCTTAAAATCATTTTTCGTACCGCCGTCCATTTTGACTAGTATTACAGAACTCAAAATCGTCCAGAAATGCGCTGTTGCTGACCTAGGCCGGCAAAAGGAGTTGGCATTACTGTTCTGGTGATATATCAATTCAAGATTATTTTCAACACAAGAATTAGCAAAATGTTTACAAATTTTAGTGCTAAATCTTTAATTGTTGTAACTTAAATAACTAAATTTTGCCATAAAAATAATAATATGTAATGCTGTCATTACTCTCGTATAGATTAATTATTAGTTTCAACTTTAGGACTAGTTTGTTTTGTAACTACAACTAGCTTCACGTGATACAATTGAGTTTCCGCCATCTGTCATTAAAAATATGCGTAAGTATATAAAATATATATAACTAATGTTTGTATATTACCTATATTATCAATAGATATACAATAATTACGTATTTTAAGCTCAAATGTATGTAATTATAATTAAACTTGCAATGCAAAACCGATAAAAATATATGTTCATTTTTTAGGTTATGTAACATAGAATAAAGTGTAGAAGAATTTATGGGGAAACGGTACAAAAAATCTTGTGTATCACACGCCCAGAAACTGTTTTGCGGGATCTCGTAATTACAGGCCTCGCTTTTGTCAAAATAAACTTGGTCTCGCAAATGTTCAGTTTCTGGCCTAGTGATACAAATAACTATGTTTTCATTCATCGGTTGACACTGACAAGTCAACTCATGTAGTATCTAAAAATACAAGTAGCCATTGAATGTTATGGTTTTGTTATATAGTTATTGTCATTGAAAAAAATTTGCTGTAATAATTATTGTCTGTCATTGGGAATTATTTCAAAGAAAAATATATTAAATTGGGTGAAAATGAGGACCTTCCTTTAAAACGTATTCACTTAGAAGCACAAGCAGTATCTTTGAATTTAATTCCGAAGTAAGTAATCACTAACTCGTTTCTCGTTTTCGTTTCATCAGCCGTACATAACAGCTGTCGTCTAAAGATAAGTAACCTATTTTAGCATAAATGTTAATATGAATTTAAATAAGTTTCATAATGATAAATTATTTCAATAATAAAATAATTTTGTAAAATTGCTTTATATTTATATTTAAAAAAACACAAAAATCAGTAATAATTCCTTCGTGACTCCTAAAATATTCTCAGTGACTAATGTTGACAAGTATATTATAAGTCGGTGTTGGATGAATATTTTTAAATTGACATATGTTTCTTTGTTCAAAGCCTACTCCGAGTTAGGAATTTTTTTGAACACACTGTATTTAAAGATCATACAGCGAAGACAAGTAGAACGTTGACGAATTTTATTTTTCCAGTTGAAATAAAAAAAATAGTAATTATTCAGCGAAAAAGTCTTGCAGCGATCGTATTTCTGTGGAACAAGATAACAAAAGGATCTTCCTCTCGGTCGGCGGAAGACACAGTTTTTGCCCGCTTTTTTAATCGTCTTTTTGCTAATCCGGTGTTGTGATGGTTGTTGCTGCTGGTCGCAGAGAGACTTTTAATATACAAGCGCCGGCGACGAGCGTACAGCAGCACGGCTATAACTACGTGCATCGCGACCAAGTGCTAGTTTCATTTTATTTTCTCTACAGGATGCAATTCAAGAGCACGAGTCTTGTTAAATTTCTCTAAATAACTAAAAGTGCTTTGTGTCTTTGTAATGCTATTCCACTAGATATTTTATTTTAATTGGAGGCTTCACAATTTTTTAAATTGTAGGTTACATAAAATAAAAAACTAAGCACAAGACAAAAAATACTATTTTACACACGTGTTGCATACAACATTTTTCCTACAACCGAAATGGTATGAAATCGATAGCTACTTAAATAAAATAATTTTTTAACATTCTCTTTACTTCTATACAGAATGGCCTCTTTCTCGGAAACAGTTAAAAATCAGACCTATATTGATTAAGCTTTTTTACTCATTTTGACACGAAGTTGAAAAACATCCTGTATAATTCAGAAGTACCCGGAGTCCTTTTGTCCATTTAAGTTTATTTTATTTAACTGTGGGAATCATTTTCTTGCAATGTTTTACAAAGACTAATAAGAAGAATGTCTAAAGCTTGTCAAGCCAGAGAAGCATTTTTCGAAAACTTGAAAATTTCAATTCACTAAGCACTAAGAAATTGTTTTTGTTAAATTACAGACAATCTTTAAATAATTAATAAATACCTAAGAAGAGATAAAAAAAATAGGGTTTTCCAAGCCAACGGCTTTTGAAGAAATAAGTATTGCATATAAATTTTTGTATAAAGTATATTAATATAGAATAAAAATTGTGATAAATTATATAGTATTTATAAATGATTGATTAAATTGATTAATTCTAACGACTAGTTTTTAACCAATCATGATGCAAAACACTTGAAAATTCAAATTTCCGCTACCAAGTAAATAAACAGTTGTTATTGTTTATAACTGTGAGTGTGACAGTTAAATAATATTTCAAGTTTAAAAATAAAATAATAATAATAAAATTATTTCATTTTGCATTGTCTTTGGAATTTATCTCACAAATACCACACGACCTCTCTGATTTTCTCAGATAAACTTTTATTTTTAAGCACTCATTCTTTTTGCTTTTAAGCAAAATCACACAAGCAAACTGACATTAGGTCCTCCTTCGAAGCCTGGATTTACCATGCAGTTTGCTTTCAAAAAAAATTCGTACAAAATAAAAATTTATCTATAAAATCAGGGGGTCTTGTGATATTACTTCTGAAAAATACATATGTCCAAAACGGTCGCCAAATGACGCCACAACCCTAACGAGGTCACACAACGAAGTTATTTCATTTGATGGTGTTTGTGCGCATGCCTGGCTTTTACTGCAAACTATTTTTATTGACATTCAGAGGTTAAATACACGCGTGTAACAAGAAAACTGAGGTTAAATTTACTCGTTTAATTAAAAAAACATACAAATCAAAAGCGCACACGTGCTGAATCAGTAATCGTCCAGTTGACACCGATCACACGTGAATGTAAGCAAATGCAAATTACGTTTAATATGAGTAATATTTATATCTCTACCTTAACATACAAAACCATCAAAAAATCGTAGAAACCACTATTCCAACAAAAAGCTAAATATATTAATACCTATACAACAATAAAACGGAACATCCTTAATGGTTTTCGTAATAGGTCTGTAGTTGTTTTTGTTTACACTAAAGGGTTAAAGTGCGCTAAATAATTTGGCAGAAATTATGGTAATTGGCAGTAAAAGCTTAGTGCGTGAATGGTGAAGGTCGCATCAATAAAGCATGCGCAAGGTCAAGAGATGTGGGGCTCAAGTAAGAGTGACAGTCCCCCGTGACGGCGCCGCTGGCTGCAAAGCGATTCTTTCCGCAAGTGCTGGCACTTTGTTGTTTTCCGCCCCAGAAACTGCGACGCGAGAACGTCGAGGGTAAGTGGATGAACGCCGACTGGATGGAATACCGACACTTTTTTTCTACAGAGCATCTGAAAAGCTTTAGTTTCCTGGTCGATGAAGATAGCGCAGTGGAATCGTTGCGGCTTCACAAACTAATGATTCCGGATTCAAATTCCGGCTAGTGTGCATGAATGTTTTTCTGGTAACTTTCTAGTGTAAATATGATTGTCGTATTTACTCCTCCTAGTTTAAAAACAGAGTATAGTATGTTACATTCCACACGTATATAATAAGTATTACTATTACACTGTTTCGAAGTTCGACTATCATCTCGACGAAATGAGAACTAGAAAGTCTGATTTGTACCCGCGTTGAGATTTGTCCGTTTTCATATAAATGGGGTATGTGACCAAATTTTTATTTTTACATAGTATGATACTAGACAAAAAAATTAAATACCCGTATTTTTTACATCGATTAATTATTTACGAGAAAATAATTATAAAAAATTTGGGGAAGGGATTTGTGACGTGACAATGGTAGAAGCGTGAAGAAAGACGGTTAGACTGGGAGGGAAAGAGATAGTTATAGCCAGATGTGATCATGCCACACCTTGCCACACCTACTGCAACATAAACACGACGCTGATAGGCTGATTTAAAACTGTCTCTTTCCTTCCCGCAGTCTATCTGTCTTCGTCCACGATTCTAACATACTTACGGCATATATCCCTTCTCCAAAACATTAAATTGTTAATAACAATATTATTTTTAGTTTTTATTATTATAATGAGAAGCTATAGTGGGTAGTTTTTATATTTTATGACATATATATTGAAATTCGGATATGGTCACATACCTCATTCATGCTCATCAACAGATCCTAGTTATTGTCGGTCGAAGAGTAGTAAATGCTCGAGTAAATGCATCATAGTCGACTCTGACGTATTACACTTTATCCTCTCGTCTCCATACACAAAAATCAAGAAAAACAAACGATTATGTGTCGGTGTAATTAGAACAGAAGTCTAGTCGATTTTGGAACGTCGTCCTTGGTGGTGTGCGCCCATTAAACCGCGGCTTAAAGACGCTCAGTTAAACTCACCCCATGGCACCATGGCAACGCCCCTGTTTCGAGTTTGACCGCCACTGCCAACCTAATTCCAAGCCACCTGACATGCTTTCAGATTCGCTTCTCCAGCCAGTTTTAATTATAAAGCCTCGTCCCTCTCGAACGCGCGATCATCTCAAACAAAAACAGACTATTTTACACTTTATGCTTCAAAAAGCGGCTAATTCATCCCCCTGCGGTTCACCCTTTGCTGACGTTTATAAATGCCATAAATGTACCATTCACTCGTTAAACAAAACATGGATCGGAAGCGATATTTCCTCCAATACAAATCAAAAACAACAGATGTACAGAAATTGTGTACAATAAGTACATGAAAAGTGGAACAGATTATTCATGACCTTATTTCTATCGCGTAATTGACTACGGCATATGATTGATTATTGATTGATTGATTGCGGTTCTGAATATGACGGACCGAGTTCGAAACCGACTGATGTCAAACCGACTGATGTCAAACCGACTGATGTCAAACTGGCCCTAACCTTCTTGTGGACTCGTGTAGGTCAAGACCAAGACTAGTCTTAGTCTTGAGAAAATCAAGAACAAGACTCGAGACAAGACCTATATGGAAAATCAAGACCAAGACTCAAGACTAGGACGTCAAGACTAAGAGTCTTGGCGAGAGTCACAAGACTCTTGATTTAATTATATTTAATTTTTTTATAATATATTAGTTATATGAAATCTCATTTCACATAATATGTTATTTTTCAACAAAATATATTGGGTGCTTTAAAGTGAGTTATATTAGTGCTTTTATTAGACTTAAATATATATGTTATGAAATATTGTTGATGATCTTGGAGATCAACAACTTTTAACTACAACTATACTAATAATTTATTCAAACCTTATTTTAATACATACAACCCACTGAACACTGCCTGGACGTATGTAAAAATCTAGAGTAAATTATTTTCATTTTTTTTTTTTTGTTCATCCCGACCGGAACGAAAAGTTTCGCAGACGAAATAAAGGCCAATTTCGCGACCATTGTTATGGTAACGGCCGCGAAATTGGATGTAACCTAAAATCACTTGGACATTTAAGAATTAACATGACGGGTGCATGACGGAAAATATGATAATGACAGCGAAGTTTCTAAAATATGACAACAATGAGTTTCCTGATTTTTTTTAATAAATAAAATAAATATTGTAAAATAGTTATTTTAGAAATAACTTTTTTGTTTTTAACGTTTTTTTACAAAACTTATTGTTTATTAATTGAATGTCATTTCCCACCAAAGTCGCCTTTCTATTTTGATAAATTAAACTATTTAAATCTAATAAAATTTGTAATTACATATTTATTACGGTTGCACAAAAAATAGTGTGTACACCTTGTCCACGAAATCCTTTAGCGTCCTCGAGATTGTCCAACACTATCTGCTACACAGCGTATAAAATCAACGGCCCGTATTCCGGGCGCACTTTTATAATAAAAGTGCTTTTATGGAGCGTACATTTTGCATTGTACTGTAGGTAAATAGAAGCGTCGATGTGCGCAAGCGTTATTCTAGTAAATATAGATAATATAAATTTTTAATAGTTTCGTATTATTCAGAAAATTAAATTGTTGTCTTATAAAAATAAAAACAATATGTATATTTAAGAAAAAAATATATCTGTTTTAATAAATGCAAAAATTCCATTACAAATCACATATTTTCCGTCTTTCGCAGAGCATAACTATAAAAGTGACTGGAAATTAGACGTTTTTTTACACTTATGTATAAACTGTCACTTGAACTGTCGTTAGGTAGTTTTTGTAAAAATCTGTCGTTTATTATGTGTTACTACGAAAAAACTTCCTTTTGAAGACTATTCCTATATTGCCAATGTATTTTTGCTCTATTTTGGTTCCAAATATCTCAGTTCACGGCTGGTAAATCTTTTTAAAAATTGGCATACATGTGTAAAAACTCATGAAAAATAACATACTTAAATATCATAAAAAATTCTCGTATGCTTATAATGATAGTACCACCTTAATTCGGCTTGGAATTGGAGGTAGATGTAGATGAGACAATTTTTTTCTTTCTGCTGGTGAAACGCATCTAGTGAACGGATTCTATTTCACTTGGAGACTGTTGTCTCCATGTCTCCAAAGATCGAGTCTCAATTAATGACGTCAGATTTTAGGGATTTAATTTTCTGTGGTTGATATAAACAGGATATAATATGGCGGAACTTTATGTTAGTTATAATTTTATGACGTTTTTTTTTTTTTTTTTTTTTTTTTTTTCATTGATAAGGTGACTGGAATGGTTTATGAACAAGAACTTATTTTGTTAATAGTTGTTTTAATAATAGTTTAATTAATTAATTTATCTTTCTCAGCCACTAAAAAACCTAAAATTAGGATATAACGTAACACAACCATTTCCTAAAAATATAATATGCATTTTAAATAATTATGTTTTTAAGTGTTTCTAAAGAAGAAGACTTTTCACGACAATATTAGCAAACACACATACAGACACACAAACATCATCGTGAAAATATTAAAATCGGATTCTAGGGACGTTAAAACGTGACCACGTTTACCGAAATCTACTAAGGGTAGCGGGGGTAAAAATAATAATGAATTATTTATTCACTTGGCTAAACTCTGTTTGAAATATCGAAAGAATTTTTGACTGATAAGATTCTTATGATACAAGTCTTTTTATTGGTCAAACGAGGATAATTTTGAAGACGAACCAATTCAATGACTTGTATCACAAGACTCTATCTGTCAAAAATTCTTTCGATATTTCAGAGTTTAGTGCAGAATAACAAATAAATTATTGTTATAAAAAAAAATTAAAATCGTGTCAACCAGTGGCACTAAAAATATAAACTTTAAGAACCAACCCTTTAATTTTACGAATTTTAAAATAATTTTCTGAATAATAAATTCAAATAATACTTATTTATAGTTTTACATAACACAACGGCTGGTATAGAATGAATAACTGATTAAAGGTGATTAGCGAGCAATTGACTAGCAATGTTTAATATTTCAATCGTTCATGGATTATTTTGGAAAAAATTACTTCTAATAAAAGTTGCGTACAATTAAATATTCTATATTCATTCGGCAGACGTTATTGTTAGTTTTGTATTGTAACGTGGAACGCCCGCCGTCGCAGCCGCGCCGACTTCGCCGCAGCAATGAGCGAGTGGCTATTTATAGCGATGACGCAATCGCGCTAGTAGCCGGGCGAGGTAAACAGACGAGTCGCGACCTGTTTAATTACTTCCGGTCGCCTGAACCTTTTGTGTTCATTGTTATTATGTGTTCGAACATTCTAGAGCTTTTCTAGAATGTAATGGCAGCTGTATATAAGGGACGTAGCTATGCTCGAGAGTTACTCAGTTACAAACAGAGTCATAGAGACATTAGTCGCGTTCTTTTTACCACTTTTTACATGAGATCTTAGTTCATCTCAGCTCACCTCAGTTGCCTCGCTAATTATGACCGTTCTTTTTATCCTAACGGAGATGAGATAAAGTGAGACCGAAGTAAGAAGAGTTCCACCCCCCTTCCCGATTCTTAGTCACCTCTGGAGGTTGTGCTTGTTGAGTTTTTAATCTTAGATGAATGGTGGGGATAAATGTTTTGCTGTCACGGGCTATCACATACAATTAGTTTGGTTATTATGATTATTTGTTTATTCCTTTAATAAATACTATTATTATTTGAAGAATAATTAAATATGCAGACAATTCCATGGAAAATAATATAGCAAAGAGACGTAAACTTCATAGAATTGAAAATCATGTGGAAGTTATAGTACTATATAATTTAAACATTTTAGAATATGTCTCACTATATGTTATTATGTAATCGACAGAATAATAGAAGCCTAAATAATGCTCACTCATAGTGGGCGATCCAAAATAATACCTGAAAATATCGTGGTTGACCGTTGAAAAGTATCACAGACATCAGTCGTTCAAGTTACCAACAAAATTTGTCTTTTGTCGTTCTTTTTACTTCATAAAAATCTCACTTGATCTCAGCTCATTTCATATCAAAGTCATCTCATTTTGAGATTAGATGAGATGAGGCAAATGATTAAAAGAACGCGACTATTGACATGGAGTGTTAGAGAGTAAAGTGTTAGTGAGAAGCACAGCAGTATCGTAGTGAGCGTATGCAGTTGGTGTCGTCGAGTAGGTACTCAGAAAGTTACTGTTATACCGGGATAGCTGTTAAAGAGAATACTCGGTAGTGTTGAAGAGTATTGGGAAGCTAGGTATATGGGGACAGTAACGGCAAGTGGAAGTGAATACTCGGCAGTAGTGTTGAAGAATTGTGGCATACGGATAGTCGGTGATACTGAGGCTGTGGATGGGAGAAAGTTAGTTACATAGACAGAGAGTGAGGTGAAAGGTGTGATTTCTGTCCGAGCAGTTGAATATACAGACGCTGTTGAGTCAGTTGAGTATATAGACGTTGTGGAGGTCGGTAGGCACAGTTGAACGTGATATAAGTATATAGTGATATAAATATCGCGTAAACAATCTACAAGAGTCTGCAACAGAACGGCAGTCTTAGATTGAAACGCGTAGTGAAATAAATAATTAGTGATATCGTGGAAATAAATAGTAGTGTTACTTGGTTAAATAAATAAATAAATAGTGTTAGTGTTATCTAGTTAATTATAGTTTTAGTTTTTAATAATTGTTTAATATTAGTAATAGTTACTTTCAATATAGTTTAATAAACCTTCATTTTAATTAATAATAATTGTCTAATATTTACACTTCGCCCAGATAAATAAAAACGTTACAGTATGGTATCTATTCTCATTCAAATTTTCTGCAAAACTTTAAATCACTCTTCTACAAAACTATCAAGAATGATTTACGTCAATTCATGTTATTAACGACGATATTTGCTTACTGATTTTTCAGTTTAAATTGATGACAAAGCTTTTACTTTCTCGATAATCGAGAAAAACAAACACAAAGTAAAATTCAATGTCAAATACTTCGGTATTTCCGTTCAGAAGAGTAATAAATATTTAAACTGTTTAACAAAACGCTACACGCTAGTTCGTTGAAGCAATTGAAAACAAAGATACATTTAAATATTTAAAATTAATTTTCATTCGAAACGGGCAACTGTTGCTCTGATTAATACGGTGAATACAAACACAGCATGAATCATAAAACCAAATACGCAGAACTTATCATAAAAGAACTCATATTTTCCCCAGAATTTTGTCATTGCGTTTTTAGTACTCGAAATCCAAACAAATTAATTTTCATTCTACGAATCACAAAAAAGTAGATGGCATAATTAATGCTTGAATAATAAAATTCTAATAAAGTCCACGAAAAACAGAATTGTAAATTTTGTTTTAAATGAAGACAGCAAACAGCAAGAAACGGATAAATTTAATCTTTAATGGTTTGTTCTCAATGAGTTTGGCAATTAATTTTTCAGCAGGTCATTGAAGAGTTTCAGTAACTTCAAGTTCAAAGTAGTTGGCGTTAGGTAAACAGAATTTCAACTTCGATCTCATTTGTCAACTCAATTATAAGCTCTTCTTCCTCTTACAAGTAAACGAACAAACAAAAATATTTGTTGATCATTAAAAACAATTTTCCGCGGGATATGAAATTGAAATTACCCATATAAAAAGAAATTAAACTTTTTAAACATTTATTGTATTGTGTATACTTTCTTTAAGCAATAAAGCTTCCCGATGACAGAAATTGAAAAACCCCGTAGCAAAATAAAATATACGAGAAGGGAACAAGTATTTTTCAATATACAAAGTCCTGCCATACTACCGTCACCTGCTTATAGGCTGCTAAAAATTTGTAAAAATAATAATACATTTTGTATTGCAAGTAATTTATTGACTCGAGTCAAAAAATCTGATGTGGCCACCACATTACCTTCCGTCAGTTATATGAGGCATTTACGAAAATTCTACCGATGAACTGTTACCGGTAAACAACTGTTTATCAGGTTATAGCTACCGGAATTGATAATTTAAAAACGCAAGTGGTAAACAGGGTAGATCGATAAGCTATAAAATAAATTGAAAGTTAACAAACTGAGCAGAGTCCTACTTTGAACACATTTCCACTTTTAACGCGCGCGCTTCGCTTTGCATCACTACTTTTTTTGAGATTAGATTCTTCATGAATCCGGTAGATGGATCTGGTAGATATTGTACATTTTTCGAACACGGTAACTTTTTACCACTCGTGTTTTCGAACACAGTCGGTAGATGCGATATCTACCGGTATAATTTTCGTAAATGCCGATGTATTTTCTATAAAATCCATACAGAAAGTTTCTTGCAAAAAGATCCTATATTTTGAGTAAAATTATATCACAAATATACTGCGAATATGTCAATTAACAGTGACATCTTTGAAACAGAATTTTCTTAATATAGTAGCTGTTTCTAGCATAGCTAGCTAATTTATGAAATTTAATTTCTTTATAATTTTATAACTTTATATCCATTTAATATGAAGTATAAAATGCAGTCAAATCGTATAGAGAATACAATGTTCTTTAATATTTATAATAACATGAAATCTGAAAAAATTGATATTTAAGTTTTTTCAAGAAAAACTGTTAAAATCTTCAATTGAGGGTACTTCCGGTTGACTAATTATAACCAAAATCTAATCAGCTCTTCATACGGATGCAACGAAGAGGAATACGAAAGAATTATAATTTTTGGAATTGTAGTATTAGAGTTATCGTACACGAAAATTTTATTACACACACACACATACACGCGCACGCACACGCACATGCAGACATCATCGTAAAAATAGTGCTTATTCATTAAAAACTCACCACCGATTTTTTTGACTAGACAATACCTTCCTCAACTAAAGGTGACGGAATCTAAAAACATATCTATCCGCCTTTGGCTTTATCGCAAGTCTAAGACGTTCTGGCCATTCTGCAATGGCAACAAGCAGCATATCTATCGGTAGTTCCCTCAATTAATTTTAAATTGAAACAGTAAATTATTATTTACTTGGGCAATATTTATTGATTTATAAAGAAAACATTTTGAGGTGATTAATTTTCGAACACTTTTTCCAAATCAGTAACGCGTTGGATTCACAAGAAAAACCAGGAAAACGTCTTAACAAATCGGTGATTTCTCTTGCTGTATAAATATCGTCCAATTTATTCCACATAACCTTAAATTTGCCAACTTAAATATGAAAAAATTAGCGGGAAATTTAAATCCGACCACCCTCTACATGTTGAGGCTAAAATCAATACGAAATACCCCTTCGTATATGGACAACGAACTTATAATTTCTTTGTCGATTTTGTTTGTTTGAAGGATCGTCTTTTAGGTTGATATACACGGTTTTCTTTTGTTTGATTTTCTTTGTCGAGTTGGTAACGTAAGTGTAAGCTGGAGACAGGAAATTTGCACATTTGGAGGATTCTTATTGGGACACGAACCGTGGAAGAAGCTCCCCAAAGATCACTTTTCACAACTGTTATAAGCGGCATTGTTCCATCTTCTCTGAACTCATACATTATTAAAGGTCGTAGTTGCAACACCCGTTGTTTGCCGAAATCGTTACTGCACGACTTACACTTTACCTCGCATCGTTGAAAACAGAAATTGATTGTTTTGGTGGATGTTCAAAACATGTTCCGCGTTCTACTGGGTTTGTTAGTCCAATTGTACGCTGTTTGCCGCCTGAAATATGATGTTTTCTGTTTGCCTGAGCAACGCTAAACTTTTATTTACAATAGGGTTGCTTGAAATTTTTATTTCCCGAAACTACATTGTGGTCTTTATAAATTTACAATCATTGTGATTCAGACGGTCAGAATTTCTCTCAATTGTACAAATACAGGATCCGGCAGAGGAATGCACAGTTTTCAATTAACCTGGAATCATGCATTGCAGAAATGTGATTTCCTGCACATGAGATAATAATGTTTGTAATTTGTCATTGTCGAGGGGTTCGTCACTCGACGTTTAAGTGTACAAAGATTGTAAATCTTTGAAGATTTACTATATTCAAGATGATTTATAGGGATTTTATTAGATTGTCAAAGATTTTCAATCAGATTTTTATGTAAGAGTACAAAGATTTCTTGAATTAGTAGCTATGAAATTGCATAGACTTATCTAAGAATATAAGATTGCAAACAAGATTTCCAAGATTTCTGGGATTTTACAAAGATAGTAATGATTTTTGGGATTATAATGTTGATTGGAAAGATTTCTGGGATTTTACAAGATTGTTTTGGGGATTGTTGTTTACAAAGATTGCAGTATTAAAGAAAGATTTTCAGGATTTTCAATCGGATTTATATGTAAGTGTACAAAGATTTCTTGAGATAGTTACCATGAACTTGCATAGACTTGTCTAAGAATATGAGATTGCAAGTAAGATTTCCAAGATTTTAATTTTTTTATAAAGATTGTAATGATTCTTGGGATTGTAATGTTGATTGCAAAGATTGCAGTATTAAGATAAATATTTTCAGGATTTTCAATCGGATTTTTATGTAAGTGTACAAAGATTTCTTGAGTGACGGACCCCTCGGTCATTGTATAACGTTCATTCCGCGTGCCTGAGTGTCTTGTCGCGAATCAGGAGAACCGGGTTCGATCCCGACCGACCCCAAATATTTCGAATTTTAAATGGCACAAAATTGACCCCTGTGGTGCACTCACCACGTCAGCAATGAATGCCCGTGAGATGACGCCTGGTAAGCGCCCGCACGGTGCAAATATTTCATCATTACCGATATCTGTGAACAAAGCGGATTGGCACATCCAGCAATAGGTAATAAGCCGTGATGATATATTTATTTATTTATAAATACTTTTTTTGTAACGCTTAATGGAAAATCTTGCTTTTCCTCTGCCGGACCTTATATACGGGGTGGGTCTTTGAAATGACCGTCTTCGATATCTCCCTTGTCGTTAGAAATACAGAATAAATTTATCAACAGAATTTATGCGATTGCTCAAAAAACATAACGTAAAATTATTTTCACATATATTGGGGGTGTTGCATTACGGCTCGGCGAGAATTGTTTATCTTTTTTCAAATGGAACACCCTATATATTTTCATATATTTTAAATTGCATTTTTTTATTACACGAACATATGAATTTTGTTTTAGTTTTTCGCGGTGTCGCCAAGTTATTCCGGAAAAATCTTATTCGTTCCGTAAAAACTCATTTACCGGACTTATAACGTAAATTACTAGTTCAGAATTGGCCTATTACATTGTAGCTGTTCTCTAACTCTAATCGTTTTATTACTGATTCTATCTCGTAGTTTTACTCCTAGTACTCTTAAATATTTCATTTCAAGTCCTTGAATTTTACTTTTCATTGTCCTATGAAGCTGTTCTTTTTTGCATGAAAGAGTTTCGCTGCTTTCTAAATTCTGACGTTTATGTCAGCCTCTTGTGATCCATTATTTTCAATTTGGACTCCAAAATATTGGAACAAATATATTGTCATTACCAAAATCTGCGAAATGCACAACAAGCCGCGATGATATATTTATTTATTTGTGTTAGACTTTCTGTCTTAGTCAGAATGCATAGAAAACAAGTACTCTTTTTCCAATAGACCTTTTCAATTTAACGGCTATCTCTTTCTATCGCTGCAAATAGTAAGGAAATGGCGCGAACAACTGCCAGTTGGGCTGTCAAACGAAACGTCAAAAATATTGCAGTCATTAAAATACCTGTATTCTCAGTTAAAATTTGCATCGTTAGACATTTTAACTTCAATTAAAGCTTTTGTAACTTATTTCAATAAGATTTTTTAAAGTTATCTGAGATATTCTCACATTTTACGTCAATTTTTTTTAGAAACAAACGTCATAGATCTCAATTGTTCTTACTATGCGCAGATCCCCATTGCGCATATTTTCTATCTCTTTAAATTGGAAAGATCCATTTACTTAATTTGATACCGCGATCTACGATGAATGCAAACTGTTGTAAATTGCAAAGACTATTAGACTAAATATTTGAATACGTAAGTAATATTGTTTATTTTATAGTGTAAGTTCTATCATAAATTGTTTTTTTTTTGTTAAGTATTTTTTTAACGTAACTCCTTTAACAATTCATCCTATAGGTAAAAATGTAAGAATCTTTTTTTACAAAAAATTAAGTGTTTAAACTTTGTCTTTAAAAAAAAAAAATTCGATAAGATTTTTTAAAGTTATCTGAGATATTCTCATATTTTATATCTAATTTTTTTTAGAACAAACGCCATAGATCTCAGTTGTTATTACTAAGCGCAGATCCCCATTGCGCATATCTTCTATCTCTTCAAATTGAAAAGGTCTATTATATTGACTATTTCACTCATAAATATATAAACCAATCCAAATTCAGGATTCTACCTAGTTACCAAGTTTCACTTCGACAAAACACTGTCACAAAAAAATTTTCGCCTCCTTTAAGCTAATAAGATGTTGTATTTTTACAAGTGAGTTTTGATAAGCGAAATTTTTTTGACGTTTTAGAAATATATTGTTTACATAGCTGTCAAAGCCTGTATAATTTCAGTGTTATCAGTTTTTATTGAAAACGAGTCGATTCGGACAGGAATCTATTTAAAACGTTGAAAAAGCAAACTGAAACATAATACCTCTAAACACAATAAAAATTACAAGATTTTTGTCAAGAAAAAAATTATATAAATGATTACCTGATTTTTATTTTGGAAATAGTCATCCGAATACCATTCGTGGTTAAATTTTTCCGGCAAAAATTTACCACTTATGATAATATATATGAGAAATCAAATCAATTAAATTTTCTGAATCTGAACTGATCAAACAACCAGAAAAGTTTCGTTACAAGATTTTTTAAAGATGTCCGTTCAAGGTCATATGTATCATGAACGAATCAACAAATTGGCATACATTTATCTCTCTCATTTGCAAAGACTACAAGCGTATGCGAAAATGATGGATATAACACGCTTGTCTTTCAAAAATTCATATTGTTTCGACTAAGTTAGGACATTCCATTTTAAAATGATACTCGTTGTTGACTATACTTTCACTCTAAAGTAAGTTTATTTATTAATTCAGATATATTTCCTTGGTTCATAGCCGTACAAATAACGTTATCATCTGCCAGTGTAATTGAAACTGTCACTGTGTCAAGATCATGTTTTTCACATATTTGGTTTTACATTTGCTAATAAACTTAGTTTTGAATTTTGAATGATTTTACTGTAACATATATTTTTTAAAATAATAAAATAACATTAGTATCTGATATACCCAAAACTAAATAAAAGATACTACTGAATATGACAGAATGGACGGAGCTAAAATCTTAATTCATAAAATTTGTTGATGACCTTGATCGGACATCTTTAAAAATATTTACTGTACAGAGTTTAGCGTAAGTAAATCGTTGGTGTAGTATTACATCGTACATCACGCAGGGTTGAAATATAGTTGTTGACAAAACAAAATCATGCAATAGTTTGTAAGAAAAAAGACAAATTGTCAATAAGGAGAGAAGCAGTCGCGTGTCCAGGCAACATTAATTTTAATTTCTTATTAGGTTAGGAAGTAACTAGGTCACCTTAACGCAAACAGCGGCTGGGCGAAGTGATTTAATAAAAAATGAGAGTTGCTAAATTGCAACTGAGATACGGACGGAAGACCTTCATTTATTCAGCACTGTATTTAATAATTTATCTCACTACCTCGATTTTACTCCGAACATTTCAAGAGCAGAGATTCTGGAATATAAATTATGGACGCAAAAACTATCCTCTATTGGTCTATCGGTTTGATTGCTCAAACAAACTTGTTTACTTCCAAAACACTCAAGGAATATTGTAAATGTTACCCAGTATTCGAACATTTTGTAGATGGTAGACCATAATTCTTATGAAAGATCAGTTTCAAGAAAGAAAAAAATGTCTGATCTACTATATCTAGACATCTATCACCAATTATTCTAAGCCGAATTAAGGTGGTTTTATCATGACAGTCTCATACAAAAGTTTTACCAAGTACAAGAATTCATAAAAATAGATAATCTAAATTTTTAATAGTTTAGGGTTATTAAGAAAATTAATTTATTGTTGTTGTAAATATCTATAAAAATATAAAAATAAACTAAGTATATTCAAGAGAAATATATAACAAACTGTTAACAAGTTAAGAAGTGTCAATTTAAAAATAGAATTTTGGTTTGTACAAGTCTACTACACTCATCTTAACATGCGCTGAAAAGCATAAATTCATGATTTTATAAATATTTTTTTGTAATACCACCTTCTAAAGTTGTCTTAATTTCACACTTTTCAATGGCTGAAATGTGTCATTATAGAAAACTAAGAATTAAAAAAATAACTGAAAAATAAAAAAATAACAAATAAAAAAATCACCAGTATCACTATAATACTCTCATTTTTGCTCACTTTCTATCTTTTTGAAGAACTAAAAGCAAAAAATATTAAAATAAATTTTGTTAATAACCCTAACTTCTTCTCCATAATTTCACACTTTTCAATGGCTGAAATGTGTCATTATAGAAAACTAAGAATTAAAAAAATAACTGTAAAATAAAAAAATAAATAAAAAAATCACCAGTATCACTATAATACTCTCATTTTTGCTCACTTTCTGTCTTTTTGAAGAACTAAAAGCATAAAATATCAAAATAAATTTTGTTAATAACCCTAACTTCTTCTCCATATCCCTGTTACCCATAATCTGTTGTGGGATTTCAATATACCTATAAAACATCGGACGAGTGCAGACAGACATATATATCTGCATATATCTGTATTTGTCTGTAAGAATAACTCTGCGCAAGCGCCCGGATTACTTTGATTTTATTAGCGTAGAACGGGAACAGGGAACGAGCGGGAGGGAAATTCTTACACTAACTGACAAGGACAGACAATAATATTTGTATCAGAGAGAGAAAGAGCATCAGCAGTATATTTTAGCTTTATAGGGATATTGGGATTTCCTTTTCTTCAGGTTAAGTTTGTATTGAAATAGTACCACTAGTGACATCTGTCGTCACAATGTGATATCAACCATCTGTTTCTCTACTTGCTTAGTTCATTGTTGTAGTTTAAAAAGTTGTAAGTATTAAATTGTATTATTGAGTAAATAAAGTGTAAATAGTGAATACATTGAAGTATCTTGACATTTTCATCAAAATGACACTTTTCTTTTAAAATTTATTTTAAATTTGTTTAACTGAAGATAAACCTTCTCATACAATAATATACATAATATATTTATATGTAACTATGTATAAATACAAATAACTCGCAGAATGTTTAAATATAATAACATACAATTTAATATAAATGGTATTATGTGTTTATAAAATTTCTTGTGGTGATTTCACCACGTCAGCTGTGAGCGTCTGCGAAGTTACTCCTGTTACATAATATTATATTCATTATATATTAGTATTTCACTATGTATAAATATAAATATAGCCCATAATCAATGAATAACTTACAATTTTGTATAAATAGCATTATAGGAGTGCATGTTTTTAAAATAATTCATGTGGTGATTTTTCCACTACAGCTGTGAATGCCTGTGCGGTGACACAATATTATTCATTATTTATTAGTTTTTGACTCTGTATTAACACAAATGATCAATTAATTCTCCGTTATAATTCCGTTAGTCCCGGTAATGTCTAGTTGGAACAGAGATTGCCGGAAACAGCAACAACTAATTTTTGTCCAACATTAAATTCCAGCCCCTCCTTTATCCCAGTTAAAACCAAGGTTAATGTAGTTCTTGTTGTCCCTGAAAAGTTAGGGATGTTATATTAAGCATCAATGGGAGCCAACATGGAACGAAGTAGAGTGATTGGCTTCTGGCGGATCGCCAGTGTAGCGGTTTTCTGATCATTTCACTGTTTACCGGCAATCAGTGTACCAGAAATACAAATTAATCCTTCTAATTTTTCTGCTAAAATATCATCTCCCTTTCGTCAATAT
Organism: Harpalus rubripes; assembly: GCA_963082715.1. Taxonomy (NCBI): domain Eukaryota; kingdom Metazoa; phylum Arthropoda; class Insecta; order Coleoptera; family Carabidae; genus Harpalus; species Harpalus rubripes. Next base: position 18,398,406 of record OY720449.1, read on the forward strand.
TGTGTGCAATTTGTCTCATTAGCAGTAAGAAGACACAACTACCATCGCATTCATAAAAACGAGTTTTCAAAACATTACTAACAGTATTTTTGTTTCTCGTTTTATCTTTTTCAATTCCACAAAAAATCCACTGTCATCTCGGTTCGTTCTGGTGATGAAAACCAACGAACGTGGCTCCATGTTTCTTTCACAATGATACCTGCAAAATGTTAGCAAAATATTTGCGGATCACACTACACATCCCGCTGCCCGTATAAATCCAATATGAGAACAGGCGTACTCGGCTGTGAAATTGTAAGGATATCAGTTCGCCGAAACAAACTGAGAACACTGACATCAAAAAGTATTTGCTTTCTGATCAATTTATGCAGCGGCGCTACGCTTCAATAGTTCGCGATGTATAGTCATGAATCTAAATAAAATTGATATACATTTTATTTATTACCCATTTTTGGGTACGAGAAACGAGAGTATAGTTGGAGGAAGCGATCTATGAAACTCATTATAGTGTAACGTTTTTATTTATTTGGGTGAAGTGTAAATATTAGACAATTATTATTAATTAAAATAAAGGTTTATTACTATAACTAAATATTAAAAAGGTATTAAATAATGGACAAAACTACTGAAGTAGTCGCCATTGTGATAAGATTGTTATATTTAATTCAGACTTTAATTCTACTTATGACGTGCTTTATTTATTTATTTATTTATTAATTTATGTTTCGACGATACCTACATGGTTGATTTCACACAACATAATACATTATTATAATATAGTCTACTGTCCTGATGAAGCTTCAACAGGAAGCGAAACGTTGACATTTGACTAAATAAATTTTACTTATTGACTGCATTCCTGCTTAATTCTTTTGTCCATCACTTATCCAGTCGCTTATTATCACTAACGGTATTCAAAAATGACGATTACTAATATTGAACAATTATTAACAACTAATTAAGACTAAATTATAATTAACTAGATAACACTAAACACTATCAATTTATTTAACCAATTAACACTACTATTTATTTCCAAGATATTACTAATTATATATTTCCACTATTTATATTACTTTTTTATTTATATCACGTTCAACTGTCCGCCTACCAACCTCCACCACAGTGTCTATATACTCAACTAATTCAACAGCGTCTGTTTATTCAACTGCTCGAACAGAAGTCACCTTTTTCACCATACTATCTGTCTATTTATGTCAGGCCCGTAGCTAGGATTTTTTTTCGGGAGGGGCTTCGAAATTTTAGGAATTTTCCTTTATCAGGCCTGTATCCAGAACTTTTTTGGAGGAGGAGCTCTTATGGAATGAAACACGGATTGTTACGAAAGTTTAGAACAAACAAAATTTATAATTTAGTATTTTATGCACCAATTTAAACTAAATTCAATAGAATTTCGGAAGGGGCTTCAGCCCCTCGAGCCCCTCCCCTGGCTACATGCCTGACTTATGTAACTCTCTGTCTAACACCACGGCCGAGTATTCACTTCCACTTGCCGTTACTGTCCCCGTATACCTAACTTCCCAATACTCTTCAACACTACCGAGTATTCTCTTTCACAGCTATCCCGGTATACCAGTAACTTCCCGACTCGCCGTTACTGCATGTCCTTGTACACTATAACTTCCCAATACTCGTCAACACTACCGAGTATTCACATCCACAGCTATCCCAATATAAAAGTAAATTCCCGAGTCCTCCACTCGACACCAACTGCATACGCTCACCACGATACTACTGTGCTTCTCCTAACACTTTACTCTCTAACACTCCATGTGAATATCTCTATATGACTCCCAATGTAACTAACTAACTCGTGAGCATAGCTGCGTCCGGTTTATACAGCTGCCATTAACTTCCTGAGAGCTCTAGAATGTTCGACCGCATAATAATAATGAACAAAAGGTTCAGTCGACCGGAAGTAATTAAACACGTCGCGGCTTGTTTGTTTACGTAGCCCAGCTGCTAGCGCGATTGCGTCATCGCTATACTTAGACGCTTGTTCAGCGTAGCAGCTGGGCTCACTCGTTACAATAGAATCCGCCAATTGGCCCAGAGAGCTATAGAATGTTCGACCGCATAATAACAATAAACACAAAAGGTTCAGTCGACAGCAAGTAATTAAACAGGTCGCGGCTTGTTTGTTTACGTAGCCCAGCTGCTAGCGCGATTGCGTCATCGCTATACTTCGACGCTTGTTCAGCGTAGCAGCGGGGCTCACTCGTTACAATAGAATCTGCCAATTGGCCCAGAGAGCTCTAGAATGTTCGACCGCATAATAACAATAAATACAAAAGGTTCATTCGACAGCATGTAATTAAACACGTCGCGGCTTATTTGTTTACGTAGCCCAGCTGCTAGCGCGATTGCGTCATCGCTATACTTAGACGCTTGTTCAGCGTAGCAGCGGGGCTCACACGTTACAATAGAATCTGCCAATTGGCCGTTATAAGTTTTATGGTACTTGCGGTTAGGGTTCCTGGAGCCAGGTAGATTTTTCTGTCTTGGACCGCACCCGAAATTTACATTCGAGATGTTTCTTATGTATTTTTAAATCTGTATTAAAATAATAATGCGTTTTGTAAATTGAAAATAGATTAAAATATTATAGGATGTTTCCTAATTATATACTATTAATTCTGTATTCAAATAATAATGCGTTTTAAGTATACTTCTAACTTCAATTTGTAAATTGAAAAGAGATTAAAATATTATAAGGATTACAATAAATTCAAACTAACTTTTAAATATAAATAGTTTTTGGAAATTTTCTCTTGAGGTACATGCAAAAGCATTTTTCAGTGTTGAAAAAGTCATCAAAACGAAACATCGTTTCTGTGCTTGTTTCAGTAGTATTTGTATAAAATTGTGAATATGTGAAGACCCTGGGATTTTATTGTATTGTCGTATTTATTATATAGTTTCAATTTACAATTTTTTTTTTAATATTGCCCATTACCCTAAAAGTGATGCCTTCAAGTTCGAATAATTTCTGAGTCCTGACTAGGGCTGCGAAAAAGGTCGATTGATCGATCTTTAACTATCTTTATTTGTAAAAATCGGATTGATCTTCTATTTTGAAAAGATCGATCAATCGATAAAATCCTTTTTCTGGCAATAAAAATAAAAAAAATTTGTAGAGTAAATTTTTTCTCATAACTCTTGTTACATACGTTATTCTCTGTGGTAATTTTTTTATTCCTTACACAATTGTTGAAAACTTTCCAAAGTTCGATTTAAAGAGTTCATGTGCTTCACGGCTATATTGTTTGTGTCAGTGAAGAAGAAAATTAGTTCCTGATATATTTTCAATGAAGGAAAGTTATGGTTGGATGCGTTAGGCGACAAGCTATATTTTGAGAAATCAAACCAAAATCCGTTTGTACTTTAAATTTCCTGTACAAATCACCTGATAACACTTTCTACCTTCATGGTTAAATATCTTTATTATATGGATATCCTTTGATGAAACTAATTATATTTTTTTTTTGTTTTCAATTAAAATAATTAAACCACAAGACTTAGAACAAGATTGAGTCAGCGAGTTTTCCTAAAACTACACCTAAGGTCTTTCTTGGGTTTTAGAAAATGTAGAAGTCACTGCGCGTTAAATCTCGACTGTAAGGTGGATGTTCTATCAATTAGCCTGTTTCACATTTTTCAAAAAGTATTTTAAATGAAAGTTTATGCAATATTTTTCTTATTAATAATTATTTTTTTAATAATTTGTTGTTATTTTCGTAAATAATTAAATTAAAAGTTTGGCGCCAAAAATAGTCATGAAAAACAACCCGCCACGCCTGTGTCGTAGAAGCACATACATTACGTCATTCACAGCCAATAGAAAAACAGGTTTTCCATCACCTTCGTTTATTTTTGTTATTTAGATAAATAAATATAGGCGTTAGTTTGTCACATGTTAATAACAAACTTCTAATTTGACATTTTCCATTACAAATAAGAAATAAAGTAATAATGGCTAATACAAACTACACTCAAGCTAAGTCGGACAGTTCACTGAAAGTCGATAGCTGGATGGTGGCTGAATTTATATCAGAAAACGATGGTATTACTGCTGCCTAAATAATTAGTTTGTCACATGTTAATAACAAACTTCTAATTTGACATTTTCCATTATAAATAAGAAATAAAGTAATAATGGCTAATACAGACTACACTCAAGCTAAGTCGGACAGTTTACTGAAAGTCGATAGCTGGATGGTGGCTGAATTTATATCAGAAAACGATTGTTTTACTGCTGCCTAAATAAGGGGTGTTAAAGAGTTAAGGTAAAATTAAATGTAAAAACCCAACTATCAGCTCTTCGACCTACTACTTCCAGACACAATTTTCTTCGCATCTTTTGGCATATCTATAAATTCAATAGTAGGTTTGCTCCTAACATCAATTTTGCAAGGAAGCACAATACGATACTGTAAATTACGTATTTTATATTGGATTTTTTTATTATCTAACACGAACCAAACTAAAAATTTGACACTTGTTTGACAACTTTGACAATATACTTATCATTACACTTGTAACAAAACACAAAGAATTGACACTATAAAGGAACCAATTGAAGCCGATGAAGATGTATGTGTTGTGTCGTCACATTCTGTTTCAGATCACGTCACTTTTTCAAAATATTATCCAAATTTCAAAAATTAATTGTAAAATATCTAATGGATATTTGCTGATATCTTCAAATTTGAGGCTATTTAAATAATGATATCTTTTTAAATTTAATAGAACGCTTATAAAAATTCTTGCAACTGCCCTATTATTAATTTTAAACACTACGTATTATTACAAAATTAAAAGGACTATCATTTAAAAAAAAAATTGGAAAATCACTATTTTTGAACAAGTACTTTACTCGCATTACAAATTAAACAATTATTAACTGGTCTGATCGTGGATCTGGCGAACCGATACCGAAAGAAATATTTCGAATTTTAAATGGCACTCTCCACGCTATAGCAATGAGGGCTGTGAACTGACGCATGGTAAACGCCCGCACGGTACGAATATATCATCATTATCGATGCCTGTGTGCAAAGCAGATTGGTAATATGCCGTGATTATATATTTATTTATTTTATTTATAAACTAAATACTAAAATTAATATACATACATATATACATTAAATCACGCATTTCCCACGTAGTGGGTTAGCACAAACTCGAAACAATAATAATAATATCAACCACAAAAATAATCACTCTCTCTTTCAACAACATTCTTACTAACCTGACATCATACAAAAAATATTCCTCACTCTTAACATATTAAAATGAATATTAAAATGCGAAATGGAACAATGTATCTCGTTAATCGTTTTATTAATATTTTATCGGCTAATAATTCAAGAAATAATATATGGCTGTATTAGGAAAATTGCTGCTTTCTAGGATATTTATTTTAACGGAAAGAGAAAAGTATTTGCTTGAAATATAGGGCATGGTAATGTTAATAGCATTCCCGGCGCCTTTTTCCTAAGATAAATGAAATGTATGCGTATACAGACAAGGACTCGTAGTCCTTCAAACGCGCTTGGCCTGAAATACAAAGCTCAGGATAAATACACATTCCATTTTGGCAAACTATGAGCTTTTAATTATGATTTCATCACGATTTACGCGCACGTCATTTATAGAGAATTCAAATGATTTGACCTAGAAAATTATATGTACTTACTCAGCGTTATTTAATATAGAATAGTTTAAGATTACATTGCTAAAAATAATGTGCAAATAACTTGCTTACTAACTACTGATTAAGCACATTGTAAAAATTATAAAATTTATAAACTGTGACCCATTGTAATCATTTATTATGTTTCCAATATTATTTCTGTTTATCTTGACATTAAATTATACATACAGGGTGGTAAGCGCGACCCCCTAACATAGGAGTTTAACATGTAAAATCGTACTTTCGTAATTTTCTGCTTCCCTAGTTATTTTAGGTAAAAATGCTTCAAATAAAAGTTGTAGAGCTTAAAATTCTGCGTCTAAATCAATACGTAATAGTTATTTATGATATGATATTTTATAAAAGTGACATTTTATTTTGTGAGAAGGAAGTTTGGAACACGACGCGAAGCGGAGTGATCCGAAATTACAAATAATAATAATAATAATAATAATAATAATAATTAAAACAACTTAGACTAACAGATAAATCGCTAACATTTGTTCATTTTTCGATTCAATTCCATGGCTATCACTATTTTTGGGGCGATTTTCAAAGTTTTCTTACTTAATTTCTGCCGTTATAGAGCATGAAAAATGAATTTTACTTATTGATTCAGAAGTAGAATTTTATGCTCTACAACATTTATTTTAAGCTTCTTACCTAAAATAATTAGGGAAGCAGGAAATTGCAAAAGTATGATTTTACATGTTAAAGTCCTATGTTCCGAGGTCTTGGTCACCATCCTGTATACACTTCGGCGCAATAAAAACGGGCCATTATTTTTTAATTATTTTTGTTAATTATCTCGACAAGGATAAGAGCTACGAAGTCGGTAATTAGACAAAAGTTGTCCTATATTAGGATTCCATTTTAGCAATGCATTGTTTATTCAGAAGAAATGTATAGGTCACTAGATACAGACAAATATGTAAATATTGCAGTTATTTGTTTTTGCAAACCATGAAATAATTATAGATTTGGTTTTCAATTCTATAGGGCATTTTTAAGCTCTTTCGAATGGCAATACTTATTTTTTATCACTATTGGATTTCAAGCTACAGTATTTACTAACCTTGCAATTTCTTGTTTGATATTATTTATTGCCCATTTAATAAACTGAAAAATACCATCTGTTTTTTTGTACATTGCAATACTCTGTCTGTCATTGGACAAAATTAAAAGTTTTATTTAAAATTTTTCAAAAACAATACTGTTAAAGTAAAAATTAAGATACTTGATTTACCACTCTGACAAAGTCTGATGATGTCCGAGAGGACGAAACAATTGTTACGTTTTACTAAAACTTTTTGGAAAATCAAATGTCTTAATTTTTATCTCTTTAAATTATTCATTATGTTCCACCACATGCCGACTACAAATTCTATTTCAATTCTTATATTTATTTCAATCTCGAAAAGTTAATTAAGAACTGAAACCAGTGGCGTATTTACGATATTATATTTATGGTAGGGGGGAGGACTCGTGCACCAAAACTTTGATGAAGCAGGGTATCCAGAAAAAAAGGTCAAATGCCTTATAATAGACCTTTTCTATCACTGCAAATAGTAAGTCAAATGGCGCCAACAACTGCCAGTTGGGCTGTCAAACGATACGTCAAAAAATATTGCAGTTATTAAAATATGTGTATTCTGGGTGAATATTTGCATCGTTAGATAATGTATCTTCAATAAAAGCTTTTGTAACTTCTTTCGGGAATTTTTTTAATGTTGTCAAAGATTTTTCTCACATTTTACGTTTGATATATTATAAACAAACATAAATTGCGCATATCTTCTATCTCTTTAAATTGAAAAGGTTTATTGAAAGTTACATTTATTCAAGGGATGTGAAGCTGCATGTTTTTCCGCTGTCATGTGCAAAAATAAATTGCCAGATCACAGAACATTTTAGAAAAGAAAATAAATTTCAAACGGATTGTTGACATACCTGGATAAAAAATAAAAGAATTGAATAATCACTGCCTTAAGTATCAAAGTCGCAAACCAGAGCCTACGTTACATTACAATAAAAATGCTATAGACATGTTATGTTTATCTCCGAATGCAGTACGCAGTTACTATCTTTAATCTGCTTGCAACAATGTACAGTAGATGTGAACCTACTCACAAAATTTGTCACTACGCGCGTTGATTGAATTCACGTATGTTCACGGTCTCTATAGGACCGTATGGAAAGTACCTATCTTTTATCTTTTATGCTTACGCACTCATTACATTTTGCATTTGAACATTTGAAGCTAGCCTCAAACAGCTCCTTGTCTAGCGCACGTATTTCTTTCCGGAATGAAAGCTTTATTAAAACCATTAGACATTATACTATCCATTGCGTGAGGCAAGCCTCACAGGGTGTAAATTAGGTGAACTGCATTACAAATTAGTTATGCTGGTGGCTTAGATTGTTCTTTTGATATTTATAAAGAGAAGCATTAAAGGAATACGTTGAAGTTTAATTTACGTACTACTTTACATTATTTACAACTTTTTAATTAAAATTATTAAATTGTTAAAATGATATACCACATTCGAACGGCAACTGGAACTATTGTACATAAAATTTTGTGAATGAGTAAATCAATTTTTTAAAATATTTTAACTTATTTCCTTTGCCAAAGAACCACAAAATAAATTATATAAATTGTAAATATGTATGCGGTTTTATTCGTCATAAACTCTGTGATAAACACAATTTTATCAGTTTATATTCCTGTAATGTTATATATTATTGTGACGTAAACCGCAACCGCGCCATTGTCTGGTAAAGTTTGCTTTTTCTTGCCTCGGTTTCACTTTCCTTGTTGGCCAGCCAAGCGGCAATATTGTGAGAAAATCAGACGACATTGAAACCAGACACAGCGTGTTACAACACGTGTGTAATAACATAACGCAGGAAGCTTACATGCTTTTCGGGTCAAGTCTCACTGCAAAACATTACTACTCAAACGCCGATTATTAACATCATTTCGCTGGAAATTGTTGTTGTTGCTGCTTAATTAAAAGATGCCACAAGCATGTGTAACAGCTTCCCGGGGAAGTCTTTCTCACGAGGAATTTGGACTCAAAAACCGTGGAGAAGGTTGTACGAAACACAAGTTTATACTAAATAATTATATATCATTTTGTTAACATACTCATATTAATATAGAACAAAGAAATTTAAATAATTTTGTATGTAATGTATTCTAATGTTTGGCATACGTTGAAAACAAAAGGATTGAAATTTGTTTCAACAATAAAGATGTTGTTTTCAGTAATAATATAACAAGAGAGTGAGAATAAATTGAAAATAATTTTACAGTTTTTTTGAAAACTTGTTGCCAGGCAATAGTCACGAAAGCTCGTAGGGCTTGAGTGACTATTGTCAAATGGTAACAAGTTTGGGAAAAATCTGGAAAATTATTTTTTAATTTATCGAACTCTCGAATTATATTTAATTAGATTATTTTTTGAATCACAAGTTTCAAACATGACTTATTTGGTAAGTTTGTTTTGACAACTAGAACACACTTTGAAAATGCAAAATAAATAATCAACAGATTTTTATAATTATAGTATTTCTTGAAGTGGTTTCTATAATTTTTTGGTTTATTTCATGATCAGAAATGGCACAAAATTGGTCTTTATCGCTCATTTTACTTGATTGCTATCTGAAAATGTCAACAAAAACAGAGATTATTCCCGGGAATAATCACTAGAACTTTATTTTCAGTATAATAATGACAGGATTAGTTAAAACGCAGACACATGACCTAAAATGGAACATTTTATTGATTGTAAAAAATGACAAAAAATAATCATTATAATTTTGGTGGAAATACTGTAATACTTACAGAATATGTTTCTGTCAAATATTATTTCCGTCATATTACCAAATTTTGCAGAAATAATATCCATAAATCCCTGGTAATATCTTACTATTTTTTGAATTTTTATAAATACTTTGTATTTTTTAATAACACCCATACAAAATCTATTTTTGTCAATATTTCATTGCAATACATTTTTTTCTCAAGTCATATCCTTATACTTCTGACAGTCGGCCTAATTCTTTATAAGAAAGTTGTAAAGACTTAACAACGTTGCTAAAATTTGTAACCAATAGAAACAAATGTAAAACCTGTCATTTTAAAGTTTTATTCTGTGTTCGCAATTATTATTGGTTATTTGTTATAGCAATGTTGCTAAGACTTAATAACTTTCTTACAAAATTTGGGCAATTATCTTGTAATCCCTTGAAAATCCTTGAATATACAGGCTGTTGACAGTCAGGTACAAACATAGGGATATAATGTGGGATTTTAGTTTTATTAAATTTGTAAAGTGCAAAATTGTGCAGAATTAAAAGTTGCATATAATACTGTTTTTACATTTTTTATTATGTTTTTGGTTTCTTCACAATTTTAAAAAGAAATTTCAATATTACTAGCAATAACCATGATACTTGTTTTTTTTCTCCAGTTTTTATAATTTGAAAATAAATTTCGTATTCTTTTGTAATTATTTCCATCATAATAATTTATAATAAAAATTTGTCCCTCATTCGAATAAATATTCATTATTTTATTTATTTATTAATATTCCGTAAGTCAATTTGGCGGTTGACGTTTATAAATAATTTAGTATACAATACTTGTAATCAGGGACCTGAAACTAAACCGGAACCTGAAACGAAAACCCGAATTAACCCGAACTTTTGATGAATCTGAACCGAACATTTAGGTCAATAAACCTGAATCGAATTTAAATAAATAAATATATCATCACGGCATAACACCCGAATTTAAACCGTTTTAAATTCGGTACAAATTAAAAATTGTAAATTCAAATTTAATTAATATGATTTTAAAACTAATTACTATCATCATATATTTTTGCGCTTGTAATCATTTACCGCTGCGAACCGAAATTCGAACCCGACCCCAAAACCGATGAACTGTTATAATTTTCATTTTCTTGAGCCGAAACTGAACCTGAACCGACATTTATTTCCTGAACCTGAATGGAACCTGAACAATAGATACTTTTTGGTTCAGGTCCCTGGCTTGTAATAAGGGATTCCACCATTTTTTTATATAATTTCATCAGAAAGTACAAGTAAAACTAAGACAATAGGTGAAAATTCAGTGCAAAAATTTCTATTAATAAGCGAGTTATGGTCCCCCGAAGTTTGAAAATATAGATGTGATGTCACGAATATAAGTTTTTATATAAAACTGTTTTCTTCGGGGATCTAAAATATTCTTGAAATGTATGCTATTTTTAAATTATATTTATAAAAAACAAATTAATATTATAACACTATACAAGTCTACATGCTTTATAATTGCAAGTGTACCAAAATTATTAAGTTTAATGCAAGAATTTATATTCAAATAAAAACTGTTTGAGAATTGCAGTACTGGACTGGTAGCCACGTGTCCGCTATTTGAATTTGTCTACTTCGATTGGTAGTAGACTCCACCCCCTAACTCGGTATTCGTTATATATTAATAGGTGGTCTTTGAGTCGCCTATCAAAATAATATATATGGAACTCATAAGAGTAACGAGCTACTAAAACAAAAACCCCCTTATTTCCGAAGTATTTCAATTATGTCATTTTATTTCTTTATTAATATTCATTATTAAACATATACTTCCACTGTTTTTTACTAATTTCTCTTAATTCGATTGAGCTGTAATCCCGTATTGTTCAAAAGTACTACAAAAATTGCGCGTTGGTTGTAAATTTATTAATAATACAATAAAATCACGAGAAATAGCATGAAATTATATTTTTAAGTTTAAATGCATTGACAAATAGTGAAACTAGCTTATTAAATAAATTTCTACTGTAATTATTTTCGTATTAGCTTCGTTAACTTTATGATAAAATTACTACCTACTTAGTTTACAATGCAAAGTACTTACATTTAAATTGTAAACAATACACTTAATAATATGAGCAGATAATATAATAGAAGAACTGATAATAATAATTTTAAAGTTAATATAATAATAATAATAATAATAATAATAATAATAATAATAATAATAATAATAATAATAATAATAATTCTTTATTGTATTTATCTTATTACAAAGTATTACAATTGATATTAATGGGGGTGAGTCAGGTTTTGCCTTACATTTGTAACATTTTGCGTTGCGTTGATGGAGATGAGATGTGAATGGACAGTCGCAAACATCCAAGCCCCTGGAGGGAATCGAACCCACGACCCCAAGAACCGAGCGGTGATGGTCGCTTCGAGCGCTGCAGAAGCACGCTGCCTCAACTCACACGGCCACCGAGACGGCTTTAAATTTAATATAATATTAATTCACAAATAAACTAAATTAACTAATATATTTGGCATACAATACATATTTTGCGCGGTACTTAGGGAATTTTTGCATGACCTACGAGAAGATTCCGTCAACGCTAACATTACGTCTTTAATAATGGACGTACAAAGTAACGGGTTCTCAAAATTTTGGATTTTGCATTACGTTTTAATCACACGTACGTTGATTTTGACTTTCAAATGACAGTTGTTTAAATATCTGTCATTTTCATTGTATTTTGGTTTTTTATTGAAAAGAAGGCTACTATACCGATTTATAGTCATTTAAACGCATTTTAAAGCATTAGCCTAGTCTGAATATTAGCTCATATTTTTATGCTGCGAAGTCACTCCCTTATATCTCAGCGTGTACCATCCACTTGTTTCTTAGATGCGAGTAGAGTATTGTGTCAAAACAATATTATTTCTTTCAGTATTATTTACAATATTTACACTAATTACAATTAAAATTACATTTCAATATCTTCAAAACCTTATAAATCGTTTTTAATGTATCTTTTGTGGTTTATAGGTTAGGAAATCTAGTTCAAGCCAAAATACAAGTTCAGAAGCAAAAGGATGAATTAAAATAGTAAGAAAACTTTTATTTGTAGTTTTTCTTTAATAATTAAAACTTGTATATCGTTTCAGAAGTTTACAAGAAGCCTGAAAGTTTTGGAGTCGACTCTACACGATGTGCAATGGCAATGGACTTCAGGTGGTGGTACAGCTGATGCAGAGTAGACGTTACACGATGAAGCGATGGCCCTAGGAGCAACTTTAAAAAGCGGGGCCATAATAGTAAGAGATAGAATAGTTTTTTAACATATTTTAATTGAATATTATTCAATACACAGGATTCGATATATTTATAAAAAGCATTTATATTTATTGGAACTTATAGCGTTTTCAGCTTACACAGTGCAAGTGCGCACTGAGTGCAACATATCACGTGACCACACTGAACGAGTTCTGCCCTCATTCGCCATATTTGCACTGACACTATTGCACTTGCCTAGGGAGTCAGTCCACAAAAGTCGCACTGAGCCAGTGCACGGTGCAACTTTTTCTTAAGCTGAAAACGCATCAGCTGACTAATTTTTGCACTCAATGATAAGCTGACAACGCTCAGTGCAAAAAAGTGTGCACCAGTGCGCACTCGACTTGTAAGCTGAAAACGCTATAGATTCCTTTTAATAACTTTTGAGATAGGTAATATTTTTTAAGGTGTAGGTGTTCTTCTTAATATTATATAAAGTAGGTTTTTTAATAAAAATTAATTTATCTGTTTGGCTACTAGTCTTTTCAAGCAACACAACAACGGTGCATTTTTCAATAATATTACATACAGCAATAATAATTTGGTATAATGTCGTAGTAAAAATATATGGTGTCATTATTGAAAATTTCATTATACAGACTGTCAAAGAGAAATAAAACTACGACGAAATGTGCATAATAACGAACTACATTTATCATTCGCTGAAAATGAAAAATATTTTCATTTTGAAATCGTAAACTTATTTATCCGCCCTCATAAACGGGCGCAATTTGGCTTTTATCGCCCGAGAGCTTAAAAAGTTGCCAAGCAACAGCTATTCAAACGTCAAAATCATCGTTTTTAGATAAATGTCAGATAAAATAATAAATTCGATAAATCACACCGCTGCTCGTAAAACTGTTCGTATCCTTTCTCGTACACGTCTTTTCACTTCTGTGGAACCAACTTGCTCTGGGCAGCGTCAAATGCATTCGATATTCCTTTTAAATAATCGATATCTTCCATTTTCATTTGACACTAAATTAAAATTTGTTATAAACAAACAATACAACTAGAAACCACAGCATACTTAAAATTCAAAACGCTAGCACAACGATATCGAATATACACCCATTGAATCCTTGAATTTCGAGAACCAAAATAAAATAAAATGTTGTATGTACCACCGGCATAATCAAGATTATAGCACTCGGGAAAATTAAAACTCTCCGCTACGCGTCGAGCTTTAAACATTCCCAGGTGCTTCAATCTTTTGATTATGCCCTTAATACATAAATAACTAATAACCTGCCCTATACAGCTAGCTATAAATAATTGGATTTATTTTACTTTTATTTACAAAAATTACAAGAAATGTATGAGGATCACATTAGAATTATCGAGAATAAGAAAATCATGTAGGCAAACGTTTATTTTGTTTATTTATAATTTGACAGCGTTGACTGTTTTTAAATCAATCTGAAATTAATTTGACAGTTTTAAGTTACCCAATAATTAGTTTGATAGCGAGAAAGCATTGTCGGATCATAAATAAATATATAAAATATATATATTATTGCGGCGTACTACCCATTGCTGGGTTTGCCAATCTTCTTTGTATGCAGATATCGGTAATGATGATGACATATTCAAATCGCGCAGGCATTTATTCCTCACGGGCACTCATTGTTTTCGTGAGGAGTGCACCACAGGGGTTAATTTTGTTCCAATTGGGTCCTCCATCACCTTAAAATACAATTCTTAATAAGGATCCGTGCATCTCATATTTACGAAACAAGATTTAAAAAACAGTTATTACCACCACATCATAAAACTAAATTTTATCAAGAACATTTGTTCTACAATGGCTCTCGTTTCTACAATAGGCTTCCTGAAGATATAAAAAATATAAATAACCTTACTTCCTTCAAGAAAAAGGTAAAGTTCTTTTTAATCAAAAAATGTCTATATTCAGTAGATGAATTTATACAACTGTAATTATCTAGTTGACTTTGACGTTTGTACCTTAAGTGTTGTCCTTTGTTATTGTACTAAACTTTTGTTACAATAAATATTATTATTATTATTATTATTATTATTATTATTATTATTATTATTATTATTATTATTAAAGTAAAAAATAAACATTTTGTTAATAATGTTTCCAATTCTCAATAATTTATTTTTTGTGAAAAATGTTTCTTTTCCAATTTATCAAAGTGGAATCATTAAGTGAGGTCCATCCTTCGCTGTAATTTGGCGGAATAGAGAAACACACAGGGTGCTTTTTTAATGTCTAATTAGCAATATTTATGGTCTCAGCAGAGAAAAGGCAGAATAATTTATTTTTAATTTTATTAACTGAAAGTTTGGCACGCAACTGTAGGACCACGAACGGAAGTTTCAAAAGTGTAATTAATTTAGTCATCAAAATTGCTCACTTTTTTTCTATAAAAGAGTACATAGAAATATAGTACGCCATTGAATTTAATATACTCCAGAGAGAAATATTAAAACACAAAAAATAAACACAATTTCAATCCTCGAGACTGCTGTTCCATTAAAACATGGAAATCTAATTTTATTTTCGTAATTAAGCGGATGTTCTACAATGTCAAAATTAAAATAATTCAACAAAATATATTTTTTATTCGCCACGATCCTCGCCGCGAACTAAAGCAAAAAATTCTATTGTTGTAAAATGGAAGTCATTTTATTTGCTCTCTAATTACAAGCTTAATTATAACATAAAAATAAAAACTTAATTTCAACACACGTGGAGGAAAACAGAAATTACATAAAAGGAGGAAACAAATATTTTTAATATTATTTCTTGAATTATCGATTTTCTACTTAAAGTTAATGGCAGCTGTATAAAAGGGACGCAGCTATGCCCGGGAGTTAGTTAGTTACATACAGAGTCATAGAGACATTTACATAGAATGTTAGTGAAGCACTGCAATATCGTGGAGAGCGTATGCAGTATAGTGTCGAGCGGAGGACTCGGGAAGTTACTGGCTAACTGGGATTGCTGTGGATGTGAATACTCGGTAGTGGTAACAAGTATTGTGAAGCTAGGTATACAAGGACAGTAACATCGAGTTAGAGTGGATACTCGGCATAGGTATTGAAGAATTGTGGCATACGGATAGTTGGTGATACTGAGACTGTGGAAGAAGAAAGTTAGTTACATAAATCGACAGACAGTGAAGTAAAAGGTGTGACTTCTGTCCGAGCAGTTGAATATACAGACGCTGTTGAGTCAGTTGAGTATATAGACGCTGTGGTGGTCGGTAGGCGGACAGTTGAACGTGATATAAATAAAAAATGACATAAATAGTCAAAATAAATAATTAGTAATATCGTGGAAATAAATAATAGTGTTAATTGGTTAAAATTGAATAGTGTTAGTGTTATCTAGTTAATTATTGTTTTAGTCTTAATTAGCTTCTTACAATTGTGTAATATTAGTAATAGTAATTTTCATTATAGTTTAATAAATACTTATTTTAATTAATAATAATAGTTTAATATTTACTCTTCACCCAAATAAATAAATAAAAACGTTACAATACGCTTATGGAAGTTAACAAAAGTGCTTCCTTGTCGAAGGTTTGACGTTGATGTTGATACACAATGTCATCTCTACGGAGTGAAATATCCCAATATTAATTTATAATTATATGTAGGCTGTTTACGATTTCCGTATAATTTACCGAACTTTTCACAATGGTAAACGACCCTATTCTCAAGTAAAGCCTATATAAATCGCTCGGGCGTTTTAAATTCGGAATAAACGACCCGATAACAAAATAAGGTTGTTGCATGTTTAGCTGACTAAATGACACTGATGACCTCTAAATCAGTGCCGGAGGAAGTAGGGCGGTGGCACGGGCGCACGATATAGCGCCAAGGTTACCTCCAACTCTGGATCACTTATCACGCTGATCCGGTGATCCGGATTAAAATGGCTTTATTCACTCGATTGCTTCATTAGAAAACTGTGAGTCCGTTCAATCGATGCATTACACCAGAAATGCAGTGGAACCAATGAACAAGCATTTTGAAAGAAAAGGAAAATATACTAAAGGGATTTAAGTACGGAAAATATATCTAGAAAATGTTAAGAACTTGGCAGAAATAAGGGATAAGAGATGAAAAATCTTTCAAATAACGTAGGACAGGATTCATACAGCTGGTAGATGAAAAATTGGATAATAGAGCAAGTCAACAAGATTCGAATCCCACTAAGGCATGGATGTGTGTGAATGTGAACCCACTCTGTAATTGGGATTTAATCCTGTTGAGGGGTTTAAAAAAAAGGTAGTTACTTGAATTAGATTAGACTATATTTTAAGAAATAAACTGTCAAAATTCGCTACTCCAAAAATAACGATTAACTTAAACTTTTTTGTGACTCGGGCTGTTAATGGCGGGAGGTATTGTGTTACCCACACCAGATTTGTACTTCCTTGTACGAAGTAAAGGAAGTATTGTATTCGCGAAAAATTTCGGTTTCCAGATTTCAACGGAAATATCCATTTTGGCCATCCCTGAATCCATTTTGACTAATTTCGTCGTGACGTCTGTACGTACGTATCTCGCATAACTCAAAAACGGTAAGCCGTAGAAAGTTGAAACTTTGTATTTAGGACTTCTATAACATCTAGTTGTGCACCTCCCTTTTTGGTAATTACATAATTTCCAGAAATGGTACTTTATTTGAAGCCTATAATAGATTTTAATGAAAAACTATATTACAATATAATCCAAAACGTTTCAAATTTGGTATATAAGACTTTTATGTCAATTGGAATAACATAGTAGATTTTGGTTAAAACAGGCTAACCGGAAGTGATATATTACCTGAAGTTGTTAACAGTTTTTCTTGAATAAAATGGTTTTATTTTGATTTTAGCAATAAATGCTTCAAATAAGAGTTTTAGAGAATTAAATTCTGCGTCTAGCACATCAAGTATTATTAAATTAGCCCTTTGTATAAGCGAGATATGTAAATTTAAAACTTATATACTTTTTGATTTTTGTAATGAAGCTTGCTATGGATTAGGACAAGAAATAACAAAAAAATAGATGTTAATGTCAAATTACGTCAAATACGTGCAATTTTATAATTGGGTCTATACTTCATATTGGTCTTGCGTACAAGAAAGTTGTGTGGTGTCCACATCAAATTTTTTAAATTATATTAATGTTTATTTCAGGCTTTATAGTTTATATAATATGAAGAATTTAATGTGTTGAAAATAATTTTAAAAAATGTTTTGTTTTCTGAATTAACAGGTGAAATTGCTAGTCACCTTCTTCATCCAAATACCCGCCAATGAGTGAAACAAATATGGATGACGAACGTGGTAGAGAAAACAGACCGAGGAAGTTCTGAAGACAACTGGGATATGGAAATACTAAAGATCTTGGAGAAGAAAAACACAATAAACAATGTAGATAAATAATATGAGCATCGAACATAAATAAACTAAATGTATCAGACATGTACTGTTTGTAAACAAACTCCTCCTCACACCGCTTATCAAACAAGTGTTAGTCACAAGTAATGTTTCTACATTTTACCCGTAGGCAGCGCTGTCATCATTTCAGCATAAAAATCTTCGTCATTCCAGAAAATTCAAAATTTTTAATAACAAAAATCATATTGTAGAAGTTTTCGAATTAAAAAGGTTCGATATATTAATCTATTCAATTTTATTTTATATTTAACCGTTTATGATGCCATCCGAATAAATACATAATTTGTGTCCACAAAAATGTATGATTCATATTTCGTATTAGAATTCGATAAGATTATTAAAGCCAGGTTTATGCAGTAATAACACAGTCACTATCATAATCATAGTATTAAGCTATAGTCACAAGAACAGTCTTAACATAGTTGGCCGTTTATGCAGCATTTTTGATGTGACTATTAATTTGTCACTTTCTCAACTCAATTACTTAAATATTATATTTGCCGAATGAACAAATACTATAGAAAAATTGGTTGTTGCTATTTCGTTCGTAATAAACAACATCACAATTAAAGTAGAGGTTATTGTAATAAGACGAGGGTAAGCGCAATAACAGATAAATAACTTTTTATAAACTCTTCTAAATTATAGTTTCAATATTCATATTTTAACTCTGTTTATCTATTTAAGTCAAAATTCAGTTTAGAAATTCTTTTTGTATTATGATAGTCACGACATTTATTTGTTGATAATTAAGTCTGGAAATTATGTATACGTGCTTGACTTTGAATGCCTAGCCTATGCACTCCGTACCCCTAAGATAATCCTGTCCTGAAGATAGCGTTTCGTTTTTAAAGATAGTTGACATTAGAGACTCGTGGAGTTAACATGTAATAGTCGGATCTAGAGAGTCATGGGATAAACATGTAAGAGACGAAATTAGTTTGTCGCGTCGGGGAGACGTGTCTTGTTTTTGGACATGTAGTGTCTTTTAGTTTTGGGGCGACGCCCGCTCGCTGGGTTACAGAATGTAACTTATTAGTAATGGCTTAGTTGAGTATGTTTAGTTTAATCCATAGTTAATAATAAGTTATATTGAATCATGTAAATAAAAGGTTAGTTTTTAAATCACCAAGTTGTGTCCATGTCCGTAAGTTCTCAAGGTCCGTAAATCGTAATGTAAGTGTTCCTCAGTGTAAAGTTAAAGTGTATGTGTGTTCTTCCTTCGACAGCGAAGTGTTGGACGCCAACCATCAGAGGCGTCCACCAGTCAGAAAAAAGTAGCATCATCCAGATCCGCACCCCCCTCATGTTACATTATTTTCTGATTCTGACGGTTCTCGGGCATGTGCAGATTGTAAGTCGTCATAGTCTTAAAATTAATCCAATTCTGTGATTATGCTTATGTTTATGATACCGACGATGATTATGACAATGTTGCATAAACAGAGGTATTATAAAAACATACTTTAATTCTTAAGACTAAGACTACAACTATGACAATGACTATGATATTGCTGCATAAACCCGGCTTAACTATTAATAGTAGTATAGAATGTAATTCTAGTCGTAATAATCATGAAGTAAATCAAAATTTATGATGTAATGTAATAATTATTGCACATAAGTTAAAATGATTCATCGCATTAGTGTTGCACTTTTTGCAAGTGACCTTAGAATCGCGTTAACAGTCTGTTAATAATTAGTCCTATTGTTCTCATTATCATAAACAAATACATTTTTCCGGTGCGAAATTGCGAATGACCCCGAAACAAAAACGAAAACGACAGATTGGAAAAGATAAGACAATGAATAGGAATTCCCAATTTTTAATTGGAAAGTGAATCACAAAATATTATAGTTATTCGAATGAAAATTATTGTGTAAGCTTATTTTAATTTTATAAATTTTTAAAGCGAACATAGAAATTTAAAAAAATGACTTCCACGACAAAGCAATCGCCTGTCTATAAAATAATCTACTCATATTTATCTTAGCGCGTGTTTACATTACTTTGTGCCGTAACCAAGTCGTTTCCGTGTGATTAGTCGTGCACAGGCGACCGGAGCTGCCGGAAGCGACGCTAACCGTCCGCAAGCAGCGTTCCGGGTCCGGAGTCCGGACTCCGTACCGGATTTAGCGATGCATGCATGCATAATGAAGTACTGACGGCCGAGCGCGAGCGACACCGCCCTACCATGTCTGATGACGTGGACAAGTGTAGCATGTGTTTTTCTAATGCGACCATCAGAAGAATAAAAAGAGTATTCATAAGGGAGTTCTGTTCAATGCGGTGTAAAAATACAGGGTGGTATTGTTCACGTCTCGACACGCTAAAGGATATAAGCAGATTTAAATGATTATAATAATAAAATAAAAATATTTACGCTTAACACTACCTCGATTAACGTCGAGCAAAAGTATCACGAATAAAACACTAACAAAGTTATTATTTAGTGTGTACATAAACAGTGTCTCTCCATTTTTTTAATCATTCCTAATACAGTGAAGTAGTACAATATTTTTAATATAAATTATATTTCCAAATATTCTAGCGTTCTAGTTTAAACTAAGTCAGTAGCTTTGACCTCTACAGTCTTTAGGTACTCTCCTTGGAAACCTGCCAAATAATTTTATCTACAAGGGATGCTTTGTTAATAGTTAGTAGCAGGCCATGGAAGCTCAATTGGCTAGAAACAATTTCAAAAATTGAATGTCGCATTAATTGACGTTACCCACAATTGTCAAACGTTCCGATTTCCTTGTGAAACATAGTTAATTTTGTAAGTTAAGTAGTTTTGCATTTTTAATTCAGTTAAAATGAGCATTCCGCCTTTAGAGCTATGATTTTCTATGACTATAAAAGACAATTAGGATACCAGCAAAGCCATGAAAATTTGATAGCAGCTTTTGGCGATGCTGCCCCTTTGTTATCCCTTGTTAGTCATTGGTTCCGCGAATTTCGACGAGGGCGAGAACTGTTAGAACTTAGAAGACGAAGCAAGACCTGGAAGACCTGCGGATGCTGCCTGTTCAGAAAATGTTGGTCGTGTGGCAAGCTTGATTTAGTCCAATCGAAATGTTACTTTTAGGGAGATTCAGGAGGAAGTGAAGATTGGATCCTCGGCGGTGAATACCATTTTGCGTAAACATCTTTGAGTAAGAAAGCTAGCAAGCCGTTGGATACCGCATTTGCTCTCAGAAAGTCAAAAACAGGATCGAGTAGACTGGTATAAATTTATGTTGCAAAAATTTGATGGAGGAGCTTCCAAGCAAGTGGCATACATTGTAACAGGTGACGAATCTCAGGTGTACAGTAACGAGCCTGAAACTAAACAGCAGTCTAGTGTTTGAGTATTCGAAGATGAAAACTTGCCCACAAAAGTAATTCGTGGCAGAAGCGTCAATAAGAAAATGATTGCTGTTTTTTCCGCCGAAGTGGTCCTGTTGCTGTTATTCCACTTGAAGATCGCAGAACTGTTAATTCCGAATGGTACTGCGAAGTGGCTTTACCACAGATGTTTGCAAAATTACAAACAGGTCGCCAAAGAACCGGTTTGCGTAACATCTAGTCCATCATGACAACGCATCCTCCCATACTGTTGCCAAAACATTGGATTTTTGAAAGATTCGGGAGTTCAATTGGTAACTCATCCTCCGTATAGCCCAGATCTGGCGTCGTACGATTTTTTTTTTTTTGTTTCCAACTGTTAAAAAATGTTGCAAGGTAAAAGATTTTTCAGCGCAGATGCAGCAGTTATAGAATTTCAAAGAATTTTTGAGAACCTTTCAGAAAATGAATTTTCCGAATGTTTTTAAAAGTGGTTTCAAACAATGCACAAGTGTATTAGTTTGAATGGAGAATATTTTGAGAAACAATAAAGATTTTTTGTTTAAAAATGCAACGGTCTTTTAATAACTAACAATTTTCAGCGCAACCCTCTTATTTATTTATATACAGCTGTCGCCGTTTACCCGGCAATCGGACTCACAGAGCCGCAGTATTTTACCACTGCCGTACTGCCAGTCGGATTTCAGCCATTGCTACATTTATTTAAGATGTAAGTGACCAGCTTATAGCATCCGAATGTGATAAATACAAGTAGCTGTATTTATTCACACATTGTCGGTCGACGGGAATCGAATGCACGGAACATGGTTCGGGTGACGTCACTGCGAGCTACGAGATGTGCGCTACCGCTCAGCCACCAAGCCGACTTATAATTTTATTTCTGTCAAATATAAATAGATACCCGAACGCCGAACAATACCAGTATACATTTGATTCCTTGTATCCTCGATCAAATACGAATGGCAACAACGCTCAGCTGCTATCTAGTGCGTGAAACATATCGTCCTAGTTTCCTCTAGCTCTAGGTGGACATCCTAGGCTATCGAAGCTCTCTGAATACGACGAGCTCTATTTCGCTCGAATGCGCCAATCATCCATGACGTTAGCTATACCTCAAACAAACGGATTGTATACTCGATGTTATTCTTTTGTTGTTTCAACAAAAAAAAATGTTGATTGTCAATTTACTCTCGCCTGGGATCACTGGATCGCGGAATCGGTTTTCAAATATGTACTGTTGGTATTTATGTCCAATATTGCTGTTGGTTGGATGTTGGAATTTTGTTGAGAATTTTCGGTGGTAGTCATTTATATTGGAAAAGCGGGAAGGTTATAATAAGAATTGTATCTGTATTCTGTATTGTATTCAATACTATAACTAGAATTAATCTTCATTTATTTATTTTTTATATTAATGTCGGAGATAAGTAACGTATGTAACAAAAGGTTTCAGAACTCTTCATCAAATAGAAATAATTTTTTTCTACAAACACCATTAAAAATTTAATTTTTAACACGGCATACTTCAATTAAAAATGCGATATTTTAATTCTAGTGTTAAAAGTAAATTACCTTGGTAATGACGAATGGAACAACAAATCGACATGTTTGAAATATGTCAAAAAAAAATTACAAATATAAATTTAAATAAAATATGTTTGTAGAAAAAATAGTGTATGATATACGTGTTAAGCTGGATTCAGAGATTGCGTAGTAAACACAGCATAGAAATACACAACACAGGAAAACATAGAAACTTAAAACCAATTCAGAGATTGTACAGAAAACATAGAACTATTGTATGTAGATAAATTCATGTCAGAAAATCCATTCTCTTTTTGTCGTAGAGGATCGGCGACTTCTCCACTAAGCTTATTAACTTTATGTCTTGTTCATAAGAATCACTCATTTTTTAAATAATTATAATAAACACAACTGCAATACAAAATAACTTAAAAGCTGTCTTAACCAAACTTCAAAACAAATGTCAGCAAGCTGTCAACATTAACGCACTGTAGTAGTAGGCGTGGTGTAACTACGAATACTCACGAAACATAGCGCACATGGCCGAACATGGCAAAACATAGCTTTGAAATAAAATATGACCAATTCCCCATGTTTTGCTGTGTTATGCTATGCTATGTCTGTAACTCTGAATCAGTACACGCATTTCCGTATGTTCATTTTCTATGTTTTTCTGTGCTATTCTATGCTATGTTTACTACGCAATCTCTGAATCCAGCTTTAAAAGTGATTTTATTTTGTTCGAAGTTTTGGATCACTCCGCTTCGCGTCGTGTTCCAAACTTCCTTCTCACAAAATAAATGTCACTTTTAACACATATCATAAATAACTATTTTATTGAATCATTGGCATAAGGGGTTGTTCTTATTAATTAAGGGCATAAGAAATCTAGATTTACAACACTGATAGCTGATAGGATTATCTTGAATGCGACGCAATATTGAATACCTTGTCTCATGTGTCTCTGGACGATGTTAAATCCCGAATCGTCAGAAATATTCTTGTCTGAAACTGTTGTTCGTTTTGCTATTTCCAGCCATTATTGTATACTTTTCTGCTAAGAAATGCCCAAAAGTCTTCAATCTGTCGCGCCTGAGATATATTTGAGAGATTATACTTTCTGTTTTCTATAAAATAATAAAATGTTGGCTCGTTAATACTCTGCAGCATCTGGAGATTCGCTCCAGCTGGACCGCTGTCTATTTGGTTACATTATTTCTTTATCGAATTTTAAAATTATTTCTCACCAAAGTTCTACTAACAATCATCTTTAAATTACTCGTCGAATTAATTTTCCCAATGACGTTCTAACTCTGTCTTGAGCACTTTGAATGACTCTGCTGATTTGATTTGGAGGCAAAAGTTCAGGTCGCCCACTTTTTGGTAAATTAATACATATTACACCTTCCTCACATTCCTGTATAGTTTGATAAATAATAGTTTGTCCAATGTTTATATCCCCAAAACGTTAACAATTTCACGTTTCGGCTGTCTGTCCGTCTAACCTACAATAGATTTGCGTGTTTCAAGTTTGTATAACATCTTTCAAAACTTTTAGATTAGACCACATTTAATAACAAAATTCGGAACCTTACATTCAATGGGGTCATACCACATTTTCCATTTTTTTAAAGTATACTTAAACTTAAAACCAGGGACCCGAACCGTAACGAAACCGTAACCGAAAACCGCACCGATATTTGACTTTTTATGAAACCGTAACCGAAAACCGAAACCTATATTTTATTTTTTCAAATATGGAAACCGAAAACCGATACGAAAAATAAATTCGTTCTATAACCGAAAACATAACCGAACCGAAATAATATCGGTATTAAAACCGTAAATTTAAAAGTATAGGTATTTTTTATTAACCCACATCTTTTTCGTAGAAATACTTTGTATACCTTCGAGTTCATAGAAAAGTAGATTCTTATTTAAAAAAAATTAAGGCATTTTACTCCATTTATCAATTATTTTTTGCAATTATAATAAAAAAATTACACATTTCTTGACATTTATAATTCAATCACTCATTTAGTTTACGTATTACTATTGGAATAGAATTATTATTCTTATAGCTTAAAATTAAAATATTAATAATTTACGAAACGTATTTAATATTTCTTGCAAAAATAAACTTAAGAACTTTAATGTAAAAACTTTTACTTACAGTTACTTTTTGAACCGCAATTTTTATTTTTAGATCACACCTTAAAATGATTACTTACAGATTCTTTTCGAATTTTGAATTCCGAACAAGCCGAATATATCTATTAGTACTAGTTAGTAAAACGTGGAAACTAAATGTATTTCATGTTGCAAAAAATAAAAACTAAGCTAATTTTTCATTTAAACCGAAACCGTAACGAAAACAAAATTTGTATATTTTTTTAACCGAAACGAAAACCGATATAATATTTTCAAAAAAAAACCGTAACCGATAACCGAAACCGATTTTTTATTAATGTAAAAACCGTAACCGAACCCCAAAACTTTTCGGTTCGAGTCCCTGCTTAAAACTACTTAAGAAAATATATAATTTATATCACATAAGTTTCTAGTTTCACAGAAATAATTTTTTAAAGTTTATATAAAATTTCAAATGACGTAATAATTTTCGACCGTAGTGTCACCTACCAAGTAAAAATGGAACTACGTTTGACGTTTATGCAATGTCTTCGTTTATCTCGACGATTGAAGCCGCTTGAATTTAGTAAATCCCTTTTTAATCTACGAAACAAACGATCGAGATTAATATTTCCAGCCGATTGAAAATGTCAAGTCAAGCCTATAACAGGCTTGGACTTATGAAAAAATAAACAGTGAAGCTTCAAATAATGTAACTACATATGCGCACATCTGCAATATGTTGTAGTGTTACTAAATTCATATCATTTGTTGGTTGTTTGCATTTTACCTCATTTTGTAAAAGTCGCAACATAAAACTTAGTAAAATCGTCGAAAAGAGAAATATTTGGAGTAATGACGAAACAAATATGTTTTTGAAAGAGAAGACAATTAACAACATGACAATTTTTAGATTTTGGGGTTATATATCCAGCATGAAATTAGATCATATACCTCTACCTGTCTGTCTGCATAATCGAGTATTCAACTATCTTTTTTTATTCGATACGAATTTAAAGAAGATTGAAAATAACTCAATCCTATTTTCAATCCGCTATATATACTTAAAGCTGCTTGAATTATCGAGATAAACGTAGTCATTGTGTCTTTAAATCACGCTTGAAACTTTTGGAGTATATATTGCCTTGTACCATCTTTCCGTTACATCTCGAGGCATGATAATACGAATAATAAATTTATTTTTACTTTTCAACGAGATGTTCTCACAGGACGTCACAGAACAATATTGTACAATCATTAATATCTAAATCAAACATACATTGTATTTATCCAACACCGACTCATAACATACTTGTTACTATGGTTATTTGAAATAACTAATATACATTGGTCACTCCGTGAGAGAATATTTTAGAAGTCACGGAGGAATTATTACTGATTTTTGTGTTTTAATATAAATAAAAAGCAATAATGAAATATATTACTGAAATAATTTAACATGCTGAAATTTATTTATTTAATTTAATATAACATTTATTGCTAAAATAGGTTACTTATCTTAACACAATGACAGCTGTCATGTACGGTTTATGAAACGAAAACGAGAAACGAGTTAGTGGTTACTTGCTTCGGAATTAAATACAAAGATATAGCTTGTGCTTCCAAGGGAATACGTTTTAAAAGAAGGTTCTCATTTTCACATAATTCAATGTATTTTTTCTTTCAAATTACTTTGTAATTTAAAATACATCAATTGAATTGTCAGTGTCAAACGATGAATGAAAACTTAAAAATGATTTAAGAAGTTTTCAAAAAACTGTTGGATAAAACGTTGTATTACACTCGTGTGGAATGTATATTAGTCACTAAACTTTTTCTTTCGTGACTAATGTGATTCATTTCACACTCATATAATAAATAACTATTATTTATAATTTTTATTTAGCATATTTCGTTATTTGTACTTCTTTTTTTAAAAAAAACAACTTGTAAGGATATTGACGTTACTTTCAAAATGTTACACATGTTATTACAGACACGAGTACGTGTGTACCTAATGGTGTGCCTCAACTATCGTGTATTTTATGTACAAAATTTAGACGTCACAAAATCAGACTCAGAATCTTTATAAAGAAAATGATGAATGAAAAGTATGATAATATTAAATATTTTTGATGTATATATGCATTATATTAGGTAAATTTTTAATTTATGAAAGAATAATCAACATTTTTTCTTTTTGGTATGACCCCATTCAATTAAATTTGTAGATACTGTGTGAATTCAACCTCAAAATACATACATACAATCAAGTTTTATCTAAAACCAACATCCGGCGAAAATAGAACACAAATGCAAATATCACAAAATAAAATTTGTCAAAAATCCTGTGTACTTTAAATTGTATCATATTTAATATCAACCACAATCTCTCTGAAATTCCACATATCATTTTTGTTTAAATATAATTTGCGATAAAAATAATCGTATTTAACAAACAATGTCAAAATGTGCTGGAAGCGGAATGCTGTGATTCATCGCTTATTAATTTTATTCTCAGTTTTATTCATGCAGTGCACACTTCCTAAACAATGTTTTACCTGTATTACACACCCATATACTATGTTTGTGTTCGACCATGTTTACAGAATAAATATGCATATCAACAACGAACAAAAATGTGAATTATCATCGATACTTGATATCCAAGTCGCTTCAAAAGTAAATGGAATATTTTCATTGAAGATTTTTCCTTTAATATTAGTCTGCATATTTGCTTTTCATGGCAAGGCAATCCCTGTACCTACTATTTAGTGTCTCACACTCTATGTTCAGTGTGGAGTTTTATGGAATACTGGATTACCATATTTACCTGCTGTAAATCTACAAGATAGAAAGAGCAAAATAGATGCCCAAAAAGAGATGAAATATTCTGGGTACTTTATTGAATGTATTTATGATTGTTGTACTTTCAATTACAGTTAAATTACATTTAACAATGTTTGCCATGTCATGGCAGAACAAAATCACCCTTGCAAATATGCCAGCAAACAAAAACTTCCGGAAGCGACGCTAACCACAACATTCAATTTTGCTATTTATATTGCTTGCTATGATAAATTTAAAATTTAACCCTAGTTATCAGAAAATTTTCTGTCATTAAAAACAATAACTTACCGGTAAAATTAAAACTGCCGGGAGCTATGCAGCTACAGCGGTCTCTTAATACCCAAATTATATAATTATGGATTAGAAAATTACATTTCCTAATGGGGGCATTTACCATAAACGAATTTAGTGTTTGTAATAGTAAAATTCATTAGTTCACATCTAAATAATGTAAGAAAATACATAAAATTTAATCAAATAAATTTCTTAATATATTTTATTAATGGGGTCTCGTGGCCGCGTGCCTGAGTGTCTGGTCGTGAATCTGGGGAACCGGGTTCGATCCCGATCGACGCCAAATATTTTTCGAATTTTAAAAACGGCACAAAATTGACCCCTGTGGTGCACTTTCCACGCCAGCAATGAATGCCCGTGAGGTGACGCCTGGTAAACGCCCGCACGGTACAAATATGTCATCATCATTACCGATATCTGCATACAAAGCAGATTGGCACACCCAGCAATGGGTAATATGCCATGATGATATATTTTTTTTTTTTTTATTAATTTCTGAAAACTGTTATTTTTGCCCTCTATAGAATGCCCTTGAAAGTTGTGATGTCATAATCACAGACATTAGAAAGAGACGGAAAAGAGAGCATGATTAGTTTTGACGATTGGGAGACACATGTTTAGCAACTCAGCTGTGTCAGAGAGGTTAGTTTATTTATTGTGACGAAAGAGATTTGTGCTGTTCTCGCCAGTGTTTTATAATGTCTGCAAAACGTAACTGTTTTGTACCTGCCTGTTTTAATAATTCTGAGGATAGACCTACGAAAATATTTTTTCACGTTCCAAATAAACATACAATTAGAAAAATGTGGTTTGAAGTACTGTACGGTCCATGTGATGACAATGAAATTACCAAAACCAGAACATTGTATTGTTGTGAATATCATTTTAATGTAGGTATATTTATAAAATAACCATTATAACCTTTTACAGCAAACTTTCTGTACATTCTCCAGTTGGAATCCGATGCTGAAAATTGTGGAAAGTCTCAACTTTCATTATTGGTATAACCAGGGTCCATTTCGATACACTTTCAACTCAAGCAATCACAAACAATGATACCATACCATGTGGTAGTCAATGACAGCAGCTGTTATTATCTGAAACATCTTGTTAAGAGTATACAGGTTCGGCTTTGGTCGGATAATTCCGTCATTAATGTCATTCCGTGAATTCTACGTCATCAGAAAGGAATTCAAGTAATACATACAATTTTTAAAAATTAATTTCTCTGTTATTACAAATAATTTTTAAATCGGACAAAGACCAAATACTAGATATGAAGTTAAACTTTCAGAAAAAAAAATATGGCAAATGACCCCATTACATAATATAAAAATCTGATGTGGCCAACACCAAACCTCCCGCTATTTAATTTTTATTAATTTAAATATACATACTTACATATTTAGTTATTGCGGAAACTGTATTAAGATCCATTCCATGTAACTAGGGTTCTATTTACTATTATCTTTTTAAAACGTTACTATTATTAATTTGAAATTATTAATTCTTTGACAGTGACATTCATGTCAGTTACATACATTTAAGATATGAACTGTGTAACCAAGGAGTTTTGCATGTTTAAAGCATAGGCTCCGGGATTAAATTTGTAGATAATTTTATAAATTTATCCATAAAGTATATAGAAAAAGTATTAATGCAAATCTGTAGAAAATTTAATAATCTTTAATTTTTATAATAACATTAATCTCGAAAAAATAATATTTAAAGGTATTTTTCGAAGAAAAACTATTTTGAGCTTATAGTAAAGTGCCATTTCCGGTTATTCGATTTACACCAAAATCTAATGGGCTCTTTCCATTACAGAAAAAGTTCGAAATACAAAGTTTCAAAATTTTCTGAATGATAGTATTTGAGTTAGAGTAAAGGCTCCACACACACATGTACACATACATATACACACACATACACACAGACATCATCGTGAAAATGTTAAAATTGGATTCTAGGGACCTTAAAACGTGGTCATTTAGCACAATCTCGATATGCGATTTTTAGCACGATCCTTAATATCTCCCTTACCAAGGGTAGCGGGAGGTAAAAAATAAATAGTATTTAGCTTGCTATTTACATTGTGAATTGAATCCTTTTTCTCATAAATTGTAACAAATTTCAGGTGAATACAATAAGCCCTTGTGTAAATAAGAGACTGCCATAAAACTTAAATTGGTAACTAATTTTGGTATAACTATGAAAATTTATGAATGTTTCAATATTATATTACATTGCAGAATTGGCAACATGACATAGAAAATGTCTATAAGAATATAGCAGTGAGACACTGTATAGGCACGAGGCATTACCGGGATTGACGGATAACAGTGTTTGCCGCCGACAGATATACCGATTTTTGCATATTTCCGGAGTAAACTTCTGTTACTCTATTTTTGGAAAACTTTGTTCTATTATTACGAAGTTTATTGTTATTGAAGTTAGCATATTTTCAAATTATGGTAAACTTTATTTTTGTTGTTGGATTATGCAAATTTATGTACCCTTCTAATAGTTTGGGACATGACGGGACGACCCTACTCGTAAAACAGAATATCTATTAAGATTGATGTAGGAACATTGCAGCCACACCCAAAAGTCAATAACAGTAACTTAATGAAAATTATACAATTGTATCAAATAAAACTCTTATATATTATATTTTTTGGCATTTACGGGTAAATCCCATTATTTAACAATGACCCCATGTTAAACATTTTACAATTATTAAACAATATGAAGATTCCAATTGGAACCGATATTCAGCGACAAATTAACTGTCATTGTCATGACATCAATACCAATATCAAACAATGTTATTTTTTATTTTATTTTTCACATTTTAGAAGCGGAAATATTTAATACAATGACTTCGAGTTGACCATAAACAATAGATGTTTTTTGAAAAAAAAGTACAATCAGTACATCAGTACCAGTACATATTTTTATCTTGCAGTCTCACGACATTGAATCGCAAACGTCTTATTACAGAGCTCTATCTCTAGGGGCAAAGAAAGTTTTTACGGGCTGTTACAACCATTGCAACATATATACAGATTGATTTGTTTACTCATTATTTCGCCATATGCTTTCAAACATAATTTCGATCAAATAGTTTAATGCATTGTGCTGTACGTTCCAATAATTTTTTCAAATTATTTACGATTCATTATACCCGAAATATATGTGCTCGCACGGGTAACACACCCGTAAAGGTCTTGTAATGTAAATTTACAGGTTGGCCTGATTTAAATCATCTTATTTAAATCACGGTTTAAATCATAATTTAAATCAACTGTTTTTTATATAAAAATCATTGATTTGAATCAAATTTTATGAAATGATATATTTTTTGTCGAAAATTCAATTGTTTTTCAAATTATTTTAGATACCTACAGAGCGAGCTACAGAGTGAACAAAAAGAAAATTCTACTATGGTAATATAATATGAAAATATATACATATATACCGGATGTCTACTTTTTTATGGACCATAGGAAATACAATGGGTAATATTTTCATATATTTATAAATTCTGCCCTATTAATTTTAGAACTAAAGTGTGAATACAAAAAATTTTCAGGATTAACTACTTCATGAAATGAGCCTAAATTTATTGATATAATAGCTTCTTGTCATGATATATAAGTAAAATAAATTAACCGTTTTAAGCTTTTTACAGAGTGCCATGCCGGACATGTTTTGACCTGTTTTATTTAGGTATTTAGGTTTAAGTTTAAACAGGCGCACGTAGACGCGTTATATACTACGCAAAAATTCAATTGCATTCTTTAGGGTTTTATTACAAATGTCGTTTTTGTTTATGAAATTAAATATTAATATTCGTTTTAAAACAATAAAAAAGTGCAATAACTCCAACAGGTCTTTAAAAATAAAAATCAAAACAATCTTGATTTATTTGTTTTTTTTTAAATAAATGATTTTAATTTTTTTAAATAAATCAAGATTTTTTGCCAACCCTGGTATACATTTACCATATTATTCAATGTTCTTACTTTAAATCACAAAATATATCATCAAGGCATAGGGTAGTTCTGGGTGGCCCAATCTACTTTTTTATTTGCAAGTAGAGGATTATTGAAATTCGGCTTTTTGCAGTGAAAGCCAGAAGAATACTAAATCTTTTTTATAATTAAGTGTATTAGTCCAATTCCCAAAAACCACCAAATGATACTGTAATCTTTTAAAAATTCGACAAAGCTTGTCAGAAATCAAAACGGTTTCTCATAAATCGTTCTTCTAATTACAAATCAATAAAGAACTTAATTTTCCTCATTCATATATTTTTGTCTTCGGTATTTTAAACAGAAAACAGATGTTTTTATTTGAAATTGAAACAATATCTTATTTGATGAAATGGTGAATTGTTTTTAAAATGAAAGAAAACCGGAACTCATTTGTATTCAAAAAAGTTTGAGAATACAAAATAAATATATTAGGAATTTCAACTTCAAATTTGATGTATGATATTTTTCAACTTTTAAAAAGTATTTTTCGTATTGTATTTTACAATAATATGTAATTCGTTTTGAACGAAATATGGTGTACACAAGTATTACCAGATAAGAGACGCAAGGGTATTACTATAAAAAAATACGAAATGTGTGATCTACGTAAAGAATAGCATTGTGCAGTAATATTTCGTTTATAGTTTAATTCAGAAATGTTTCAAGTCTTTCTAAAATCTGTGGTGACACCGACTAGAAAACCATCTTTTTCTGCAACAAAAAACGCGCATAGAAACAAGACCATTATTCGAGCCCATTTCAACAGTTTTTTTTTTTTGTATTATTGATAAATCGCGTAAATCAACACGAAACATAAAAATGCTAAAATATATGGCAATATAAACGAACTATGCTGACAATTCCAAACTATTTTCTGGACAAAGTTACGACATACATCGCCTTATTTTTATAGAATGCTATAATTAAATTACAATGTATTTATTTGAAATGAGATTTTTCAAATCCGACGACTTATTTGGTGGTGTTCTCTCCACGACAGCTTTAAAAGTCCGTATGATGAAGCAGGGTTGGCCTGAGTTAAATCATTTGATTTAAATAACGATTTAAATCAACTGATTTTTTTAAATCTTTGCTTTAATCAAATTTTATAAAATAATACAGTTTTTGTCGAAAAATCAAATGTTATTCAAATTATTTTAGATTTCTACTGAGTTAATATATAATATGATATAAAAATATATACATACTTATATAGCGGGTGTCTACTATTTTTTTTAATTATTATTTTTGGACCATAGGAATTAAAATGGTAAAATTTTCATATATTTGTAAATTCTGCCCTATTAATTTTAGAACTAAAGTGTAAATTCGCGAATAAAATTAAGCCGTAGCCATCTAGTGGCACAATAAGAACTATTTGTTGTCGTACTTCACTGAAAACGCTATTTGGGCTAGTGTTATTTTATTTGGTTGTTGTTTGTGAACAGTAAGCTTTTGTTTTATTATTTCTATTTTACGTGCTCATTCACTACTTCAATGCATAGGTATTGACTAGAATCAGACTTTTTGAAGACTACTTTCCAGTTTAAATCTGTTTCATCCTTAACCTGTTTTACACTTTCCTATTTAAAGACTGTTAGTTTCCTGATTTTTTTTCATTTACTCAATTTTCTACTTAAAATTCCTTGAAGAATTATTGGAATTTAAAAATTTAAATAATTCTCTTTATAAGAGGTGAAAATTATTTCCCAAGAACATTGTCATATTTATCTGCAAATACACAAATTTTGAAACGTCCATGGACAAAATTGAAATAATAACATTGAAACTTAATCTTCAAACTTATCAGTCAGTAAAATAAAACTTGCCTAAATATTTTAATAATAGAATAAAACACTCTTGAAAACTGCGTTTATAACACATGTAAACAAGCAGGTTTGAAAATGATAGTACGACAATCATCCGACATCTTGGTTGATAACAGCGCCGCCACCGGTGATTTTATTCGCGAATACAAGAAAATGTTCAGAGTTAAATACTGCATCAAATGAGTCTAAATTTATTGATATAATAGGTTCTTGTCATGAGATAAACATAACATTTTTTTTTATTTAATTTAAGCTTTTTACAGTGTGCCATGCAAGACATGTTTTGACCAGTTTTATTTAGGTAGGCATGGTTGTTTAACGTTTAAACAGGCGCGCGGGGACGCGTTATATATAAGCAAAAATTCAACTGCATTCTTTGGGGTTTTATTACAGATTTCGTTTTCGTTTATGAAATAAAACATTTATATTGCTTTTAATACAAATAAAAAGTGCAATAACACCAATAGGTCTGTAAAAATAAAAAAATAAAAATTCATGATTTATTTGATTTAAAAAAATCAATGATTTTTGCCAACCCTGTGATGAGGTGACGCCTGGTAAACTTCCTCAGCGATATAGGGAGGTATATCGTGTTATCGCAATCTGCGAATTCAAAAGTAGATTGGCACAGCCAGAAATAGATAATACTAATATCGAGATTAATATCGCATATTTCGTTTTATTATTTAGAACTATTAACATACAAATTAGTTGAGCATAAAATATGAGATTTTATGGTTCCGACAAGTTGGGTTCAAGTTCAAACCAGTCATTTCCTGCTTCAAAATTCCAGGATGAAACATTACGCTTCACATAAAGTCATTGCCCTTGAATCGTCAGTAGTCAACTAATAACTTTTTCAGTGCTGTACCCTGTTTTTAAAATAGAAGTCATTTTTTTAAAATTCCTATTGTAGACAGACAAATTTAAATCATTGAACTTTCAATTTCAACAAAGAATAAAATGATATCGTACAGCGTACAATGGCGGGCCAGTACTCATTTTCTCATTCAATTTTCTGAAAAATTGAATATGATGAATTTAATATTTATTACACTTTCCGTATATGGTTATTGTAATATGTAGGTAAACTATTATTCACGAAAGATTACTATTCAAGGTCATTTGATATAATATTACTTGCAGATAACTTCATTGCATTTCGCATGCATAGGCCTGCAACATGAAATAATTATGGACACATTTTAACAGAAAAAATAAGAATAATTAATTTGAAAATTATGTTTCTTTCTAAATAATGCCTTTCTGAAAGATTTATGTTTTTCACATATGTTTTTGCAAAATACAAAAACAGACTTAACTTATAAACTAAGGAATAATAATTTGATTTAAACGTGAACGCCACTGAGTAAATATTAGCACAGAGGGCAGTGTAGTAGATAATTAGGTTTCTGTAATTCTACGACATATGTCATTATTATTTATAGTATGTTAGAAAGTAATGCCACTATTTACGTATATCTATTACACCACATAAATTAAATAAACGTAGGTCAAATAATCTTTCTCTTTCTAATACAAAATGTTGCTAAGCTACTGCTGCAAAGTGATGTGTATTCTTTCTTCGAACAAATGACCTTGAATAGTCATCTTTCCTGAATAATAGTGTACTTACAACATTGCACTGAATGTCAAATTATGTAACGTCAGACCTTTAATATGTTCGATTTATAAATACAAATTCACATTTTTTAAAAAGTATTTTAAACTTTATGCAATGTTTTTCGTAGTAATAAAAAATAATAATTTATTTTCGTAAATAATTATACTCGCCGTCAAATGAGTATGGACTGATGTTCAACTTTTTCCCCTTTCCGCATTCTGTCCCTTGCCCCGCGGTGTTGTCGCTTCTTCATAACTTAGCATTTTCAACATTGCCCAAATTAATTAGCAACAGTGTAGAAATTTCCAGTCTATACTTATTTGACGGCAAGAATAAAGAAAAAGATTGGCACCCCCCCCCACACTCCTGTGACGTCAGAGTACATACAACACATCATTTATAGCCAATAGGAAAACAGTTTGTCCATCACGTACGTTATTTATACATACAAATAAAAGTAGGCGATACTTTGTCATATATAGGGCGTGAGCAGACACGTGACTCGAGCGACCTTGAAATGCTTGGAATCAGCTGATTTATGTGCGCATGTCACTTTGACGACAACAATGTCACTTTGACAAGACCAATGTTTTGACTTATTTTGATTTTGAACTGCTAAAAAGTTATTATTTTTAATTTAATGTATAGTGCTATTTGAAAATTGTAAAATCTTAATTTTTTATCAGTTTAAAATCAAGTTCAAAATATTACACAAATTTCAATAATTAATTCGAGATATATTCAAATTTCAGGTTCTTTAAGAACAATATTTTTTTAAAATTTAGGTACGTAGAATAGAGATGGGTCAATTTTCGAAATTTAAAGATACAGGAAAATTCCCAGAAATTTCCCGAGGAAATTCCAGGAAAATATCATTCAGGAAATTTATCAAGGGATTTCAAATATGAATAAAAATTGTAACTGTAGGTTTATTTAGTTTTATTTTTCAGTGAAATTATGGTAAAAAAATACATACATATACTTGTAGAGTAGAGCGACTCAGTGAGTACGTTTACACCACGCGTACTAAACATTTAGTCCGCATACCAAGTGACGTAACAAGATGGCGACGAATGGTGTAAACACTACGTACCAAACCTTTGGTACGTAATTGGTACATATTTTTGGTACGTTCAAAGGGGGATGTACCAGACCTTACTCAGGCACGGTGTAAACAGCAAGCGTACTAATGCGATTTTTCTGCCATCTATAACTACTTTTAATTCAATTAAATTGTGTATTAACATTTAAGGAAATTGTGGAATTTTAATAATATTTACAATTTTAATAGTGTGGCGATGTAAATTACATATATTCACAACTCTTTTTCCTTATTAAGTAATTTTAGGTTAGGGTGACTCTGACAGTTAAAACTGCGCAAGCGCGTATAACGTACCAAATTATTTAGTATGTTTATTTAAATACCGGTGTAAATATACCATACTAAGATAAATTTTAGTATACACTTGGTCTGCGTATCAGAATAGTACGCACGGTGTAAACGTAGCCTATGTTTATTTAAATACCGGTGTAAACATACCATACTAAGATAAATTTTAGTATACACTTGGTCTGCGTATCAGAATAGTACGCACGGTGTAAACGTAGTCAGTAAGAACTAACAAAAAATACAACCCCATATTTTAAATATTCCATATATTTTAAAATTTCTTATATAAAGTAGAGGTGCAATATTCATAAAACCTTAAATGAGTAATTCAAAAGCATCGTACTAAATTTCACAAGTATTTATATTTACTTAAAAAAAATTAACCAGAATAACAATTTATTATGAAGGAGACTTAAATTATACAAAAAATGAACAATGTTACATATATAATAATTATTTATGCTTGCAGCTTGCACCAAAAATCAAGGCAAATATCTTTTAATTTAAATTTTCAAAAATTATATTCACGGGATTTTTCCAAAAACAAACTTTCTTCTCGCAAATTAGAAGCAATATAAATTTTTTTGCAACAGACCTATTATTGAATAAATTTTATAGCTTTAATATACTTATGTTTTTTAATATATTTCAAAGGATCATTAATACTGTATTTTTATATTTCCCTACTTATTTGAGTAATTGATTACTTTTTAAGGTTACTTTCTGATTCTATATGGCCAATACTGTGCCGTTGAGGGCATTTAACAGGCGTCACCTCACTGTCTAATTCATAAAGTATGTTAAATATTAAACTATCAATACCCATCTTTTCCCCGTTTTTACTATCTGGTATCAACGCGGATCTCCTTCCGTTCCACTGTGCGACTACCAGTATGCGACTCGTGTCTGTGTCTATGTGGCTCTGGCTATGGGTTCACCAGCAGTCATGACCCTGGTTGTGGCTGAACACATGAGCTCATGCTCATGAGCAGTGAAACAGTCACAGACACAACGACAACAACGCACTGTCTGCTTGCGTGTCCATTGAACAATGACAGCAGACAGCAGCAGCGATAGCGACACTGGGATATTCTTTCAGCATAGGTATACGCATCGACATCGACCGATTTCCTTGGGTTGATCACGAAATGTCACATTGAGATCTGCGTTTCTGGGTTGGGTTATTTTTGGAATATAAATTCGAAGACGCATATATTTGCATTCAAGAATGCTATATTTTTTGTTGATATATGCATCGTTCTCAATTTTATTGAATCACACCTAAAAGTAGGTCGAAATACAAATTCGGCATTACGGTTTCTGTATTCAATGCATTTTTTTTACGTATATCGTTGCCAATATCATGAAATGACGTAACTCATAAAATGGGAAAAAGAGATACTGCACCCATTTGGATAAACTGACTAGCTTCACAGTTCCATGAATCTCAATTCCTCACAATTTTCGTAATCACACTAGAGAGAGAACCAACCGACGTATGTATGTACATAATACACGAGTATACTTTGTGTCAAGATAAATACACATTAACTTTTTCGTCCATCGCAACATGTGTTTGTTTAAGCAATTGCAAGATAAAAGAACAGAGATATTCACATTTTTTTCCCAATTACCAAACACTATAACTATAACACAATAACCACAAATTAGATATTAAAATTCATAAAGTTTCTACCGAGGTTTCTACTATTATTCCAATAATATATTTATATATTTTTTAAATATTAAAAATATATACATAAATTGAATAAATAATAAAATAAATAAATATATCATCACGGCATATTACCCATTGCTGGGTGTGCCAATCTGCATAAATTAACAATCAACAAATTTAGTAATGCGCTCCTGGCAGCTCAGGTAAGGAAATACCCCGGGGTCATGAGTGAAGATCATAAGAATTCGATGGGCATTTTTTATCTTGACACAAACTACTATATGGTATGACTAGCGAATGAAAGTTGACGATTAAATTATTTTATAGATGTGGTTTCTTTTGAAAACCTAAAGAAGAATAGAATTGTACGAAATATTCCGGTATAAATTTTTTGCATGAACCCATTTAAATACTGGACTAGGAAAGCACATAAATAAATTACTATGTCTGGCTGAAAATAGATGGCCGACTAGGGTAACTTTTTTAACACAAAATATTTTGATCGTTAAACTATTTAGTTTGGCAATTCTATGAAATAGGATTATTTTTAATTTCCCTCTAACAGTAATTCCGACTCGAGGGTTGCTTACATCTGAGACGAATGAAGTAGAATTTGCGGTATTAATTTTTTTAAATACATCCCTGAATCCTGTTGCTAAGGTCATTTTAAATGCCTGCTGGTATTGAGTACAATTCTAATCTTCTGTAAGGGAATACATAAGGGTCAGTTTCCTTTCAAATCAAATATAGGGAAATGTTTTCAAAAGAAACCACATCTATTAAATTAAAATACTATACCATTATACCAATTAATAAACAAGTAAAGAAAATTATGTAAAAATATTCACACTGCCAATGCTAGTTGAAATCGTATTTAGTTAAATTATTTGAGACAAATAAACATGGTCAAATTATACCATCAATTTCTGTACAAGTAACTACATTTAAACTTAGTTGCAATAATTTCAATTAATAACAAAATAACTAATAATAATAATAAGCTGTAT
Source organism: Harpalus rubripes (assembly GCA_963082715.1). Classification (NCBI taxonomy): domain Eukaryota; kingdom Metazoa; phylum Arthropoda; class Insecta; order Coleoptera; family Carabidae; genus Harpalus; species Harpalus rubripes. The sequence goes on from OY720449.1 coordinate 18,438,425, forward strand.
AAGAATTATAAAATAAAATGAAATAAATGTTAGACCAACCTCGCCTACTATCCGTCCAATTTGGCCAACAGAGGCATCGCAGATTTCATCATCTCAGGTAATCAACTACCACTGCAATTAGGAACGTTTATTGAAACAAAATTTCAGTTATTTCACTACATAGTCCACTGAAAACCATCACACATAAAATTCATATATCGAAAATTAGTTTGACACTAAGAAACATAATATTCAGTATTTTAACTCTCCAAATTACAAGTAAAATAGCTATTTATATTTAATTTTAATTTATCGTTATTTTCAAAAATTCTTGAGCTATTGCTTCAATCTATTCTAAGCATTTTATACTTTCGTTTTTGTAAATGAATGCCTTATTTTATTTTCACAACAGTGCGGCATTTTGTTTGGTTATGTAAGATACCGACAGCGCAGTTACATATATGTCAGATTGACTTGTGAAGGTGGTAAATGTGTAACTACAGTGCCATTAGTTCCTGACATTTCTCAAGATTGTATAATTAGAAATTTGGACAGCGAGCGTATTGTCTATTTTGTTGCACATGAGCGGCAAAGTGACATTTTGCGTTAACAAAAGAGAGCGTAAATGGCTACTTTGTATATAGACTGTAGAAAAAATATTTTTTTGTAATTAAAAAATAATAAATTATAGTGTTAACCACTGACACTAAAAATATCAACTTTAAGAACCAAGAATTTAATTTTGCAAACTTTAAAACAAATGTATGACTTGATGGTTATCAATACCTATATTATGTAGTACCTATATACCATTTAATTTTTTCCTAAAGTATTCAAACACCCTGTATATAAAGGGTTAAATAAATTCAAATAATACTTATTTAGAGTTTAAAAAAAACACAAAGGCTGGTAGCATGAACAACTGATTAAGTGCGATTAGCGAGCAATTGACTAGCAGTGTTTTATCTGTCAATCGTATAGATTATTTTGGAAAAAAATACTTCCAATAAAAGTTGCGTATAATTAAATTTTATATAACTATTCGGGAGATGTTATTTTTAGTTTTGTATGGTATTCAACGCTCAAATTTTGTGAAAAACTTTAAAACCGTCTCCCACAAATATATCAAAAATGAGTTATACAGGCTGTCCCATAACTTCAGGTACATATTAGAAGGGCATATAGTTCTTAATGTCCTGATTACGGAACAAAAATATTTTTTCAAGATTCAAAAATTAGTTTTTGCGGTTTTTGAAGGAAACAGTTTTGGGACACTGGTTGAATAGGTTGTGTGTTTTTTTCATTACATACACATCTCCCAAACTTAATTGGTGTGACAAAGCTTTACGTAATTGCATAAATTAATTTCATTGTTAAATTATTTTATGTAATAGTTATAACTAATTTCACTATTCCAAATATAGTATCCAGGGGTACAAAAATGTTCTTCTTAAGTGAACTAGCCTTAATTATAGGAATTTTGAAAAAATTCTTTTTGTTCCGTAATCATGACATTAAGAACTATATGCCCTTCTAATATGTACCTGAAGTTATGGGACACCCTGTATAATATAAATACATATCTATACTTCATTTCAAAAAGACTTGGAGTAATAAATCTGTCGAGATCGACATAGAAATCAAACGTTTCAGTTATCATTTATTTTTTCGAGATCAGCTGAAGTTACTTTAAATTGACATAAAGGTAAATTTTGATAATTTCTATTTGCAGGTAATATAAATACATAGGTAAACAAATCCCTCTAAAACTTTTCTCTGCAACTGTGTAAGTCTTCAAAATGGATTACCAATAGGTTTATAGGGTAATAATTGAAAGACAAATCTACTAAATAGACCCCGTACTAGTAGAAAGGCACCCTGTTGCGAGAGAGATAAAAACCTCGGATTATGGAGTCAAGTCAGTGTAAATCTCTGACCACGCTAAACTATTGTTCAAATTTTTAATGTAATATGAATATTTCTTTCTCCGCTTTTCCACAATCTTAGCAAAATCCAAAACATTATTATGATACAATAACATTTCAAAAAATTTCCCACGTTTCACTGGCAATTAGTACTTACTTGCATTTGAATAGTGAAGGTTATAATACCAGCTTACAAAAACCCACAGGTGTAATAAACAATAGTATACGTTTTATACCGATTAAAACCAGATCTCCTATTTTTAAACCAACTATTAGTCATAGTAGTTGTTCTTATACTCGTAATAAGTTCTTATAATAAAACTTACATTTTCTAAAATATACCGTAAATAATGTTAGCTATAATAACGGTTTTTATAACTAAATATGTCATAATAAAATGTAGTTTCAGTTACGTTAAAATTTTGTATGAAAAGAGTACAAGGTATTTTTATATTCATTTTGATATGTATATTTGTTTTGTATTATCATATCTTTAGTAAGATGCAAATGGTTGCATAATAAATAAATAATTGATTACAGCATTATAAATAGCAGATAAATATTATGCTAATAAAATATTCATAACAAAATTTTCTTTTAACAATTCATCTTTACCTAAAATTAGAAACATTAATTAATTAATTTCAGTATGAAAATGAAAGTTTTGATGGTTTATATAAACTCTTATTTTTTATTAATTTTATAGATTAATACAAAAACAACCCATGTCAACTTTTCAAGCATGGCGTCATAAATTCAAACAAGTGCTATTGTTATTTGGTTCATTTTCTTTGTTACGTTATTTTCTGCATTCATTTACTTAAAAATGGAGTCTTCGAAAATACAGTAAAAAAGTTATAAGGGCATTTAAAACCCAAAATTTTAAAAATCTTTTTTAAACTTTGATAGCCTCTACCATACAGTTTTAAGGTCTACTTTTAATATAAATGAACATTAGTGACATTTGTAATAAACGTTAATAATGCACGTACCTGGGAGAACAAAAGAAGTTAACAGACAAAGACATTTTAAATAAATAAAGACGTATTTTTAATTAAGTTCAAGTACGAACAATAAAACTTATGGAAGTACGGTGCATTTAAAGTAATTAGCGTTTAATTCCGTATTTTTACAATGTCAATAATAATAAATGTTTTTTTTTTATATTTATCAGTACTTCTATTATTAATTGAAGAGCTCTTATAGCAAAAAAAAACTGAATTAATTTTTCTGAATTTGAGATATTCAATAAAAGAAATAACTTTATAGCTTCTTTACATTTACAAATTTCTGTACCTTAATTTACCTCAGGATCATGTTTAAATATTAGAAAATTGGATGTTAAGATGAGTTCTTGTAGAAAAGCTCAAACTTTAAAATGTAATAACTTGTAACTGATATTTTTTGCAAAAAACAGTTTTACCATTTTACCGTTCACTATGGTTGTTTTTGCCAAGAACTTTTCAATTCGTAGTAAAAGCAATAAATACAGTAATCATTTACGCAGTTCAATGCAACAATAAATATATATATGAAAAACAATTTTATAGTTTATTAAATAAATAAAACAAACATTATAATGTGATTTGGTTGTTTTTGTTACAATTTTGTTAAACAGATTAAAAATTGTATATATCATGTCACCACATAAGGAAAACATTAAAATATATTTTATTAAACGAGGAGAATATGATAAATGAAATATATTAAACAGAAAAATAAATAAAATAAAAATACAGATATGAATGAAAACAAGGAAAAAAACGAAAATAATAATAAAATTAGGAAAAATACGGCCATATTTAAGTAATTAACATAAAAGAAGAATACTCTATAGAGAGAAACAATTTGACACAGATGATATTGGGAAACAAAAAATCAATGAAATTAGTTACTGAAAACATAAACATTTTCCGAGATATTTTCATTCATTCATTATGTTGTTTCAACAAGTACAAAATAAAATTAAACATCTAAAATAACCACACACTGATAAGGATATATAAATAGTTTCATTTGCTTATTAAATATTAAAAAGCAATATAAATAATAAACTAGTTCAACACCAAAATATTTTGATATTAATCAGACCAATGTCTATTTTCACTGCAATGAGTGCTATGTATCAATGTTGACATTGCACAAACATCAACATGTATAAATTGATACTAAATATCAATTCACGAAGTATATGGAACAAAATAAACAAGAAAATATTTCTTAAAAAGACGAATTGAATGATAAAGCAAACATATGTTCCACTAATAGTAAAAAAAAACCCAAAAAGTACTAAATTAGATCATAAATTTAGCGTTTCATTTATCGTGTTGATATAAATATAATAATAACTGTTTGTAAAAAAGGACTCTTCACTTCAGGATAAAATGTATATATTATATCGATTGGTTTCAGAAAATATACCAGGTTTACACTGTATTACACGTGCTTTTAAATTTTCTAAATACTAAATTATTTTAAAAACTCTAACAACAAAATAGTTCTTATCGTTTTTGATAAATTATGAAACAACAAACAACTTTATACCTCTCATTATTATGCATTGTTTATAGTGCAAATTTTATTTTCATTCCATTATATACTTCAAAAATAAATATAATTCTAATTTACAACTGTTTCTATTACTAAAATAGCAAAGAAAATACCGATTTATGTCTAAAACATTCCCAAATTAAAAGTAAATATTGAACAGTGTAAAACAAGCTTTTACCGACAACAGTGCTTTGTTGTTTTTACCAATATATTAATGAGTCAAATATCAATTATTAAATTTGAAAAAAAAACATTTGAAACAAGTTTTCAGTTTTAGCGATCTACATCAAATAAGCAGTGTCAATAAAGTAGACATGACAAAAATTTCTGCCTCTTTGTGTGCCCAAAGTTTTCACACTTCCTTAATTTTTTTTAGGCCTTATTAAATTATAATTTCAAGTGCTGGCTCATATTTAATTCAGAAAACACTGGGTTAATCACCTCCTCAATTCAGATGTCAAAAACAAATGTAGGCTTGTTACTTACCACTTTCAATATATGGAACCAACAGCAACAAAAATATAACATAAACACATTCACTAAACATTGTCTCACATCAAACTATTTAACAATCCACAAGACTTAAAAAATCACACACAAATTTATCTAAGTCATTCCTAATGTATTGCTGACTGTATATCCACACCAAACATCGCTTTGTCCTTTTAACTGAAGTACGCATGCGTGGAGTTCAGCCCAGCTGTGCCAATGGACGGTTCTCCTAGATGGAGAAAAGGAAAGCAACTGAGTCAATTTATATCCAATAAAAGAGAACGGTATATCTGAGCGCTAGTGTCAAGTAGACCTTCAAACGGCTATATCTCCTATTTTACGTAATTTTTCTGCATGTTTTTATGTAAAACAGATTCATTCATTCATATATTATATTATTTTAACTAATATTTTAGCCTACTAAAGTTAGTTTGTTAATAAACCATCATTGAATGACGACCCGTAAATGTTTCTATCGCTCTTGCACATACTTCTCGCTTTGCAGCAAATGTATCGCGTCTCTTGTTTATATTATATCTGTGATGTCTGCGCGGACATCATGTATGAATCATTGTTGCCTGAAGTAAATATGTAATACAAATAATATGTGTCAGTTTTTCTATGAAATTTATAAAATATTCAATATTTTCAAATCCTACACACAAAATACTTGTTTTAATTAATCTAATAATGTTGTGTGCCTCCAATCCAAATTAAATCTTCTGGACTTGGCCTGCCATCTGTGTACAATTTTATTGTTTAACAATAACGAACCATACAATGGATATAATTCAAGTGGATGAGCTCTAAAATCATTCAAAAGTATTAAGTTTCGATTTCAGATATGAATTTGGATACCACAAAATACGTAACGTAAAATACATACCATTATATATTAAATGTCCAACCATATAGCCTTCATGTTATGTTGCTATGGTTACAAGTCTCTGATTGGATCTTCCTTTTAACTTTTAAGGCGCGCCAATCCTTAACGAGATAGATAAGAAAAAATAGATGGTATTTGGCCATGGGTTCAACTAGTTTCTGATTTGATATGCCATATAAGGTGCGTTTCTTGGCGCGCAAAATAATAGGCCTTTCGGGAAACATTTGTACCGTCTTCGGTGAGATCTTACAGATTCTTAAACATAAAATAATATACACATATTCATTTAAAAATTCAGTTTTTCGAACATCGTACACACACAAATTCGACAACAAAATTCTGTCGGTACATACCGTATGACTGTTATTTTGAGTACCTATTTGTTATCATTTAAACTACACCGCAGTCGAGAAATTTACCCACATAACATGAAATAGAATGTTTTAAAAAAATATTGTTATGTACTTACGTTTTCCAATGAATTCTGAAAATATCTATACCTCATTTCACCTAAGAAAATAGCAATGGTGTAGATAGGGATATAAAATCTGCCCTTTAATTAGTTAGAATGCAAAACTAGTTCACAAAAACGAAAAAAATATCACGTGTTAGTTGTCAGTTACCAATAAAACCTGGAATTTACATGTTACTCAACATGCAAAATAAAATCTGGTTAGTGATTTAGCCTTTATTTGATAAATTTCGAGAAAAATGAGATAATTTAGAAATATTAGAAATAATTTTTAAACAAATATTATAGGTGGCTATGTGAAAATAAACAAAACGTAACAATGTAAAACAATTAATGTCAAAAAAGTATACATTTGTTTGTTACTTAATTTAACTTATTTTGTAAACAAAAAAAACATATTGAAATGTTTACGAAGAACGAATTAATTGATATGATTCTAATAATTGGTGCATTGACTGGAATCATAAGAAGAGCAAAAAGAATTTACCGGGAGCGGTTGTTTTTGTTACTAAATTTGTTATTTTAGTTTGCTAAGTTGTATAGTACTGTTACATTTTGTTTATTTTCACATAGCCACCTATAATATTTGTTTAAAAATTATTTATATTTCTAAATTCTCATTTTTCTCGAAATTTTTCAAATACATTAATAAAAAATAATACATAATTTTGTTCTACCGTTTGAGAACCACTGGTTAAATATTTGGTTTGTTACTATTGATACATTATCCCCTTATTCTTGATCACTTTTGGTATAAAACATTTTTCTCTAAAGTTCTTAGTTCGCTCAAAAAAGCGCTGGTTGTTTTAAAGGAAACACCCTGTATATATATATATATATATATATATATATATATATATATATATATATATATATATATATATATATATATAATTACATAATTAAACATTTTTGTAGAAACTTTAAAATGTAATAACTTGTGACTAAAATACTTTTTGCAAGAAACAGTTTTACCAAACTTTTTGGCATCTTTAAATGCATATGGCTGTATATAATATATTTTCAATATTTGGACTATTGAAATGTTGAGAAATTGAAAACTTTATTAAAATTTCTTTGGTCACCCTGTAAAATTTTGTAATTTTAAATCAATCAAATTAATATATTATTTAACAGAAAAATATTTATTTTCATAAAACAAATGTTACATATTATATAAAATTAGAAAGGCAATCATCTTCTTCCACATCTCGCCTTGTTGTACTCCTCTCTTTTTTTTCTTGTTGTTCCCTCAAATATCTCAATCCAGCAGCAATCGAATCCTCTAACGTCGAACTAACCTCAACTTTTTTATTTTTAGTAGCATTTGGCCCATAATAATCAAAAGTAGGTGGAGGAGCAATTTCTGCCCCTTTTCTTTTATTTCTATTCATTTCTTCTCTTCGATCTTCTTCCTCTATATCAGACTCTGATAATTCGTCAACAATTGGAGTTGGTTGAAACGTTTTGTAGTTGACATCATACTCTTTCAAACTATCTCTGTAGGGGTTGATAGTGGAAGATGAGGAATGAAAATTAGGAGGAGGCATAGAAGTATCGATATGGAATTTTGGTTCTCTGTTTTTGGTTTTTTTGGTGGTGAAATATAACGATTTTGACGATTCTACGAAATCTTCTTCCCGGTAAGTTTTCTTTTTTTCTTGTGGGAAAGCGGGCGGAGCAAATTCTGTTGGTCGTTCTTTTCTCTTTTTTTCTACCCATTCTTCTTGGCTGTATTCATAATGTTGCTTTTTGTTTAATCCTTCTTTGCCAATATCCCAAGGACGAATGTGTCGTCTTCTTTCGTTATCCTTTGCTCTTTCTTCTGCTTCTTTCGAAGCCTTTTCCATCTTTTCTTCTTCGTTTTCTTGTGGAGTTTCTTCTGTCTTTGGCTCTTCTGGTTCGTCTTCTTCTGGGGGGAGGCCCATTCTAGCACGTTTCCTGTTTCTGGCGGCTTTTAAACGAGCTGCCATCTGTTGGTCTCTCAGAGCTTTTTGATCTAAAGTGTTGCTCTGTTTTTCTTTTGTTTCTTGTCGAAGTTTATTTAGTTCTTGTTGTTGTTTGGCTCTTTCTTCCGCGTCTTTTGAAAATGAGTAGTAGCCTACACCATGACTTCTGGCCTCTGAAAATAAAATCTTTATTGTATTAGTAAAAAAAAATGTAGTGAACAGACAAACCGTTGAATAATATATCCTGATAATGAATGTCGTTTTTATTCATTAATTCTTGTTCTTGTTTCTCCCATTCTTGACGTAATATTTCTCTTCGCATATCACTGGATAATAATTCATTATTTTCTGTTAAACTTTCTACATTTGATTCGGTCTGTTCTTCTTTATTTTCTTCAGGCTTCGAAACTTGTTTTTCAGTAACAAATTTTTGTGGTTCCTCATTTATTTTGCGCCTTTCTGAATCTATTGTTTTACTGAATTCATTATCTTTTTCTTTTAAATAATTTAGGTCTTTACGTAAACATGTCCGTGTACGTCCTAAACAATCGGTGTATTCGACCCTAGAATAAAATTAATAAACACAAATATTGAGAAACGCTAAAAAATGTCTTAAAAAATTTATTGATAAAAAACAAATATTAACAATTAAGTCTTAATGTTAGAAAACAAGATTAATCAACATAGGTCCGATCTTGGCTAAAAATGATAAACCAGAAGTGTTACTTTATTTTGAGCTCCGAACAGATTTTCGTGAAAAATATATTATGATATAATCCAAAACTTTTAAAATTTGGTATTTAAGACTTTTATATTAATGAGAACAACATATTAGATTTTTGCTAAAATTGATAAACCGAAAGTGGTACTTTACTTGAAGCTCTAAACAGATTTTCTTGAAGAAATATATAAAAATTTGATCCAAAACTTCTTAAATTTGGTATTTCAAACTTGTATATAATTTGAAACAACATATTAGATTTTGACTATATATATGATAAACCGGAAGTGGTACATAATTCGGAGTTCTTAACAGATTTTCAAAGAAAAACAGTAACATATCCAAAAAATTTATTACAGACTTCTATTTTAAATATGGAAATAGCGAGAGGTTATGTGCTGACCACAGCACATTATTTTATTTGCCATTCAATTAATGAATAATTAATTTTGAAAGGGGAGGAACAAATATTATTTAGAGAATATATTTCGTACCATTCTTCATCGGGATTGGCTGCAGGCTCATACTCATCGCTAAAATGCCCCTCTTCCTCATCGCTACTCACTTGTTTTTCCTCTTTTTCCTTCCGATCAAACTGAACTAAATAATGTTTGTTTCTTTCTAATTCTTCCTCACTCAGGCTCTGTGGTCCCTTGACCAGCCTGTTGTACAAACGCGCTTTAGATTCTAACATTCGTTTAGATTTCTGGAGTAAATCTTCGTCTTCAATTTCATCCCGCGCTTGTCTGTTTTCAATTCCTTTATTGTGAGGCTCATTATTTTGTTGTGGGGTATTTGACTTTGTTTTTTCGCGTAAAGGGGTTTGCGTTTGTTGCTGTTGTTGTTGGAGGATTTTGGCTTTGGTGACCTCTTGCTGTTTGCGGAGGATTTCAGCTTTTAAACTTAAAAGCTGTAAAGAGAAAATTGTCAGTTTGAATTGTGTAGTGTATTTATTATTAAACCTACTGATGATTGACTTATTTGAATGTTGCTGGCGCTGTTCATTTTAGTCGTTTGATTAGAGTTTGACGCATATTTGACATTTAAAAAGTTTGGTTAATTTCACATGCCAACCATATGCAGTGTTGCCACCTAACAAATGAGATTATTCCGGGAGCGGGTTGTTCTGTGTGTAAAAAAATATATAAAAATAAAGACGGTTATAAGATTTGCAAATAAGTTAATTTATATTTTGAACCCCGTAAAATACGTATTTAGTGTTAATTTGAAGATAATTTAAACCGCTAAGAAGTTGTGAGCAAAATAAAATGCGTTTTTTGGATAAGTTTTTTCTAAATTTTTCTAAAATTTCGACCCTATTTTCCGGAATTCCTAAGGATTTTTTACACTTTTAAAATATTATTGTATCAAATCGACCCTCTAGAGTTTGTTTTCCAAGAATTAACACTTTATCTATAACCAAAATGTAGAATTTTTGAACCCGGATTTAAGGAGTTATTAACCGGAAATTTCACCACTTTTATACCGGAAATATACAAATCAACCTTCTAAAGTTCATTTTGCAAGAATAAACACACTTGGTAGTAGCATGAACGGTGATTAGGAGATGACTAACTTCAAATAACAGTTGCATACAATTAATTTTTCTTTACCTGTTATTTGAAATTTTTTCTCTAAAATAAACTACGAACGATTGACAGAGTCAAAACACTGCTAGCCATCTACTAATCACAATTCATGCAACCACTCACTATCTTTAACCGAAATAAAGATATTGAACCATTTTTGGCCGAAACTAAACAGGAAAACATGCATTTTTGGGGGTTCATAACACTGGAACTGGTTAACTTTGTGAGATTTTTGCTTCAGAATGTTGACAACACTGGCCATATGTCATGTGAAGTCTATATTGCGCATGCGTTACGTTTATTAAACTGTACTTTCGGAAATCGAAAAAAATTGGTTTGTCCTGTGTCATTACAGTAAGCAATTACTGTAACAAGTTTATTATTAATTAAATCTTTTAGTTCGACAGTACTTCATACATTGTCAACAATGGTGTTGGAAAGTACTATGATATGGTGAGAAAATGAAATATTTATTTTGAAAACATGTTTAAGGTTATGATGACATAGCAAATAGCATATTTCAGTCTTTGTTGTATAAAAATTAAAATTTGTTATTATATATTTTAGTGTTGATAATAGCGATTTTATGAGGAACGGAGATTTTTTGCCTACTCGTTTACAAGCTCAACAAGATGCTGTAAATCTCGTTTGTCATTCTAAAACCAGATCTAATCCAGAAAATAATGTAGGGCTTCTAACTCTTGCTAAGTATGTCCTAAATGTGTATTTTATTTGTATGTACTGAATTTACTAATGTTTGTAAAGTAGTGTGGAGGTCTTAGCTACTCTTACTACCGACGTTGGGCGTATTTTATCGAAATTACATCAAGTTTCTCCAAATGGAAACATCAATCTACAGACTGGTATTCGTATTGCTCATGTATGTAAATCACATTTGTGTAAAGGCGTTTTCTGAAATTCAGTCATATTGCTCGGAAATTTACTCCGATTATTTTTTTGTACACTGTTAGTTTCTGTTCGTATTTGTTCTCATATACACCAACAGATGTCCTTAGTGTGCTTGTTTGAGGTTTTCCGGAATGTCACTCGTAAACCAGGGGCGGCTCGGGAAAAATTCAAGAGGGTTTTCTGCTGCTCACAGTTTTTTTCGCGATTAACGGATTAACCCTCGTTTTATTTATAGTAATATCAGACATCGGTTATCCTGGTCTCTTTGATTTTTATTCACTTTTTATGTTAGTCTTTAAAAAATAGATCCCAATTTTTTTATTCCAAAAAATTTTCATTATTTATAATCCATTTCACGTAAAAAATAGTTGGGTATGGTAAATTTTTGCAGATAATAGTTATTTGTGTATCAAGGCACTGAAGTTTTACTTTTTATCACGAATGTGAAAATAAACCGTATGTGATAAAATGAAACTTCAGTCCCGTATGTTGAATTTTATTTGAAATCGAAAAATTGTGAAAATGAAAAGAATATTTATATTTATAGATATATGTTAATTGGACATTAACGTTGGCAAGTGGCAACACTGCATTTACTTGAAATCGTCGTATAATGGATTATTTTAGTGCCGATTATTTGTTTAATGCATGTAAAAACGATCGGTTTTCAAGGGCAATTTGCATATTTTTTGAAATGAATAATATCTTGATAAATAAATTTATTGGTATTACTTGACTGTTAGTATAATTGTAGGGATGAGGAGAAATTATTGGAGATGCAGTCGTGGTAAACAGTGTTTATTAATAGTAATTCTCAGCATCCATACAATTATCTTAATGGTGCATCAAATAAATTACAAACGTTACATGGTTCAGATCGGCGAATATTGGAACTCATCTGGGTTGCGCAAAAGATAACATGCGACAGCACCATGAAAAGAAAGAGATAATCATAGAATTCTAGGTAAATGATTATTTGTACAGTCCGTGCAACAAGTTGAAAGACCGCTCGGTAACCTCCGCTCTTCGTTCGGATTCGTGCTTACGAAATATATTAGTATGTACTATGCTTTATGCTTAGGACTGTACAATATAATCTCCCTTTCACTTTGCCATTGCGTATGCAACCTTGAAATGAGTTCCAATATTGGCCGATCTGTATATTAAATCAAGAACAAAGCATGCGCATTGAGCCAAGAAAATAGGGCGTGTACAACTCCAACGACCTTGAAGCTTTTGAAATGTTTAGAATCATCTGTTTTATATCCAAACATATTTTTTAAAGGCGTTGTCTCTAAAAACCCCGCTCTCGTATATATCTGTTATATCTTATTTATTAAAATTTTCACAGCACTTTTGACTGAATTTACGAAAACGCCTATTAGGTGCATTATAAAACTTCGTATTTATTTGTAACACATTATTGCAGTTAGCCTTAAAACATCGCCAAGGTAAAAATCACAAAATGCGTATTGTTGTCTTCATCGGAAGCCCGGTTGCCGGCGACGAAAAAGATCTAGTAAAACTAGCCAAACGTCTCAAAAAAGAAAAAGTCAACGTTGACATTGTCAGCTTCGGTGAAGAAATCACAAACACCGATGTCCTTACCTCATTTGTTAACGCTTTGAACGGCAAAGATGGCACTGGAAGCCATCTTGTAACCGTTCCTCCAGGTCCCCACCTCTCCGAAGCCCTTATCTCCTCTCCCATCATCCAAGGAGAGGATGGCACCGGTGGTGCAGGTCTTGGAGGTGCAGGGTTTGAATTCGGAGTTGACCCCAACGAAGATCCAGAGCTTGCTTTGGCCTTGCGTGTTTCTATGGAAGAACAGCGTCAGAGACAAGAAGAAGAAGCACGCAGGGCTCAAACTGCAGCTGGAACTGATGGAACTGCTGCTGTTCCGCCGATTAAGGAAGAGCCTAATGAGGAGGCTATGCTGGAAAGAGCTCTAGCTATGTCTATGGAAACTGGAGAGGATTCTGAAAGTCGCGCTGCGCCAGCGGTTGATTTCGCTAATATGACTGAAGAAGAACAGATTGCTTTTGCTATGCAGATGTCCATGCAAGATGCTCGTAAGATAAAAATATTCCCTGTATACAGGATGTCCGGATTTCGAAGGCCGCCATTGGGATCTCGGAAACTTAAGAGATACTACTTCGGTTAAAAGGAACCCTTTAGGGTGCCATCATAGATGTGCTTTTGTTTTGCCCGTTTAATTGAAGTCGCAGAGTAAAATTACTTCTACTACGTCATGACAGCTGCGCGGAGTTCATGACGTAGGATTTCATTTTTAACTTATAGGTACGTCCAGTGGCGTATCAGTTAATTCTACGCCACTGGACGTACCTGTAAGTTGAAATTGAGACCCCACGTCTCATTCTTAAAGTAATTGTACTCTATCTCTTATAGTTTCCGAGATCCCAATGGTGGCCTTCGAAATCCGGACACCCTGTGTAGGTAAATAGTGAATAAATTTATTTTTCTAGAAGAATCCAGCAGTGACAAAAAGAAAAAGGAAGAACCCATGGAAGTGGAAGGCGATGAAGATTACTCCGAAGTCATGAACGACCCGGCATTCCTCCAGAGTGTACTGGAAAATCTTCCAGGTGTGGACCCCCAGTCTGAAGCAATTCGACAGGCAGTTGGAAGCCTGAAGGACAAGAAAAAAGACGAAGATAAGGATAAGGATAAGGAAAAGAAGTAAACTTTGTATGAAATGCAATGAATATTTGGATGTATTTAAAGCTTTCTTACTTATGTAGTTTACGAATTTTTCTTTAATAATAAAGACATACTTACAATTAAATAATTTATAACATTATAGTTGTACATTTATTTTCTATTAACAAGCGCAGTCTTAAACTTAAATAAATAAATACACTACAATAGATACACCATTCACATTTTTGTTGGAATTTGGATCTCAGGTAAATGGGGTCATTTCCCTTTTTTTTATAGTACGGAACACGAAAAATTAGATTACCTATATATGTATTTTTTTTCTTTTTTCCAACTCTTATTAATACGTGTTTAAATATTTTTCAAAGATAACATCAAGATGGCTTTGCTAATCACAGGTAGGTATGTACATTTTATAAATTTAAACTTGTACATTAAAGTCAACTTAGTTTTATTATAAATTTATACAGGGTGACCAGCGAAAGTCCGGCACCAAGAATATTTCGTTTATTTTGAAGGGGATCGGTATTTTTATGTACATATTTTTTTCAGAAAGTACATAAAATTACTTTCACAACGATACCAAAATATAGTTTTACTTCAACCATTTGAAAGTGGCGACGTTTTATTTTGAAAATGTGTATTAATTCCAGAGAAATTAAAACAGCAAGCTATGAAAACAATTTTACCTTAAAACAAAGTGAAAGTGAGGATACCTCTCTCCATAAAGTTCAAGGGCACTAATAGAATATATTTCACATTCTCCGAATATTAAAACCATATCAACCATTTCGTCATTTCTGTAAAGCACTTGGGTCATAATTATTATAACAAAAAAATTATTGCTACTGCCACATTAAATAAAACTAATGTTGGTAAATACTTTTCTTTTGTTTTAAGGTAATAAAATTGTTTTCATAGCTTGCTATGTTCTAATTTGTGTCACCATTTGGTCGCCATTTTGAATCGGTTGAAGCAAAACTATAACGTTTTGGTATCGTTGTGAAGGTAATTTTATGTACATTCTGAAAATAAAAATATAAAAATTCCAATTCCCCATTTTTAAATTTAAAGTTGTACCCATTTCCGATTAACCGATCATCATATGAGCCCCTTTGTCCAATTAAACTTTGATTATTAACATTTTTTTGTATCTTTCAAAATAAACGAAATAATTTTGGTGCGTACTTCCTGTATTTATATATAAAAAAAAACATTTTTCCCGCATTCAAAAACCACCATTTGTTGATCGTATACTCATGCACTTTTGTGTAATGGTGGTCTTTTATTAAGCACGCAACAAATGCATAGATCTTATAGTAACATGTAAAGCACTATAAGATCTATGAACAAATGGTGACCAATGAATACGGCCCTTTGGAAAAGTCCCCATTTCAAATAATTTTCAATAATATTTTCAATCGGCTATCCCCTCCACCTAATATTTTCCTCTAATACGTCAGAAAAAAATAGTACCCCGTGTGTTTTGGTGTATCACTAATTCGTGTTTGTTTAAATAAATAGTTGAAATGTGCTAGAAATATTATCACGTGAGTAATCTAGGATTAAACCGACCCATATGTAATATTAAACCAGTAGGATTATGTCTTACAAAATACAAAAAAGGCCGGTCAAATCTTAATCTCGGGATCTCTGGAAGTCTGGCTTGTCTTGGCCTTAACGGCAAAGGAATAGATAAATATTTATCATATTCATTTTCATCAAAATAATCTACATATTTAAAATTCCGCATTTGTTCGATAGGATTTTCCAAATATTCAGTCATGCTAGGATAAATTTCTGTATGCATTTGTTGTGTTTCTGCACAAATAGAAAATTCGTTTACTTGCATTAAATCCGAAAAGTATAAATCATGTCCCATTCCATTAATTCCTCTAAAATCAGCTTTATATTTATTAAACATCTCACTTAAACCCATTCTCTTCATCGCTTCTGTGGCATTGATAACCGATTTCTGCAAAAACCTCGGTAACTGTATCTCCAATCCAGGCCTCGGCAGCATAGATTTTAGCAACTGAGTCCACATTTCAGGCATGTAGGTTGTGTTCAACAATCGGGCTTCTAATCGCAGTAAAACGTCACCTGGTGCAGAATGACCTTGCTGACCAGGCATGACAAAAACTGTGCTAACTGCCTGGTTCATTGTTCCTAAAGAAACGGCAGTGGCGTCGAGTTCTGGATCGTAGCCAGCGATAAAACCTGTACGCCACACAGCGGCAGGAATAGGAACGAGGCGCCGTTGGCGAATTGAAGGGAGGACTATGAAGTAGAGTTCGCCGTCTCGACCTTCTGTTGATGATTGGGAGCAATCGGCCTGTAAATAATAATAAATTAAATATCTGATTGTATTTTGCCTAATCCACATTCATATGAAGGTGACGGTAGATTTACTAAAAATAATTTCAAAAAAGTTTTATGTTTATGAGTGTAAACCACCGACGACAAATATACTAGACAAAACATGCCCTATACCTCACTATTGACTATTGGCGAAGAAAATGAACACGTAGCCGCCTGGTGGCAAAATTATGAACTTGCCTAGAAAGTAATCAAACTGTTGTGTTTACGGTTGTCATACTGCCTTTTAAACAATATTGCACTTCAAATCAATTTACATTTATAAATATATGAACTTTATTTGCTTATATCCCTGTCTAACACTGTACAAGTTTTGACAATTACTCTTCACGCCGGCCATTTTCTAAAATCAGTGCTGCCTCTATCGGTCATTTTCGTTGCCAAGCTGGACAGAAAGAGACAACTAGAGATAAAGCTATATAAAGTCTACTCCAAAGTTTGCCGAGAGATGTCTCTACAGTCCTTATAATGTATTTGTGACATTTTGTTCCTTTCTTTGGAAGTTGTGAAGTCGTTCGGGCCTCGATTTCAAATTTTGTCTGCTCCAGACTAGTAGGGGAAAATCTCAATTGAGTCAGATTTCAAATTTGAAATCTATCCTGAGAAAGAATTGGAAGAATCGCAATTAGTAGTGGGGAAAACCCAATTCCGACAATTTGAAATCAGCCAGAATTTAAAGTTACAAAATCGAGGCCCAGTTTTGTTTGTTTCATTATTCTCTACAAATCTGTCTTTTTCAAGTGAGTTTTGAAATAAAATATGCGTATTCTATGTGTAAAATATAGTACAGTTCATGTTAATAGAATAAGCAGTGACATCTAGCGAAAACTCCGTGAGCAGACTTAACATATCTCTATCCTTAATAGTCTCTTTCTGTCCAGCACTCCAGCCGAAAACAAAAATGCTTTGAAGTTATATCTCACATACCTATGAGACTAATTAATATTTAATAGGTATATGTTATATCTAGTGTATTTGTGATCATTGGTGTAAACGTGTAAAGAAAGTATATTTACGAATCAATGCAACAGAGCGGCACAAACAATTATTCTCAATCGTTCTAGCGTTATCCTTGTATTTACGAATAATCATAAAATTAACTTACTTGGAAAATATTCGTACTTAGTGCCGAAAGTGGTGCTCTCAGGGTCATCGTAGTTTCTTCCAAGTATTGTGGCAATTGTCCTCTAGTTTGTTTACTTATCAACGCATTTGTTCTTCGTCTGATAAACTTATGAATCTTTTTAAAATCAACTTCTTCAACATGTCCGTCATAGAACTGCCTTGCTCTTTCCTTATAAAAATCCAAAACTTTTCCTCTATAACTATCAGTATATAATTCCCTTACTACTGCTGAAGGTGATTTTCTAGCTATTATAGCTTCAGTAACTTCTTTGAAAACTAAATGAGGGTTGAACGTCAGGAAATCATCGAGTTTTAAAACATCGTTTAGTTCTCCAGAAGTACCGCCTCTTGCTCCCAAGAAGATCATAGCCAGCATCGAAATTGCTCCAAAGGGAGACACTACAGCACTTCGTTCAGAATTTATATCTTTTAGGGCCAAAACACTCCAAAATTTGAGAGCAATTTCGTTGTACATTTTGGAAAACATTGACATATCTTCATTAAGTCCTGGCATACCGAAATTTCCTTGCGAGCTTAAATCTACTTTCACTGGTGGTTGATATGGTTCTAAAAGTGGTTTTAAAGTGGTAGTGGAACTAATTAAAATTTTAATAGGCGTATAATCTGATGGTTTAACAGTATCAACTAATTTCCAAGTATCACCTTGTGGAGGTATTTTGTTTTGTGAAATAAATTCGTCAGTTTTTCTGTAGGGCTCAGATATATTTACAACGCCGATTGTTGTTGTTGAAAGAGTTGTTGTCGAAAACGGTGTTGTCGAAAAGGGTGTTGTCGAAAAGGGTGTTGTCGAAACGGGTGTTGTCGAAACGGGTGTAGTTGAAACGGTTGTTGAAGGACGGGATGTTGTTGTTAGACGCGCTGTTGTTGTAGGAACTATTTTTGTTGTTACTGTTATTGGTTGTGTTGATTTCACAGTTGTACTTGTTTGTATACTCGGTTTAATTGTACTTATTGTCGTACTAGGTGTTGTTGTTTCTGTTTGTGTATTATTTATTGTTGTAAATGTTACATCACTTGTTGTACTCATTGTTGTTGAAGGTATTGTTGTTTTTGGTGTACTGGACGATTGTTGTGTAATTGTCGAAGCAATAAGGGGTGTTGTTATTTTTTCTGTTGTACCTAATTTTGTTGTACTAGGTTGTGTAACAGTTGTTGTATCTTGTGTGGAACTTATTGTTGTCGGTACAGAAAATCTATTAACAATAATAAATTGTTCTGTAGATGTTGTTGGTTCTAATATTTTTTCAGTTGTTGAAATTATTTTTGGTAATTCTTTTGTTGAAACTTCAACGGTACTGCTAGGACCTTCTGTTGTTGATATTGTTGTTTGGTTTACAGTTGTAATTGAAACAGGAATCATCATCGTTGTTGCATTTGTTGTTTTTATATTTGGAGTAGTTGTTTTTGAAATTTCTTTTAAGTAGGGAATTGGAGTAGTCGTTAACATTTGAATTTTTTGTTCTGTTGTTAATGGTGAAATTTTTTGTGTGACCTGAGTTGATTGCAACAATGGTGTAGATCCATCCTTTGATAACATTTCTTGTTTGTCTGTTGTAATAAGTTTATTAGTAGTGGAAATTAAAGATGTTAGTGGAACATTGTCGGTGCTACTGGTAATTAAAGATGATGCTAGCGTGACAGTTTTGTTCAAATCGGGTCTTATCAGAAGTTTTTCTATTTCTCCTGTCGCATTAAAATTTTCTATGGGCACTTTTTCAGTTATTAAAACAGTTTTCGTGACATTTTCTAGAATCTGTTCCACATTTGAAATGACATCGTATTTTGTTGCATCTAATTGGGTATTATTTTCATTGTTGGATTGTTCTAGATTGTTCTTGTCATTAAGAGTTACAATAACGAAATTATCGTTAATAATGTCGGTACTTGTAGAAGGAGGTGTTTGGGTATTTTTCTCTTTAATGGAAACTGGTTCTTCTGTTACACTTGTTTGAGAACTTTGTTCGGTATGTGTAAATTGCGTAGACGGTGGGAAAGTGACACTAGTAATTGTTGTTTTCTCAGTGGCTTTTATTGGTGGTCTAGTTACTATAGCAACTAGCTCTGTTATTTTTGGATACTCGCTTGTTTGTTTAATTTCTTGAGTACTAGCTGAACTACCAGATAAAATATCCATTATATTTTCAGTGTTTTCTTGAGTAGATGCATCAATTTTATTGTTGTCATATACATATATTTCTTTTAAATTTTCTTCTGTTATTGATGGAGATGTAACATCTTGTAATTTTGTGCTACTCGTAGAAGAGCTAGATACATCATCAATTTTCAAATTTTCGGTTGTTACCAAAACAGAAATTGGTCGTATATTTTCAGTAACAACAGGCGAACTAAACGTACTAATACTTGAAGTTTCATCAGGTATTTTTGGTTCAGTGGAACTTTGTCCTAAAGTGCTTGAAATTTCAATCATATTTGGATAAACATCATCATCAATTGGACTTCTGGAAGACACTTTCATACGTTCTGTTGTATCTATAACATTACCAACGCTAACATATTTGTCTTCTGGAGTTTCCCGAATAGTGACAGTATCACCTCCTCCAAAAAATGCTGGTAAGATTAAGTTCCAAGTAGATGATACATCAGGTGTATCAATTATAGTAGGTCTTTCTTCTGTTGGATTCTTATGTAGTTCCATTTCTTCTTTAAGAACGTTTTGAACGTTTTCAACAACACCACTAACGTCGTTTTCAGGGTGGTGCATCTGAGCATGATGTTCAGAGTTATAATTGGAGGCTTCTCCATCGCCTCCAGCTATGATTCCCTGGATTTCTTCAAGAGTCATTAGTCTTTTGACTAGTTCGCCGTCATCGTTAAATGTGTAGAATTCATAACGATCTGGATTGAGTAGGTTGATAGGGCTGGCAACTTGTGAAGCGATATGTGGTTTGGAAATAGGATGGCCCATCGCATCGGCAAGATATGTGTGTTTACCGTTGCCCGTTTCCATGACGACTGAGACGGATGTCACTACGCTGGAAAAATTATAAGCTTATTAGCAAAATATTAATTAGGTTTGTGAAGTGTATGGCAAGTTTCATTCATGTTGGAGGCGTAGTTTGTGTATGATACGCTTGGCAATTTTTTATTTAAATGCATTAAATTTTGTCTTAAACATATTTAATTTATTTTGGAAACATAAATAACTATTATACCTATATTTTTGTAAGGGCTCTAAAGTTGACACAACCATTTCATTCCCGTCAATTCCATGTTTGAAATAATGAGCTTTAAGTAAAGTATCACTTCCAGTTGATCGTTTGTAAACAAAATCTAATTTGTTCCAATAAATAGAAAAGTCTGTAATACCAAATTTTGGATGAATATACATGAGTTTTAAATACTAAATACCAAATCTGAGAAGTTTTGAACCATGTTTTAATATATTTTTTCAAAAAAATCTGTTTTTAGCTTCCTATATAGTAGTTTATCAATTTTAGAAAACGTCTAGTATGTCGTTCTCATTAATATAAAAGTCTTAAATACCAAATTTGAAAAGTTTTGGATTGTATCAATTTATTTTCCACGAAAATCTGTTCAGAGCTTCAAATAAAGTATCACTTCCGGTTTATCCATTATAGCCAAAATCTAATATGTTGCTTCCCTTTATATAAAAGTCTTAAATACTAAATTTGACAAGTTCTGGAATATATTCTATTATATTTTTCACGAAAATCTGTTCAGAGCTTGAAGTAAAGTATCACTTCCGGTTCATCAATTTTAGAAGAAATCTAACATGTCGTTCTCATTAATATAAAAATCGTAAATACCAAATTTGAAAAGTTTTGGAATATATCGTAATATATTTTTCACGAAAATCTGTTGACAGCTTCAAGTAAAGTATCACTTCCGGTTTATCAATTTGAGAAACAATTTAACATGTCGTTTACATTCATATAAAAATCTTAAATACGAAATTTGAAAAGTTTTTGAATATATCAATATATTTTTCACGAAAATCTGTTGAGAACTTCAAGTAAAGTATCATTTCCGGATTATTAATTTTAGCCAAAATTTAATATGTTCTTCTTCATATAAAAGTCTTAAATACGAAATTTGACAAGTTTTGGAGTATATCATAATATATTTTTCACGAAAATCTGTTCAGAGCTTCAAGTAAAGTGTTACTTCTGGTTTATTAATTTTAGCCAAAACCTAATATGTTATTCCCCTTGATATAGAAGTTTTAAATAATAAACTTGAAAAGTTTTGGATTATATTTTAATATAGTTTTACATTAAAAACTGTTATGGGCTTCAAGTAAACAGTCACTTCCGGTTATCCAATTTTACCCAAAATCTAATCAACTCTTTATATGAATGTAGAAAGCGTAAATACGGAAAATAGAAGTATTTGGAAGTTTGTTACAAGAGTAATCGCGGACGAAAAAAATCGTCACACACACACAGACATCATCGTAAAAATAGTAAAAATGTGTTGTGGGGACCCTAATTCGTGCTTATTTACTGAAAACACCATCGAATTTTTGGCACGATTACATTACCTCCCTTACCTATGGTATGACGGGAGGTAAAAAATACATAGGGTTCTGCAAATAGCAATAAAATATTTACTAGGGTTACAGGGTTCAACAGAACTAATTTTTGTCCAACGTTACATTCCAGCCCCCAACTACGGTTAATGTAGTTCTTGCCGTCCCTCAAAAGTTAGGGATGCTATATTAAACATCGATGGGAGCCAACACGGAGTGTTGAATTAGATCAATTTATGTGACTCGAAATATTAGCGAACTCCACTGTTAAAAAATAATATTATTATAATGCTTAATGTTAAGAACTTTATCGAATAATAATTTAGCCTAGCAACCTATTTGTGCCCTAAAATATTATTTTAATTTTTAATAAAAGTAAGACAATAAAGGGTCCTTATCCTATGTATGCTTAGGGCCACTAACATCCTTAAAATAGTCCTATATAGACGAAACAAACAGCTGATTAACTACCTACTCTTGTATTTTATAGTTACGAGTTCAATGGCAAATAATAGTGATTCCGAGCCTGAAGTAAAAGGTAATAACCATTCTAATACCGTTTGACACTAACAGAGTGTTATTATTTAAAACAACCGCTACTTTATTTTGTTCATTAATATTTATGAGAATCGGACACAAGGAGGCTATTTAAATAAGGTTTGTGTTTCGATTTTGATGTGAATATCAATGTATTTCTAATTGCTTCCCATTCCTGTCATAAACGATAAATATAGATCTGACAACGGAAGCTTCACACAAGATGAATTTATTAAGAAATTAAATTATGTTATCTATTTATCATTCGCACCTGTCAACTCAAGACTAGAATATATAAAAAGTTTATTAATATTAATGATCTACAAATGAATTGTAAACAGTAGGTCTAAAAATCAATGAAAGTTATAATAGAACTAAACATTTTATCTTTATTGTTTAACTTTGCTTCCTTTGAACTGTGTCGAACTTTGTAGGAGGAAATGAAGAGACAAGTCAGTTAAAATCATAACAACCAATGTTAATCAGCTATGGAAGAATTTGTAAAACATTTGGAAATCAGTTTCCAAAGTGCAAAATTTCTCGACTGTGTTATTCTCTTACACGATTTGGGTAAATAAGATCTTACAAAATATTATAAATTCTAATGTAATTATGTACAAAATACATTTGTTTTTTAAATTCAGTTTTTCAACGTCGTACAAAAATACACACACACACACACACACACACACACACACACACACACACACACACACACACACAAACAACCCACGCCCCCACCCACCCAACGATAGTTAAAATTTCTATTATTTCTGTAATTACAAGTGTGAATTAAAAAGAATGTATTAATAATGTAACGTTTTTAATTATCTGGGTGAAGTGTAAATATTAGACAATTATTATTAATTAAAATAAATGTTTATTAAACGATAATAAAAATGACTATTACTATGGTTAAACAAATATTAAATGCTAATTTACGACTAAGAATATAATTAATTACTTAAACACTAAGATTATTTATTTATTTAAACAATTTACCGGTTTCAGGATATTAATCCATAGTTTACATGTACAAAAGTAGGCTGGTAACTAAGTAATAACTGTATCTGTTTGGTAATATTATTACCATATTGACTTGTCACCAACGGTCTACAAAATGATAATAAAATAAAATGAAGGTATAATGCGCTTCATTAATACATACAGCTAAGGTTACTGTATCGTTCTAAATACGGTTTACTTTATTATAAAATAATAAACGTGAGGAATAAAGCACATAATTTGAATATTTGTCATATTGACATATGTTAAAATAATTGTTCTGTTAACCATAGCATTCTTACAATAGCATTAACGAGAGAATTTCAAAAAATAATATTTATTAATATACTCTTCATTTTTTGAAACCCATAAACTATTGAACAAACCACGGATGTTATGAATCATAACAAGCCTTAGATGTCTTAAAATCCTCACTCTACGAGCTCGAATTTTAAACCGACATCTATGATATACATAACATTCCTAGGTATGTTAATAGCTATAACACGATTATTTATTTTCACGTTATTTATTTTACTGTACTCTCGTACTTTTATTTATCTAACTGTTCATTTATTTTACTAAGCGTTTTAATCTTAGACTGCCGATCTCTTGCAGGTCTTTCAGACTGTTTACGCGATATTTGTATCACTATATTTATGTCACTATTTATTTATATCATTATTTATTCCACTATCTATTTACATCCCATACAACTATCTGATCCAGTATCACCAACTGTCCGTATGCTGCAACTCTTCAACTACAATGCCGAGTATCCACTCCCACTCGCTGTCCTCGTATAAGCTAGCTTCCCAATACTCATCAACACTACCGAGTATTTACTTCCAGAGCTATTCCAGTATACTAGTAACTTCCCGATTCGCCGTTACTGTCCTCGTATACTATAGCTTCCCAATACTCGTCAACACTACCGAGCATTCACTACCACAGTTATCCCAGTATACCAGTAACTTCCAGACTCGCCGTTACTGTCCTCGTGCACTACAGCTTCCCAATACTCGTCAACACTACCGAGTATTCACATCCCCAGCTATCCCAGTATACCAGTAACTTCCCGAGTACCTATTCCACTCGACACTATACTGCATACGCTCACCACGATACTGCTATATTATAGTTTGTTTCAAGATATTTGCAAACGTACTTGCCTCGACTTACGCAGCGGGTGGCTTCTTAAATGGACTTGATGGATAACTGAACAGGGTTGTAACAAAATATTTGATATCCGGCACACGAAATATTTGTGTTGAATTTAATGTTTTACTTGAATTTTAAGAAATACAGAACAAAGAATATGACATTACATCAAATTTTCACAAATTATACATACAAGCAAGTATGTTAATTGCGAAAGTACTGCTACATCGTTTTCCCAAATTTTGCTAGTTCTCCCCTGTTTTGTGTGTACCGCGTCATTATGAAGTCAGGTAGATTTGCAAATATCTTGAAACACACCATACTAAACTCACTATCTATGTAACTGCTCGTCAACTTCACTCAGCTGACTATGTATGTAACTATGTATATCAGTAACTAACTCTCGGGCAAAGTTGCGTCCCTTTTATATAGCTGCCATTACCTTCTAGAGAGCTCTAAAATATTCGACTCCATAACAAAAACGAACACAAAAGGTTTAGGCGACCGGAAGTATTTACACACGTTACGCATAATCCTTTAATAATTACTGGGGCTTATTTTGTCGATAAGGCCATCATATAATAACTTCAAGTTGAAGCTGGGACTTTGAGGACTTCAATATTTTCTTGTTAAAATATCTTTCGTCTGGAAATGAGAATAGTTTCTGGATTACAGCCACTTTAAATATTTATTATATTCAGTTCATAATAGTTCAATTATTATATAGCTCCTGAAGAAGGCCCATGACGGGTCGATATTGATTAAATAAAGTGGCTGAAATCCAGAAACTCTTCTTATTTCATCACCAGTTCAGCCAAGAAACGACCCTTTTTTTCATCCTTCCTTATAGTTCTTGTGGTTATTTATTTTAAAACTGATAACTGTCATATTATCCAGAGTATAATGGTATTTCCTCTATGTTAATAATCATCATTTATCGAGAGTTTGATAAATATTGATCCGAAGAAGGCTAGAAAATTTATCTAACGGCATTTGCTCGTGAACAAACACCACCCAAGTTGCTCATGATTTTCAGACTGTACATAAACATTACCTCATAATTCTCGGTGTAACACTTTTGCCATGAATGACTTGCTCTCTGGGAATGTCTCAGTGCCATAAATTGCTGACTGCGGTTTTAATAAGCGAAGTTTTATCATTCACAGCCAAGAAAGAAAATTGAGGTGATTAAGAAATTAAAAAAATTAAGTGGTCTTTTGTTTTATTTTCAAATAACTTTCGTTTTTTCACAAGATTACTTTAAATAGTGTAATGCTGCATTTAATGACACTAATACTTTGTTTACAAATTAGGCAAAAGATTCAATTAGGTAAGCATTTACAATAGCTGTGATTTTTTTAAGGCCAGTTTTACAAACTGCGGTTAGTACTTTAAATGTCAGTTAAATAAACAATATTGAATCGGATTATTGACAGAAATGATTAATTTGTCACTTCATAGTTCATTTCGTTTCAATTTTGTTATTTAACTGACTTAAAGTTAAAATTTTAACCGGAGATTGTAAAACTGGCCCTAAGTCTTTCATTTCATTAACTAGTTTGGGGTGTACCAATAAGCATTTATGTAACTCGCACGGGGACAATTCGGGGCTGTAAAGGAGATGTTCAATGGTACCTAGTCCAATTTAATGAGCCTGTTTCACATTTTTTTAAAAGTATTTTCAAGGAACGTTTATGCAATATTTTTCATAGTAATAAAAATAATAATTTATTGATAGTTCGGTAAATAATGAAATAGAAAGATTGGCGCCAGAAACAGTCATGAAAAAACAACCCGCCACTCCTTTCACGTCCGAGTACATACAGTACGTCATACATAGCTAATAGGAAAACAGTTTGTTCATCACCTACGACCTACGCTATTTATAAAAATAAAAGGCGATAGTTTGTCATATATTAAACGTATATGCTCTGACGTCACACTCTGTTTCAGATCATGTTACTTTTTCAAAATATTACACAAATTTCAATAATTAATTGTAAAAAATCTAGAGAATATTTCGTGATATTTTCAAATTTGAGGCTTTTAAAACAACAATATCTTTTAAAATTTAGTATAGGCAGGTACTTAGAAGTCGTATAAAAATTCTTAGCAGCCATTTCTTTCCAGATAATCAAGGATTTCATGAAAAAAAAATCTGGTGTGGCCAACACAATACCTCCCGCCATTTACAACCCGAGTCACAAAAAAGATTGAGTTTTTTGGATTAGCGAATTTTACTCTAATTTTGACAGTTTATTTCTTAAAATAAAGTCTAATCTAATCCAAGTAACTACCTTTTTAAACCCCTCAACAGGATTAAACCCCAATTACAGAGTGGTTTCACATTCACACACATCCATGCCTTAGTGGGATTCAAACCCAGGGCCCCGAGGGCACTCATGACATGAGGCGTAGCTCTAACCATTGAGCTACCCACCGGAACTATAATAAAATGAAGATTAAATTTTAAATACCGGGATAGAATAGAATTCTCTAATCCAAAAATGAGAATTAGCTTAAATATTTTTGTGAATCGTTAATTTTTATAATTTTAAATACATACCTAGGTACATATTTATTTATGCTGGAAACTGTACTGAATTCCTTTTCTATTGTTCTATTTACTTTTTCCTTTTTAAAACGTTACTAATATTATTTTGAAATGATTAGTTCTTTGATAGTGACATTTATCTGTCAGTTACATACATTTGAATAACTGCGTTTTGTTTGTTTAAAGCGTAGACTCTGGGATTTAAATTATAGATAATTTTATAAACTTATCCATAAAATATATAGAAACAATATTAATGCAAATCTATAGAAAATTTAATAATGTTTAATTTTTTGAATAACATTAATCTCGAAAAAAATAACATTTATAAAGGTATTTGTCGAAGAAAAGCTATTTTGAGCTTCTAGTAAAGTGCCATTTCCGGTTATCCGATTTTCACCAAAATCTAATGGGCTCTTTCCAATTTAGAAAAAGTTCGAAATACAAGATCTCAAAATTTTCTGAATGATAGTATTTGAGTTAGAGTGGAGGATCCACATACACGTACATGCACACAGGCATCATCAGGTTGGCGGACTGTGTATTGGACATTTACTAGTTCCGTTAACCTATCAATGAAACCCCGAAGACACGTACTGTATTCTAACGGATTTCGCAACTGCGAAAATCTTCATATGTACCACAAAATACTCGGATATTATTATCATTAAACACCCGCCAGACCTATATTTACGTAGAGGCTGACAGGGCTATAGTCCAAAGCGCGGCAGATTTGTAGGGGCTGTAAAATTCAAGTACAACTTTCATCAACCTAATTTTGACAAACGCTATTATTATAGACACTACGGACAAAAATAATAAATAAATAAGCAGCAGAAAATATAATTAAAACGTCATTTCACAAATACTGTGTGTTACATTCTATATGATCAATATGAAATACTGGCGGTGGGGAGCAACCAATTTCGAATAGCCCGAGGCGGCACTGAATTTAAATACGCCAACGAACACCCCACACAATCGCAATCAAAACTACTTAATAGTAATATGAAACAGTTAAAACCATAAATTTTCCCAGAGTCTTTTGTCATCTTTCACGTCTTCACAGCCCTATTGAAAACGTTTTACGACCATTTATAACCATTGGTTTCGACTCGATATAACTTCCTCGCCAAAACCCTATTCCAACATTTTCACCATTCACTGCACTTTAGAGCGTTATCATTAAACAGGTTGACTGCGGCATTGGTCGCCGGGGACCAATAACTTGCATTTGTCTATAGTGCTGTACTATTTTTCATAAAACTTCTCCAACTTACGGATGTTTATTTTTTTAACTAAGGGTCCAATAAATATTTTAAAAGTAGCTACTAGAAGTACATATATTTTACAAATTTCAAATAATTTGTTATTGGTCTTCGGCGACCTATGCAAAATATGTAAGGGGGTGTTACAAAGAACTTCGTTTAACACCCACCAGACCTGAGATCATAAGCGCCGACTATACTTTTGTCTTTCATGTTTCAATAAATTGTTTTAATAAATTTCTATTATATTCAATATTTTTTTTTTTTTTTTTGCTGTTAAATATTATGAATATTTATTTCCAAATTGCATTGTAATTGCCTTTATTTTTGTAAGTCTAGATTGTTTCAATAAAATCAATTATGTACTAGAAATTGGAATGTGAATAATTTCTCTAAAATACCTAATAACCTATCATTAAAAATATTAACCTATTTATTTGTATTTCAAACATTTCTACTTAAAATGTTATTTCGGAATTAAAATTAATTAAATATTATCATAAATATCGAAAATTTTGTCAATTTTTAAAATAATTTATTTTGTGCTATTCCGGTCTTCGGAGACCGTTCCTGCTACAGACCTAGCTACATATATGATCAATTGATCAAGTAACAGTTTGCTGTATAGAAATACCCAGTTTTAATACAACTAATAGCCAGAAGATGGCAATTTATGTTCCAAACATCACCGGTTGTCGGAGTCCATTATACGCGCATTATACAGAAAGTTTGCCCCGGGAGCCAATACCGCACTGAAATAAATACAGAGTGATTCAGAAAATTGAAGGTCACGTGATATGAAAAAGTTCTGATTATGATCAAAATTATCTTCCACGGAAAATAATTAGTATTAACTTACCGGTAATGTCAAATTATGTTACCTATATTACCGACATTTAGAAAAGAGAAGGCGTTACGTATTGGGATTTTCAAATAAGAAAACGCTAACTAGCGGCGACTATTAGAACTACAAACAGTGGTACATATTTGACATTTACATGAAACTACAACTATATGACTACAAAAACTCTATTATACATACTTGAATTATAAATAAAAAATACTAATAAATGAGAAAATAATACGAAAACTAAAGAAATACAATTGACAGAAATACTACGCTGACACACGTCAACAAAAAGTGTACCAGTGTTTAATGCGATCAGCGCCATCTCTTGATACTTGAAAATCCCAATTTTGAATTTTTTGACATACTGTTTATTTTTATCTTTTAAAATTAAACTGATATTTATTCAAATCGTTACGTTAAATGGCGTTTACGAATGAAGTTTATTTTGGAAACATATTTTCATTCTGCGAGGAATGATTGAAATGAGTGAAAATATGTACGCCAATGCAATCTGTCAATCGTATTTCACTATCACAATGGTGCGGCAAACAAAAAATCAGAACGAAGCGGAACTGCATTTTCTTGAAAATATGAAAATAATAGCAGGATGCCGGATTTCAAAACGTCGATAGCAGAAGGCTTGTTAAAGTAGTAAAAATTTAAAGAAGAATATCTTAAAAACTAATATTTTTTAAAAACGTTGATAGTCCCTACCATACAGTTTTAAGATCTAATTTTAATATAATGAGGTGTTGCACTTTTTTTTTCTTTGCTTTAATCGAAAGATTAAGAAAAAATATGTTACCCCTATTTTTTATTTTTTTCGTATTATTCTTTATTCATGAGAAAATTGTCTTTGAAATTATAATGTTTGAATTTCCGCTTCCCCTTTCGACTGATGATGTTCGAAACGAACTAACCAATGAGGGTGTGGCTTACATTTGCCACCGACGGAAATTAAACGAGTGACAGTCATGACAGCTACTGCTACTGTGCTTAATATATACAGTAATTTGAACAGAAAATCATATTTAATAATATTGTAGAACATACTTATTCGAATTTCAGAAGAAAAAAGATATGTTAATTTGCAACACCTCATTGGCAAATTTAAAATGGAAAAAATATTACGGGCAATAAAAACTCGAATAGGTATTTGAAAATTAATATTTTTTTTTAAATTTTGATAGTCTTTATCATACAATTTAATTTGTTGGTATGGAAGAGGACCCCATTCAAAAAAGTGTTCTATGTCTTGTAGATTCAAATTATTTATAGTATTCTACTGCATACTATATTAAAGAAGACATTTCCATACAAATTAAAGAAATAAACATACTTATTTTATGAGTAGTTTATGTAAAATCTGTCGGTATCTTTTGTATAAATTTACATATTTATTTTTTAACATCTTCATTATCACTGTACAATTTTATAGAGCTAGAATCTTGTTATCTTATAAAAAATTTGGGTGTGCCTTGACCAAACCCCCTTTAACTATAAACACTGTAATAGTGTTTCTAGCCTTTCCCTTGGAACATTTTTTGCAAACCAATCTATTTCTACTTAGTCTTCGACGCCTTTCTCAGCAGAAACTAATTACAACTTCGCTCATTTCCCACAAAAATCATCGTACCTTGATCCCAAAATCTTTCTAGATGATTGCCCATCCGTTTCTTCATTCTCTGCAGCTGCATTGAGAAGACAGAGGCCGATAGCAACACAGAGTACTATCCAGTACTCTTTCCAGCTCTCCATAATCACCGTCTGTTGCTGTTGCTCTTACAAGCCACTGTGATCTGGAACAACCGAGACAAATGAGTGTTTGCGAACATAACATTAGATGAAAAACAGACACGCAACGGGCAGAGCCTTCTAGATGATGGGGAAGAGTAATTATTGAGATTTGTTCGCCGGATGACAGTAACGGGATTTATTGGTCACTCTTTTGTTTTGGAATGTTTACATCTGTTGATATTCAAAAACAAATAACGGAAGAGATGATTGGTTTTATTTGTGGTAAGCAAAAAAATATTTGTTTTTTGTATGGTAATTTTTATGGATTTGTTTTTGTAATAAGACGAAACTGTTGTGAATAAAAAAATTGCAATGACTTGCTTCCCACATACAAATATAAAATAAAATGATATATAAAACGAAAAACATTACAACCGGTTTGCTGAAGCTCATTCATTAATACATAAATTTATCTATTGTTTAATGCAGGAAGAACCAATGTCAATATTTTGACATTTTGAGAATGAGTGATTTAAATCAACAAAAAATTAACACTATTTTACTGACAGGTCTACATTGATTTTGATTATTATTACAATAAATATTTTCTAGTTTTATGACATAACTTTGGTTCGAGTTTCTTTACAATTTAAATTTTATTGTTCTTATACAGGGTGTTAATGAATACGGGTTACAAATTTACAGGGTATGTAGGGGATGCAAATTAGATTAATTTTTACTAATAAACTCATATCCGGAAACGCATCGTTTTCGAGCTACAGGCTCTTAAAAGAGTAATTATCTACCTTAATTTTAGCTAGCAGTGACCTATCACTTCAGTTATTAATTTGTTAAATTAATTTATTTTTTATATTTTGCGTTCATAATCCATTTTTACCCGATTTATTTTTAGTTAATTGACAATTCATTTTAATAATATAATGTCGAAATTATTTTTTTTTTATTGTTATTTAAGGAAGATTAATTACATGAAAATGTACAAATGGTTGCAAATATAATCACAAATTGAGTAAATAAATGTTATTGTAGAAGGCGCAAAATATAAAAAATAGTATAAAGAATTCATTTATAAGACTTTCTTTCGCACTTGTCAATTAGAAAACTCGCTAACGCCCGTTTTCTAAATTTTAACGCGTGCGAAAAAAACATGTCTTATAAAACACGTTCTTTAATATACTATATACAGAATGTCCGGATTTTGAGGTGCACCATCAGAATCTCGGAAACTATAAGAGATAGGACTTTGATTATATAGGCCATGTGGTGCGCCTTTTGTTTTGACAAAAATTCTCATAAATTACTAGAAAATGGCAGAAAACTGAATTTGGTCGATATTTTCATTTTGAAATTACTTCTACAGTAAAAAGGTTTCAAATAAAAAAGTTAGATATTTTTATTGTCTTGGAGTACGAAAATAATTTTTCTTTCGGTAAATTTTTGGGATATAACAAAACTTACATTTTTTTAAATGGAACCCATATTTAATTTCTACTCTAAAAAAATACTTATTTTTTTTTCTTTTACGATTAGTATAAGGGTTATTTGGTTGTAAATTTATTTTGCCCTTAAAATCCTAGATTTTTCAATATTTTTCATGATATTTCTTATTTTTTTGTCAGTAATTTCATTAGTTTTTTAAAATGGTATTTTATTTTACTTAACTTATTTCATAACTACCTTGTTTCATAATTTCATTTTA
The DNA here is from genome assembly GCA_963082715.1 of Harpalus rubripes. Classification (NCBI taxonomy): domain Eukaryota; kingdom Metazoa; phylum Arthropoda; class Insecta; order Coleoptera; family Carabidae; genus Harpalus; species Harpalus rubripes. The sequence continues at coordinate 18,471,443 of OY720449.1, forward strand.
ACTCTATATTTTCAAATTCACGTAAATAGGTATACAAAAACCCTTACACCAATCGAAAGAGAATAAAATAAGCATTTTTTTGAAGCAAAAACCAAATATGGATTCCATTAAAAAAAATGTAAGTTTGTGTTATATCTCGAAAATTTACCGATAGAAAAAATATTTTCGCACGCCACTGAATAGATAATATAAATAACTAACTTTATTTCAAAAAAAAATTTCGATTACTCCGGTATGAGTATGAGAATAGGGGATTCCACCATTTTTTTATAATTTCATCTGAACTTATAAGTAAAACTAACACTGTCGGTGAAAATCCGGTGAAAAAATTGCTATTAATAAGCGAGTTAGTCCTCCGAAATTTGAAAATATGGATGTGACGTCACGTATATAAGTTTTTATATCAAACTATTTTCTTCGTGGACCTAAATATTTTTGAAATATATGCTATTTCTAAATTAAATTTATAAAAAATCAATGAATATTATTATACTGTAAAAGTCGACATGATTTATAATTGGAAATGTACTTAAATTAATAAGTTTAATGCAAAATATTTACATTCAAATAAAAACTGATAAAAACTGTATGAGAATTGCACTACTGGACTGATAGCCACGCCTCCGCCCCTAACTCGGTATTCGTTATATATTTATAGGTGGTCTTTGAGTCGTCAATCAAAATAATACATATGGATTTCATATGAGTGACGAGCTGCTAAAACAAAAACCCCCATATTTCCGAAGTATTTCAATTATATCATTTTATTTATTTATTAATATTCATTATTAAGCATATACTTTCACTATTTTTTACTAATTTCTCTTAATTCGATTGAGCTGTAATCCCCTATTTTTGTTAAAACAAAAGAGCATCTAATCTCCCAATTATCAGAAATCGTATCTCTTTCAGTTTTCGAGATCGCAATGGAGGCCTTCGAAATCCGGACACCTGCATATTTTTATTCATTTTTGTATTACATATAATTAAATGCTCAAAAACAATGCTAGTCAACTGCCCGCTAATCACCCTTAATAAGTTATTTAGCCGGAAAAAAAAAATTATTAATCTCATTTTGATTACGCCACAGATTTAAGGTGATTTTTGCTCTCCTTTTGAAATTTAAATCTCTCCGCCTCTGTCTATAACTGCAAACGCTCACGTTCATAGCAAGTGCCATATAATAATAAGCACATACATGTGGAAAATGTCAAAATAGTCCTACTTCCCTCCGAGTTGTATGTTACTGTGTTAACGGTACCTATCGAGACACTGTATCTGCGACCCGGGCGTAAATTCATGTTTTTATATTCCCATGTGGCCCTATGTCAATAAATTACCACATAACCCCACATTCGTTCGAGAATACATGCTCCACTGTCATGAGAATCAGGCTAGAGTTATAATTCTATTGTTTTACGAGAAAATTCGCTTGCGATTACCTTTTGTTCCAAGGCATACATGATTTTTTTGGGGAGTATAATTTGCTTTTTTATTTCTAAAAAACGTATCACTTGTTCAAATACCCTGAACATTTGTATGCTAACGTAGTTATATCTGTAAAATCAAGTAATCAGAACCATGATCATATAGTTGCCTATTTTTGAGTTATTTCTTATTGTAAATGTCGTTACATTGGTCATATTTGGGTAAAAAGGTCAAAATTTTGAAACTCCAAATTTTATACTGAACATATGCAAATTCCGAAATTTGAAACCGCATGTCAATCTCGGTTCTGTTTCCGAAATATTTATGTTTCCAAGAATGACCATTTTTGGGCCGTAACCCGAAAATGGGTCAATGTACAAGCCTAGCGACATCACCAATCGAGTCTACGGAACAACTGGTTCAATTTATATAAAGAATATAAATAAATAAATAAATCATCACGGCTTATTACCCATTGCTGGGTGTGCCTATCTGCTTTGTACACAGGCGTCACCTCACGGGCACTCATTGCTGGCGTGGAGAGTACACCACAGGAGTCAATTTTGTGCCATAAAGAAATGTCTGAAAATTACCAAAAATCCCAAAAAATCTAAGGTAAACGAGATTTTTTAGATTTTGGCCATTTTCAGAATTTTCTTTATATATAATTAACCAGTTGTTCAAAAAGTCTGAAAATTGGTATACTCATATAAATTCTCTCGCTGAATCTAATGCCTAAAAATGGGTGTTTTTGAGGTCCAACTTTGAACGCAGATATCTCAGGAACTAAAAGAAATATTGACTTGCGGTTTCAAAATTTGAAATCAGCGTATTGAAATCTAGAAATAATTAAATTGGATTTTTTCTGGGGAAATAGTTCGATCCCGACCGACGCCAAATATTTCTAATTTTTAAATAGACCCCTTTGGTGCACTCTCCACGCCAGCAATGATTTCCCGTGAGGTGACGCCTGGTAACCGACAAGTGTGTAAACAAAGTAGAGTAGCACACCTAGCAATGGATAATATTAATATGCCGTGATGATATATTTATTTTATTTTTATTTTTGAAAGTATTTAACTTTTTACCCAAAATTTAGTGTATGACTTTTAGCGGCTGTTCTCAAATTGATTGGAGGTACGAACATTGGGACTTCACGATTGGATTGTACAAAGAAAATTAGATATAATTATGTATACTAATTTTCAGACTGTTTGAGCAATAGAAACAATTTATAGAAAGAAATTATTGAAAATAATCGTTCAAAAGATTGATTTTTCGGCAAATTTTAGTACAAATAATAAGGATATAATGTGCTGGCTACATCAGAATTAAATAAATTATTATTCCTATATTTATATTTTCTACCCATAAGTAAGAAAAACTTAATTAGCCGCGTTAATATTAATTAATAAATTATTAGTTCACCTTTTTGTCCATTACATGGCGGAAATTACAATGAAGATGTATTACATTTTAAGAGACCAAAGTAATTACTGTTATAATTATGAAATTATGGGAAAATGTATTTCATGCCAATAAATATTACTGTAACACATTCTATTACCATTTAATTGAGTGATAATTTTCTGTAGACAGTAATAGATGTTAGTATTTTTGCTCAGTTATTTCATTTACTTAACTTGATTAATTTAGAATAAGGTTTATTACAGTTTAGTCACCTGCAGATCTAGAATTTCAATTTAAAATGTCACACAAATAATGAAATAATTATAGACATTTATTTATTAATCATATATGTTAATTTTGTAATTATAAGAACAAATTATATATTATTATATACTTAAGGGGAAAACATAGTTTTGTAATTTAAAATTAATTATTGTAATTACTTTGGATTCAATACATTTATGAAATTATTTGCATCTATAATTTTCTTACTGTTTAATAATAATTAATAGTAATTAATTATCGTACATATTTTAAAGTACTAATATATTGTACACCAACAGAAATAGATACCTGAACCGAAAAGTATTTATGGTTCAGGTTCGGTTCAGGTTCGGTTCAGGTTCAGGAAATAAATGTCGGTTCAGGTTCAGTTTCGGTTCAAGAAAATGAAAATGGGTTCTAGTTCGAATTTCGGTTCACAGCAAAAATATATGATAGTAATTAAATTTAAAATCATATAGATTTGAACCGAATCTGAATTTAGAATGGTTTACATTCGATTCAGGTTTATTGACCTTGAAAAATAAAGGTTCGGTTCGGGTTAATTCGGGTTTTCGGTTCAGGTTCGGGTTCAGTTTCCGGTCCCTGAATAGAAATAAGAATTAGATTACTAGTAGCGCACTCTTCAGCGCATCTTTTGATCTAGCGATTTGGCATCACATCGGCTAAGCTCCGCCTCCTGGTGTATAGGTGCGAAATAATAAATTGTTGAAGACAGGATCACACAATCGTTGTGTGTGTGTGTGTGTGTGTGTGTGTGTGTGTGTGTGTGTGTGTGTGTGCGTGTGTGCGTGCGTGTGTGCGTGCGTGAAAGAGTGCAGCGGTAATGTTTGAATAAATGCTACTGATAAAACTCTGACATTGTATATTTTCTTTGTGTTTTTCTGTAAAATATCTATCGACTATTTAACAAAATGACAAAAATATTCGCCTTATGTATTGAAAAATGAACTGTATCCTATAGTTTCGCCATCCTACGGAGAGCTGCTAAACTAAAATTTATAAACTAGGAGGCGGAGCTAACACATTCGAGGTCAAATTCGTGAATAAAATCACCGGTGGCGGCGCTGTTATCAACCAAGATGTCGGATGATTGTCGTACTGTCATTTTCAAACGTACTTGTTTACATGTTAAAAACACAGTTTTCAAGAGTGTTTTATTCTATTATTAAAATATTTAGGCAGGTTTTATTTTACTTACTGATAAGTTTGAAGATTAAGTTTCAATGTTATTATTTCAATTTTGTGCATGGACGTTTCAAAATTTGTTTATTTGCAGATAAATATGACAATGTTCTTGGAAAATAATCTTCATCTCTCATAAAGAGAATTATTTAAATTTTTAAATTCCAATAATTCTTCAAAGAATTTTAAGTAGAAAATAGAGTAAATGAAGAAAAAATCAGGAAACTTTCAGTCATTAAATAGGAAAGTGTAAAACAGGTTAAGGATGAAACAGATTTAAACTGGAATGTAGTCTTCAAAAAATCTGATTTTCGTCAATACCTATGTATTGAAGTAGTGAATGAACACGTAAAATAGAAATAATAAAACAAAGACTTACTGTTCACAAACAATAACCAAATAAAATAACACTAGCCCAAATAGCGTTTTCAGTGAAGTACGACAACAAATAGTTCTTATTTTGCCACTAGATGGCTACGACTACTAAAACCTAGAAAATACGATAAACACAAAAATTAAATTGTCAAATATAAAATAAACAAGTGGCCACGTTCTGTCTCTTTCTATAAAGCACGTTTTGGGCACAATGTCCAGACTTAATTCGCACATAGTTGATGTTATGTACGCTTTAAAGGCGGGAAGAAGATATTGTAAAAGTTTAACATTTTTTTCTCCGATATTTTTTAAAAAAATTACAAAATATAAAAGTAAAAACGTTTTAGACTAAAAAATATTTTAACAAAAAAATATAAATTTATTTTATTTTAATTATTACTACCTCTTGATGAGTACCACAAATATAAAATTCGAAAACTCCCCCAATCCAGATATAACTATCTCAGTGACAAAAATACTTACTACCGCCAAGGGCGCCGACTACATGGGGGCAGCGAGGCGCGAGCCCCATAGAAATATTTTCTTAAATTGCCTTTCTTTCAGAAATAATATACAATATAAGCATATATTTCAATATTGATCCTGTAGGTCTCAATTCTTTTTAAGTATTTTTCGCGCAGAGTTGTAGGTATAGTACGAGTTTGATTTTGTGCGAAAACTTCGAAATATGCCTTGCAACGCGACATATGATGTAGCAGCCTCCACCACCGAATTAAATAAGTGCATGTTCACATCGTATTTCTACGCACCTCTATCAGCGAGTAGGTAGGTTGCTTTCAAGCAAATTTTGTTTATTTAACATATTATAATTATATTATTGTTTATAAAGCAGGCAGCTTCCGCTGATTATGCTTAATATCTAAAGTTTGTATTCACTTTTTCACGCTGTTTGTTTACACAAATTATAGGTAATTAATAACAGTGACTATGGTGTGTGTGTTTTATTTTTACTGTGTTAGACCACGGCTCACCTGAGCACGAACGGAAATTTTTATTGACAAATGACTTTTTGATTGTTTTTTTAAAGAAAATTTACTTGAGGAACCCTATTTTTCGGAGAAAATATTTTTTTCTACAGTCTATAAACAAAGTAGCCATTTGTGCGCTCATGCGCGACAAAGTAGAAAAAACGCTCGCTGTCCAAATTTATAACTATACAGTGTTGAGAAATGACACTTCTCTAAATTTTTAATGGAAACGTTTAGCCAGGAACTAATGGCACTGAAGTTACACATTTACCACCTTCACAAGTCAATCTGACATATAACTAATCTGTCGGTATATTATATAACCAAACAAAATGCCGCATTGTTGTGAATATAAAATAGGGCATTCATTTACAAAAACGAAAGTATAAAATGCATAGATTATATTGAAGCAATAGCTCAAGAAGAATGAAAAATAACGGTAAATTAAAATTAACTATAATAGAAATTAACGTATCAAGGGTGTTATAAGGACAATAACGCCTGAGGTCAACAGTGCATTTTCCGAGGACCTCTTGCCCGAGGTGTGTACGTTGACCGAAGGCATTATTGTCCGTTTAACTCCCGTGGTGCGTTGAACATTTAACGTCCGACTAGAATTTTTTAATAAATAATTAAATATATCATCGCGGCATATTACCCATTGCTAGGTGTGCCAATTTTGTGCTATTTAAAATTCGAAATATTTGGCGTCAGTCGGAATCGAACCCGGTTCCCCAGATTCGCGACCAGACACTCAGGCACGCGGCCACGAGACCCCATAATTTTTTAATATTCTACAGATTATGGATCAGAAAGTTTAAAAAAAAATACGGAGTAGGTAGGCTATGAATGCTTCTGTTTATTTTTTAGGCTTTATCCCAATATCCATATCAATTTGTTGACAACATTACTATAGCAACAATTCATAACACGCTCTTAGGTGTTATTTGGTATATAACAACCCTGAAAGCAGGGTTTTTATGATAATAACATACCAGTCGGACATTAAATATATTATGTGAACAGTTGTGCTGCCACCTGCAAAAGTTTGGCTTCAACACTCCCAATGGACAACCACTGTTTCACTGCACTGGTTTAATGTACTTGAAACAAATAAATTTTTGTTATGGTGGAGGACTGTAGAAAAAAATCTTGTGTGTGTTTCGAGCGCAAATGGACATTGTCGATTTCGAGAGAATGCCGCGTTCCTGCGTCGCGCGGCTACAGCCGCTTAATCGACAATGTCCCATTTTGCGCTCTTAATACACAAACAGCTATAGGGCGTGCTTAGAATCAGCTGATTTGTGTGCGCATGTCATTTTGACAAGAACATTGTCATGTTGACAAGACCAATGTTTTGACTTATTTTGATTTTTAACTGCTTAAACGTTATTATTTTTAATTTCATGTGTTTTACTGCCTAAAAATTATAAAATATTAAAATTTTAGCGATTCAAAATCAAAATAAGTCAAAACATTGGTCTTGTCAAATTGACAATGTTCTTGTTAAAATGACATGCGCACACAAATCATCTGATCCAAAGCAACTCAAGGTCGCTCGAGTCATGTGACTGCTCACACCCTATTGTATTGCAACTTTTTACCTTTTTATTAGGGTACTTGATCTTGAAAATTTCAAAAACTTTCGCCTGCGGCGATGTATCATGAGGGGTACTCCGGTTCCAATGGCCCTACGTTTGACACTACTTTTTTGCCCCCATAGGATTTTTTAAAAGTCGGCGCCCATAACTACCACTTAAAACTCTTACACTCAAAATAATAATTAATACTAAAGTGCAGAATGTTCAATGTCAGTTATACATATTAGATTTTAAATTATACATATTCATTCTCAAAATTACAAGATGTTCCCCCTATTTTAAGTAGAGAATTTTATCTCTTCGGCGCTTATGGTTATTGGTTCTCATCTCACATTCGTCATTCGTTCTTTAATGACTAATTTTGGGTATTACATGCTACAAGAGACTTGAATATATACAGTTATCGTTACTGTAGTTGCTTCAAAAACGAGGACCATCAATTAGTATTCCTTTAACACCGGTGTCATTGCGTTATCTTAAGCTGAGATTTATTTATACAAAATCCTTTCCTCTTTTCAGATTTATCTTCTGACGTGAGTTTGATTTATTTACTTTTATAAAGGATTAAAGATTCTGAGTGACATTAACACGGCTCGGAGCGCGAAGTAATTCATTATAATCATTTTAATTGGTGACTGGTTCAACGTTTTATTTTGCAGACAATAGTTTTTTCTTTTTTGCATTCTCGTAACAATTAATTCAACAATTATTACTCTAATTATTTTTTCGCATTCGCACAATGGAAAGATAAAAAATTTCTTGAATTCTTCAGATTCAGATCAAACTAAATTTTTAGTGAAATATTAATTTTTGGAAACATGTAACTTGCTAACAATTTTTTTTTTGCTAGTATGAACAACTGATTAAGATTGATTAGCTAGCAGTTGACTGGCAGTGTTTTATCTCTGTCAATCGTTTATGGATTATGTTACGAAAAAATACTTCAAATAATAGTTATAGAAAAATTAATTGTACGCACCTTTTATTTGAATTTTTTTTTTCATTTTCTTTGAATTAATCCATGAACGATTGGTAGCTAGTTAACTGTTCGCTAATCACCCTTAATCAGTTATTCATGCTACCAGCCAAAATTTTTGAAAATTTGACAAGTGCATTTTTTTACAAGTTTAAGTGGCTTCGCTATCATTTAAAAATTGATATGCTTAAAATACAACTGAATTTGTTATTTTAGTAATAGCTTTAAAACATTCTCTCCTGCTATATACAGGGTGTTGACAACGACATCGCAACATAGGACTTGAACAATATAAAATCATACTTTCGTAATTTCCTGCTTCCTTAATCATTTTAGGTTAAGAAGCTTTAAATAAACTTTGAAGAGCATCAAATTCTACATAAGAATCAATAAATAAAATTAATTTTGCAAGCTCTATAACGACAGAAATCAAGTATGAAAATGTCGAAAATCACCTCAAAAATGGCGATATCCATGGAATTGAAAATAATATTAATAAATGTTAGCGATTTATCTGTCAAGCTTGGTTAATTTATTTTTTTACTTCCTTGTACGAAGTAAAGGAAGTATTGCAATCGCGAAAAATTTCGGTTTTCAGATTTCAACAGAAATATCCATTTTGACCATCACTGAATCCATTTTGACTAATTTCGTCGTGACGTCTGTACGTACGTACGTGCGTATGTATCTCGCATAACTCAAAAACGGTAAGCCGTAGAAAGTTGAAATTTTGTATTTAGGACTGCTATAACATCTAGTTGTGCACCTCCCTTTTTGGTCATTATATAATTTCGAGAAATGGTACTTTATTTGAAGCCTATAATAGATTTTACTGAAAAACTATTTTAAAATATAATCTAACACTTTTCAAATTTGGTATATAAGATTTTTATGTCAATTGGAATAACATAGTAAATTTTGGTCAAAACAGGCTAACCGGAAGTGACATATTACCTGAAGTCGTTAACAGTTTTTCTTCAATAAAATGGTTTCATTTTGATTTTAGAAATAAATGCTTCAAATAATATTTTTAGAGAATTAAATTCTTTGTCTAACACATCAAGTATTATTAAATTAGCCCTTTGTATAAGCGAGATATGTATATTTAAAACTTATATACTTTTTGGTTTTTGTAATGAAGCTTGCTATGGATTAGGACAAAAAATAACAAAAAAATAAAAAATAGATGCTAATGTCAAATTACGTCAAATACGTGCAATTTTATACTTGGGTCTATACTTCATATTGGTCTTGTATACAAGGAAGTCGTGTGGTGTCCACATCAGATTTTAATTATTTACAATTTCTGTTACAGTGAAAAATTATTTATTTAAATTAATAGATAATTGGTCACTTGAACAGATATTACAAATAATACCCAATAAAAATATATTTTAACGTAACAATAGGTAAAATGTCAATTATTTGTTAATTTATTTCTGTCTATTCCATGGCTATTGCTATTTTTAGGGTGATTTTCGACATTTTCACACCTAATTTCTGTTGTTATAGAGCATGTAAAATTAATTTTGCTTATTGGTTCAGATGCAGAATTTTAAACTCTACAACTTTTATTTAAATAATTTTTACCTAAAATAATTTGGAAAGCAGGAAATTGCGTTCAATACCCTGAGTAAGGAAATTTTTCAATTCTTAATTTTTATTTATCAGTCTGATAACTTGTACCCCATCTTAAGTTAATTTTTGGTTTTTTTGTTCAAAAAATACGATAATTGTATTTACTAGGAGATGACATTTCCTTAAAAACATATTAAAATAGCACAAATTACTTACCAACTTCACTATCGGACTTCCGTATTCCAATTGACAGTTGTGTGGTTATCCTCCCTTGGACCGGTGGTAGGTATATCTCCGTTCTGTCGGAGTCAATGGCACAACTGAGGCTCGGAGAACTCGGCAGGTGCGACTGGCCTTGACCGCTGGACCGCGGCAGCAGCGGCTGCTGATGCACGTCCCCACCAAGCAACCAGCGGCCACTTTTTCACCAACGCAACAGCAAGAGCTGTTTATTACGAATACGAATCCATGGTAATCATTATTACGGGAAATGCTTCGCGGGGGATACAGATTGAGAGTGCTTTTTCAAAAAAAAAAAAAAACTTATTGTTTACAATAATGATTTGTTTGTTGTTTAGAGGGTTGTCACACCCAGAAATGGGGACTAAGGTGTGTTATTATTTATTTATTGAAAGTGTCTTGGCTGTCGATGACGGTTGCCTGTAAAAAAATAAATGGTAGCCGGTTCCGGTTGCTTTAATATAAGTTCATTGCGGTTACAAATATGGAAACCGACGTTTTGTGCGCTAGGTTAGGTTATTATACTCTATGCCAGTTAAGATGAATTTAGGAGTAAGAAAAGGCTTCCAATTCCAGCTTTTTGATTTGTCTAAACGCAAACCAAGTTGAGAATATCGAAAAATATGAAACAAAAGGTTTCAGTCAGCTGTTGAACGTCATAAGAGCTAGGGTTGTAGTCAGAGCAGAAGTCTAAGCTGTTATTCTATATTATTATACTCCTTTTCGTAATAATTAAAAATTATAAAAATTTTACTTTTCGAGCTTTCAAGTATGTATTGCATGTATTGTACGAAACAAAAAACTAATTCATAAGTTTTATGTGCGTAAAACGGATTAGCTCCAAGTCCTTTGTTAACTGGAATAGACTATACGAGTATAGATTATATTATTAGAGACATAGCTAAGTCCTAAAACATCATTTTACATTTTAGTGCAAATAAAAATAATTGTGGTGTATGTAAACGCATAAATAGAAAAAATATTGTCATTTTTTTATTAGGCTGGCACCGGCTGAAGATATGGGAACCGGCGCCGGCATCCAATGAACTACCTACATTTATTAATTTATTTATTTTCTGATTTTATTACTGAATCCGACCATAAAGCATGTTTAAAAATGTTAATCTGTCAATAATTTTGTTGAATGATATTATAATATCGACCTATATTATATGCTGAAAGTTGTTATATAAAATACAATATCTGGTATCAGAAAACTATTTACAACTGATATACAATATATTATAATTTTCACAGATCTGACCCGAAATTACCAAAAATAACTAATGATCCGTCGGCCGGAATTCCGGCGATCCAGAAATTTCAAGAAAAAAATCCGGGATTCGATATTTCTGTCTTAACAATATATTCCATTATTTATAATTATAAATGATGGTCCGTCAATTTTATAAACAGTTTCAAACTTATATATTATGATTATTAAGGATGTCACACGGATTAAGGACTGAAATTGCACTAGTTCACTAGTACGAATCAATAAAAATACATGTGTAAATAAATATCTGAAATATTTGAAGTCAACCCAGAAATTTGTAAAATATCTTCTAGTATGTAACATAAGTTGCGTGTGTTTTGGGCGCAATTGTTGTCTACAACAATGATTGTTTCAATGTTTATTAGCTACAGGAATATATTAAAATATATCGTAAATAATAATACTTTCATTTTATTATATATTTCATTTTTTATGTCTTAAAATAATAAGAAAATAGGCGACGAATTTCAAATTTTTCAGTCATGTCTAGTAAGAATAAGCTGTGTTCTGTGTTCATGGAAGTTGCGCGCGCATAAAAACAAATGCATTAAGAAACCAAGATATCTTCGATTATCATTTGTTTTAAGTTTTAAATTAAATTATATATTAACCAGGTAAATAACATTAAAAAATAATTATTTAAATCATTCAATATATTTGATAAAACAAATTAATTATAAAAATCCTTAAGAGTTATCCTTCATCGATTTTCCAGTCCATGCACGTGTTTCCTAACATAACCTCAAACGTCATCTATGTCATTTTATTAAAACTACATTGATTCCAGCGAAGGAGCGAAAACAATAACAGATAAAAATGCCAAAGAAAAGAAAAGGACGCAGTGTCAGAAAAAATAAACAAGTACAACATGAACCAGATGAAATTGTGCAAGCACCACATTCCTTCGTAATTCACAGAGGACTTCCTGGAGGACATGTTTCTGATCTTACTAAAGATTTCAGAAAAGTTATGGAACCATTCACTGCCACAGATCTGAAAGAAAGGAAACGAAATACAATCAAAGATTTCGTTTCGGTATCAGGGTTGTTACACGTTTCTCACATGTGTATTTTTACTAAAACAGATTTAGGAATGTATATGAAAATTGCTAAGTTGCCGAGAGGGCCTACGTTAACATTTAAACTTCATAATTTTACTCTTGCAAGAGATGTCATCTCTTCACTAAAAAAACAATATGTATATGAGGAAGTTTTTAAACATTCTCCATTAATTGTTTTGAATAGTTTTAGTGGTGAAGGGATGCATATGAAATTAATGGCATCTACTTTTCAAAATATGTTCCCGACTATTAATTTAACAAATGTGAGCACACATTTATTTATAATTTTTAATATTGTTGATAACTTTCAGATCGTCTAAGATTGCTTGAGTCGAACAAACAAAAATATGATGGTCTTGCTTTATCATGCCGCGTACACCGGAACCTTTTGGCGGCTTAATCCACGCTTTAAATTTAAAATTTTAGAGAAATACAGTTCAAAAATCCATATTTTACACAGGGTACCACTTAACTTCGGGTACAAACTTTAAGGACTTATAGTACTTGCCAGTAAATAGACTATAAAAATACAATACCTATTATATGAAACATTTTTCTCAATTTATAATAGTTAAGAAGTTAGTACAATTATTTGATTTTTTGATAAAAGCACATCGAAGTTTATCTGTCAAAAAAGTCTCATTAAGTCATAATAATTCTTGTAGTTTTCGAGATAGCTGAGGTAAACCCCGTAAAAACTCATTTTTCACGGCCGTAAATCAGAAACTATTGAAGATCGGAAATCTCTAAAATGTTCATAGTTTTACAAATATTGTAATGACGTCTTTTCAATCCTCTTTAGAGAAAGACAGACTGCAATCTTGTAGCATATTAAAATAATGAAAATTATAATGGGGTATGTAACCATATTCGAATTTCAATATATAAAATATAAAAACTAACCACTGTTGCTTCTCATTATAATGAGAAAAACTAAACATCAATTTGTAATAATATTTTTATTAGCAATTATTGCCCGGTTGCACAAACGTTCATCAACGCATTGTTCGATTAACGGTTCATCAAATCGAACAAATTCGAATCAGTTTTCTTGTTCTTATGACATTTAAATCATTGCTGTCAAAAAATCACGTTGCATTTGTTCGTTTTGATGAACCGCTAACCGAACAACGCGTTGATTAACGTTTCTGCAACCGGGCAATGTTTTGGAGAAGGGATATATGCCGTAATCATGTTAGAATCGTGGAAGATATTGTGCTAGGTGTGGCATGACTACAGCTGATTATAACTATCTCTTTCCCTCGTCACAAATGCTTTCCCTAAATTTTTAATATTATTTTCTCGTCAAGTACAAATAATTATTCGATGTAAAAAATACAGAAAATTTATTTTTTGTCTAGTATATTATGTAAAAATAAAAATTTGGTCACATACCCCATTGGAAATAAAAAAATTGAATGTAGTTTTTATTTATTAATAATAATATTAATAATCTATACATAATATTTTTAGGTTAATTTGAGCGATATAAGACGTTGCGTCTTGATGAATTACGATCCCTCCACAAAATTGATTGACTTTAGGCATTATGCAATCAAAGTGATACCAGTTGGTATTTCGAAAGGAGTCAAAAAAATAATACAAGGGAAGGTGCCTAATCTCTCTCGAATGAGCGATATTTCAGACTTTTTATCCAAGTAAATACAAAGACCATTAATATGAACAACTAATTAATAAGTCTGATTAGCGAACAGTTTACTATCGTTGTAGTATTTTTCTCCAAAATTATCCATAAACGATTGACAGAGATAATACATTACTCGCTAATCACTTTTAAGTAAAAAATAATTGTTCATATTAACGAACAAAATTTCTATCAAATACTTCATTTCTTAATCATTATTATTTTAGACCATCAGCTCTTTCAGACAGCGAATTTGAAGATGACCCAAACCATCGTGTAACCCTGCCCCAAAACTTAACATCCCGCGGTAATAAAGAAAACATGCAGTCAGCCATCAGACTAAGCGAATTAGGCCCTAGAATGACCCTTCAACTTATGAAAGTCGAAGACGGCTTATTAGACGGCGAAGTACTTTTCCATGAGCTTGTCCACAAAACCGAAGAAGAAATAGAAGCCATAAAAAAGAAACGAGAAATAAAGAGAAAATTAAAAGAAAATAGAAAGAAAGTACAAGAGTTAAATACAAAGAAAAAGGAAGAGAAGAAAGAAGAACTAAAAAAGAAATCCTTAGAAGGAATGCAAAAAGCTAAAAATAAAACAGAAAGTGACCGCCTGATGAAGCAAGCAGTAGAAGAATCAAACAAAGACACCCAACTAGAAGAAGATGACGACGCAGAATACTACAGACAGGAAGTGGGCCAAGAACCGGAAAGAGAAATGTTTTCTGCAAATACCAATAAGCGAACATTTCCTCAAAAACCTTTCAAAAATAAAAGGCAGAAAACTGATGATAACAGAGAAAATAAATTTGATAAAAAGAAACATTTTAAAGGTAGAAAAACAGAAAAATCTTCGGGGAAAAAATGGCCAGGCGGGCGAGGAGGAAATCCAAAATATGGAATCAAAGCGAGAGATGATGATAAACCTGATGTTAAGGGCAAAAAGAGTAAGAAAGTTTTAGGGGGTAAAGTACAAAAAACGAAAAATAGACGACGTTAATTGTATTTTATAATTAATAAATAACTTAAAAAATAATTCATGTTTATTATTTATATTACGATGTTATCTGATTTTATATGGGATATGCATTATTGTTGCATAAATGTTATCAAAAATGTTTGATAATTAAATGATCTAATATTACTATTATTTATAGTAAAATTGTATCCAAACAATACTACAAATGTTTATAATTATCATCTTACGAAATATTTTTATACATAATACTGATTAAATAATTATCTATATTCATTGTTACGTATTTTTTAATCGTAACTACCTATGTATGTACCCATAAATTTTGTTATAAAGATTGATTAATTTATTTTGACCAGACAATACCTTCCTTACCTAAAGGTGACGGAAGGTATTGTCTGGTCAAAAAATTCGGTGATAAGTTTTGATGAGTAGTCCCTGGAATAAGATTTTACTATTTTCGATGATATATGTATGTGTGTGTACGACGATTTTTGTGGATTCGATAACTCAAATACTTATTATAATAATTACTTATTATAATTCTTTCATATTCCTTTTCTATACATCCATGTGAAGAGATGATCAGATTTTGGTTATAATTGCTCAACCGGAAGTTTTTCATGAAAAAACACTGTTAAATGTCATTTTTCCATATTTAATGTTATTATAAATATTAAAGAATATTTTATTCTCTATACGATTTAATTATGTTTTATAATTCATATTCCAAGGATATAGAGATAAAAAATTAGAAAGATATTAAATTTCATAAAGCAGGTTGCTATGCTATTACCATGGAAACCGCTACTATTGGCGACTGAAATGTCCTACAGAGACGCGGCTTTCATTTAAGATGGCCGACTTAGTTGGAAATTTTCTGAGGTGTGATTGGCTGCCATTACCAATTCGTAGGGTTCGCAAGTTTGCCGCTTGGTGGCTACGAGTTAATTTTAGTCGCGAATAGTAAAAAAATGCTGATTGACAGATGGCAGTGTCAAGTACAATTGACATGTTTGTGTTAAAATTTCACTGAAAATATAGTATCTCTTAGGTACATGAAACTTTCTGTATTGAATTTGTACAAAATACATAGAACTGACAGAAGGTAATGTACTTGAAATATAGAATATTGTGCAAGAAACTTTTTATATGGAATTTTAACAAAATATATGCAACTGACGGAAGGTAATGTGGTGGCCACATCAGATTTTTTATTATGTCACCCAAATTCGATTCTTATCGTCGTTAATCATTAATTTGATTTTCATTTTTTAAATTGCATATAAGTAACCATGGTGGCCGACAGTCAGGTAATCTCGCGCCCGGTCTCAGGGATTAACGATAGTTAAAATTTCTATTATATCTCTAATCATAACACAAGCATTAAAAAAAATGTAATAATAATTTATAGAAACTAAAAAATAATTTACAGTTATTTTATAAGCCTCTAACAATTACTGGGGCTTATTTTGTAGATAAGTCCTTATACCTTTTTTTAGCTTTTAACCGAATGGTCTCTTTAGACCGGTGAGTGCGCTTGTGTGTTAAAATTTTGTGCGTGTTGTAGAGGGTTAATGTGTAACCAACTTTCTCTTAATTCATTTAAATGAGTTAAAAAAAATATATCCGTACTTTTTAAAATACAAACAAATTTTTAAAAAATACGGATATATTATTTTTAACTCATTTAAATGAATTAAGAATTCGATAAAACAGCATTAAAGTTTCTGTGACATCATCTGTGCGCCTCGTTAACCCTTATTTAAACCCTGAACAAGTGCGACTGGTCACCTAAGTAATAAATCAAATAATATTTAATCTTATTTTTCATAAGTTCAATTGTTTTGTTTATATGATGCTGCAGAATTCTATTTTTATTTACATTCAATCTAAAACTAAAATGTAATAGTCACAATTAGAAAACAACAATATTTCGTATCAATTATTATCATAATTATGAGTTAAATTCCTTAAAAGTACATACTTATAGTAAATTCTTATTATCTAAATTAATTACAATATATTATTACGTATTTTTTATAGTGTGTTCTATGAGTAATCATTATTTTCACCTATAGTCTATAGTATAACTCTCTGACGTATGAGTACATTGTAAATAGAATATACAAATATTTTTTTATATTTGAGGTGACGAAATCCTTGAGACTAAATGTTTATCCACTTGAAATAATCTCTGATGTCTGTCAACGATTCCCAAAGATTACTACGCACTAAATGTTATTATTTACAAAAATATGTATTTTATTTTTAACCTCCGTCAGTTATATTTACTTCAATTCTATATACATTTCTTTGGAAAGTAACAAAGACCCTTGATCGGGATTCGTAAACAAATAAATAACCAGACAATCCGGTCAAGCAAACGGACCCAGACAATCACGTTGATTTCAAATGAATCCAAATGGACTTAGGCCTCAATGAATCAAGTTTCCCTTATAGTTATGAAACACTCAGGGTTCAGGGACGTAACGACAAGTTTCAATATTTTTTTGTTCCTTTAAAATATTTTAAATATTCTCAATTATTTATGGGGTCTCGTGGCCGTGTGCCGATTGTCTGGTCGCGAATTTTTGAGTTGTCTGTCAAACTAGTAATTTACTAGAGTAAAGCTACAAGTGTCAAAAGTCTTGTAAATTTTGAATATAAATTTTACTAGTCGTATTATTTGACAGTTCGTGGGATTTTTTATGTAATGTATGTAATTCAATGGTTCTTTTTTAATGTTAATTCATTTCAGATTCATGTAGTGTCTATCGTTGTTTAGTGTTAATATATTTTTTTAAATAATATAATAATGTGGTCTAGTGACACTGAGTCTAGTGATGAAGAAGTAGTGCGACGTCAAAAACTAATTAAAGCAATAATAAATTATGTCCATGCAGAAGCCCCATATGAATGGGAAGTTACTCATGGCAAATATGTTAAAAACATTAATTTTATTAATTGGGACCTATCCTTCAGCTAGATATGAACAGAAACCAAGCATGTGACCCTGCTATATTTCTAGTTCTGTCTACTCAACCCGAAGCGTGACAAGTTTGACAGATTTTTATCCATTCATTGAATTTAACTGCTTTAGACAATTTATTTAGAGAATGCTCCAAATAGAATACCTTGAGCATCTCGAATCATTCCTAAAATAATTTAATTTCAAATTAAAACGCTTGAAAATGTCAACGTCAGTCAGAAAATAAAATCACTTGATTTGAAGAATATTGGATTAAATACTAGTATTTATTAAACTACTAGACTATTGGAAATGTTTCAGAAATACTAATTTACTTGACTAATAAAATTTCACTTGTAACTAATAACTTGTGAACTAGTAACTTGTAAACTACGAGTGGTAAAATACTTTTCAGAAACACAATTTACTAGTACTATTAAAAATTTCACTTGTAACTAGTAACTTGTAGCTTGTAAACTAGTATTTTTTGAGAAACAGGCCCCTGGACGCACAATATGAATGGGTCATTATCATTACCGATATCTGCGTATAAAGCAGATTGGCACACCCAGCAATGGGTAATATGCTGTGATGATATATTTATTTATTTATTTTAGGTTTTTTCCAAACTTTTTACATACACTTACGTAGCTGTTGCTAGTAAATCGTAAATCTAATAAAGAATAGGGTATGTAACTATAATTGAATTTCAGTTTGCTTTAAAATATAAAAAAAGAACCACTATAGCTTCTCATTGTAATAATAAAAACTAAACATTAATTTGTAATAATGTTGAGGTAGTTATAACCAGCTGTCACCATGCCATAACCTACTACAACATAATTGTGACGCTGATCTATTGATCTACAACTATCTCTTTCTTCCCCAGTGTATCTGTCTTCTTCCACGCTCCTACCTTGGTGACGTCACATATCGCTTCCCCAAATTTTTAATAATTATTTTGTTCCAAACTACGAATAATTGAACGATTTAAAAAATACGGGTATTTTACTTTTTTGTCTAGTGTCACACAACTCTGGTTAAAATGTTTGTTAACAGTTAGTTCAAAAAAATGTCACATCGAAAAATTTATATATATGTGTAATTTTTGTTATTTATGCTGAAATATTGAGGCAATATTTTTCTTTTAACTGACAGTTAAGTTAACAATAGTATTTTACATTAGAAGCCAGGTAAAACGATTTTTATTGCGGAAAGGAGGAAATAACTGGCTTGCCTAGTAAGCGAGCCTGTCACTTCGTCGAGGCAGTAAAATAATTACCTGGCGTCCTGGCGTATTGTATTACAATTAACAATTATTTTTAATATGTACGACAGTAACAAAACACAATCTCAAACGTTACTAACGTGTTTAGTAATGTAAAATTTTAACAAGTTATATTATTATTCACGAAAGATGACTATTCAAGGTCATTTGTTCGAAGAAAGAATACTCATCACTTTATAGCAGTAGCTTAGCAACATTTTGTATTAGAAAGAGAAAGATTATTTGACCTATGTCTATTTAATTTATGTGGTGTGATTTACATAAATAGTGACATTACTTTCTAACACACTATAAATAATAATGACATATGTCGTAGAATTACAGATACCTAATTATCTACTACACTGCCCTCTGTGCTAATATTTACCCAGTGGCGTTGACGTTTAAATCAAATTATTATTCCTTGGTTTATAGTTAAGTCCATGATTTTGTATTTTGCAAGGAACATAAATCTTTCAAAAGAAACATAATTTTCAAATGAATTACTCTTATTTTTCAGTTAAAATGTGTCCATAAATATTTCATGTTGCACGCCTATGCTTACGAAATGCAATGAAGTTATCTGCAAGTAATATTATATCAGATGGCTCACAAAAGACCTTGAATAGTCATCTTTCGTGAATAATAGTTTAGCTGTCAATTTTTCAATAGTAACTAGTAAAGATTGATTTTCAAAAATAGTAGGCTGTATCAACAAATGAAGTTTACATTTCAAGCACCAAATCTGTAAAAAACAAATCTGATGTGGCCAGCACATAACCTCTCGCCAGATATTTTACCTGGTTGTACGCATAAAACGAAAAATATTTTTAAATACAAATACATATATTCATGTCTCACTACAAAATAATTCTCAC
Source organism: Harpalus rubripes (assembly GCA_963082715.1). Lineage (NCBI taxonomy): Eukaryota > Metazoa > Arthropoda > Insecta > Coleoptera > Carabidae > Harpalus > Harpalus rubripes. The sequence goes on from OY720449.1 coordinate 18,491,579, forward strand.
ATATATTTGCAAAATCTATGGGATATTTTAATATAAATTATGTACAATACATACATTTTCTTTATATTCAATATCCTGAAATTTTCTTTTTCTACTTTTCTTTTCTTTTTCTTTATATTCGTCATTTTGTCGCAAATTCCTTTTATATTCTTTTTTACGTATATTCTTTTGCGTTGTTGACTTTTTTTATTTTCATAATCTTCATAATAATGTATAAATATTTTTGACAGTGGCATACAAATATTTTTGACAGTGACGTTTATGTGTCAATTACAAACATTTGAATTTCTTGCCTTGTAGTATTTGATCTGAGATTTTTTACATCAAATTATTTTATATGCATTTCTTTATCTCTAAATCTATAGAAGATATAATAATGAATTTATATTTATCAAATAAAGAATTTAACGTTCTTTAATATAAGTATTTATATAAATTTTCGATAAATAATATTTCGATGATATTTTTCTTGTAACTACTACTTCCGGTTGTCCAATTGTTACCAAAACTCAATCAACTCTTCCCATTATTGTTAGATTGAGGAATCCGTAGTTAAAAATGTCTTAAGTCTTATAGTATTTGAGAAATCGTGAATCCAACATCCACACATCCGCACACACACACATACGGACATCATTGTAAAAATGTTATAATCGGATTCTAGGAACCTTAAAACGTGCTTATTCACTAAAATCTGGATATGCGATTTTTAGCATGAATACAATATTTCTCTTAGCGAGAAGTAATAACAAAAACGCATCTACTTTTGTTGATTAATATAAAATTATATATAAAAGTGGCAGCTTTCGTTGCGATTTTGTTTTTTGTTCATTATTTAAAGCTTTACAGATAGACCCATTTGAGTAAATAGTACCAGTCATTAGATTTGAATTTTAAACTAATATTTTTCCCAAAATATATTGAAACTATTATCGTACGGAGACCGTTTTGTTTTGCTCAGTCACCTTCTAAAAATATTATCTGTTTTATAAAAATAAACTTTATAAATAATATTTTTGGGGGGGTTATCACATCATTGGCCCAGCTAGACACCCCGTGTTCGTAGTTACGTCCCTGGATTCGTCTAGACCGTGTGCGTGCATTGAAGCACAGCATCTAAAGAGAATGCACTTTGTATACAAACAGGGCTTCGCTAGAAAGATATCAGCCTCCTGCGTCATAGAGCACAGGCCGGCGTGCGTCTAGCTCGCTCTGCACGCCTGCCCGGGGTCACGTTTATCATCTCTGATATTAGCGTCCACTCGCCGTCAATCTTTCAGTTTGATTCCACCATGCCAGCGTGCACTAGTGAAAGTTTAAGCAACCTCTGGCATCCTGGGATGCCGAGGGACGTTGTACGAGCGACAGACTCCAACAGTTCGCAAGCCAGCACCCCTAGTAGTTCTTCACCACCAGTTACTTCACCAGTGGCTCATGTAAGGAGGGCGAGATCTGCGACTTTCGCCACGAAACTTCTCCCACGACAAGATTCATTCACAATTAAATCCGAGTGGAGGGAAAGCCATGGAAATGTAAAAGTCAAAGAAGAACATTCAGTTTTGGCGCAATTAATCGGCTGGTATCCGTATTTTTTGTTACAAGTTCTTCGCGCAATTTTGACTTTTTTGTTGCCGGTAGCTTGTGTTCAAACAATATTAGCTTTACCGAGTTTATATATAACTGCTTGGATTTGGTGTTTGGGAAAAATATTCCACGTTCCTTTGACAGTCTGCAGATGGATTTTAACAATATTATACTCACCTTCGGTGGAGCTTTTGAGGAAAAAGCGCACTGTTCTTATAAGTGGAGGAAGCACGATTCAGGCTTTACATCTGGCACGGAATTTTTATTCAGCTGGTGCTCGAGTCGTCGTTTGTGAAGTCGAAGGGATGTTCTCCTTATGTAGATTTTCTACAGCTGTAAATAAATTCTATACATTACCAAAACCAAGTATGGATAATCTACAGAGTTATGTACAAGCCCTGTGCAATATTGTGGAGAAAGAAAATGCAGCTTATTATGTTCCTGTAAATTCAGCATCATCGTCTTTTTATGATGCTACAGCCAAAGCCATGCTGGAACTTTTGGGATGTACAGTTTTTTGTCCTGGAGTCCGCGAAGCTTTAATTTTAGACGATAATTTAGAGTTTTTGAGACGGTGCGTCGATATGGGACTACCTACACCAGCTTATTATACAATTACTTCAAAATCAAAATTGGAACAACTATACCAAGAAGATATTTTCAAATCTGGTAAATTTATTATTGCAGCCAGCGGACCAAACGGTGCCAGAGATCGTCTGAAGATTCCTTTACCATCTTCGATAAATTACCTGAAGTTTCCATGCGAAATAAGTGAAGCAAAACCTTGGGTTGCTATTCACGATGTGCCTGGAGAACATTTCGTTACTTGTACAACTGTTAAACAATCAGAAGTGGTCGCGAATGTTACTTGTCGTTTAGACGAAAACAAAGGTTTGGTTCCTGTTGAACAAAAACACATAGAAATTTGGTTGAAGAACTTTTTTGCTAAACTTCATCTTCTACGTCCAATAAACGGTCATTTAACGTTCAGATTTATCGTTCCTAAAGGTAATGCAAGCGTTGTTCTACCCTTCGGCTGTAGGATTGGAGTTTCTCTTCCATATATATGCCACACGAGTGTACACCCAAAAATTTTATGGAGACCTTGTAAGCATTTTAATCGACAAAACTCTGGACCACTTGTCGCAGAAAAAGGAAGATATTGGATGCACCGAGCTTTAATAAACACCATTCAGAAACCAAGTGTTGAATCGTTAACTCGATTAATTGGGACCGTTTTAGATAAACGAGAAGTATTGTTCGTTTATTGGGATCCCCTGCCTTATTGTGCGTACTATCACATGCAATTGCCTTTCACAAACATTTTGGGCTTCATGAAAAAGAAAAGATTTCAGGCTGTCACATCACCTGCACATTAATAGTGAAAAAAAGTGAAGTGTTTTGATAGTACAAAGTAAACTTTTTTATCTCGATTATTGTGAGATAAGTGAATGAGTAACACTGCTGTAAAATGTAGCAGTTTTTGTTGATTTTGTAAATACTTAATTTATGTGGAAACTGCGTTTCCGTTCTCTACGATATTAGACTGATATGTATTTATTTTATTAGACAAAATATGTCTTATAGTTTGTAGATATATTTGTTATTGTGATGATTTTATTTATTGGGTTTTTTAATATAAACATTTATTTTTATTTTAAATATTTCTTTGTTCCTGTACCTTTCCTTAATTTTTCAGCGCAATTTTTTAAAGAAGTTGCCAAGACTTACCAACTTTGCTATAAATTTTAACCAATAGAGACAAATGTAAAGCCTTTCATTTTCATGTTTTCTTCAGTGTTCGCATTTATTATGTGTTATTTGCTATAGCAATGTTGCTAAGACAACAAAATAGGGGTGCTTATCGCATTGTTAAATCGTTTGATTTTTCACATTCAAAGTTCATATATCAAAATTTGACCATTGATCCATACTAACGTAGATAACAACATTTCGTATATTTGAGAAACGTATAAAAATGATAGGCGTGTTTATGATCAGAAAAAATCATACACAGATATTCCATAATTATCTAAGTGTAAAGTCCTATTTTTGGCGCCACATAAATGAACTAGTACAAGGTACATGCTTGTAATTAGGTATTTATTAAATGATAAGTTTTCCTCAAACCATGAAAATTATGGATTATATAACTGGATATATCCAGACAAAATGATTAATTTTTGTCTTCGAACGATCTGTTTAAAATCCTATTAATCATATTTGTTAAATCCGTAAACGTTTTCCTATTAATGTAGTAAAAAAATAATTATTTTGTCCAACAAGCAAACAAATAAAATAAAGGTAAATAATGTAACAATTAACTATGATATTTTTTTTTATTTGAAATTAAAATTAATTGTTATTTGTGTATCAAGAGCGCAAATTGAAGCGCGAACGTAGCGAGCGCTACAATCGAGCTAGAGCAATAAAGATTCACTTTACGCTAGAGATGCACACATAATTTTTTCTACTAACGAAATATAAAAATAATAATACCTATTTAGTAAGTTCAATTCAATCTTAACCAATTTCCTGTTTTGTGTTGCTGTAACCATGACGATATGAGTAAATAAATAATTCTGATGCCAACAATCATTGTTTTATGAAAAGTTTTCATACATACATCAAAAATATGCTCAACAATCTCCGAAAATAGTGAAGATAGTGATTTTTCTTGCACTCCTCCAGATATATTCGAAACGGCGCAAAATACTTCCTTGAGTTTATTACCTGCAAAATCAAGCATTATATGAAAAGAATTATAACCTTTTCATTGAATGATGTAAGTTAAAAAAAATCAAGAATTACAGTGAAAATGTTTTACTAGCTTACTTTTTGGAAAAATCTAATGTAATGAAATCGTTTTCTCTTTGGTCCATTTATTCCATGCTAAAATCAACACTAGCAGTTAAGAACGATATTGATATCAGCAAATTCAAGAAACTACCCGCTTTTTTGAAACAAAAATCAGTTGGTTATAGACCAAAAAAATTTAAATCTTTAACAAGAGATGAAATAAATAAATTCCTGACTGAAGCCCCAGACGATCATTTCCTTATGATGAAAGTTGCTCTTATATTGGGTGTTGCTGGAACATGCCGACGCGACGAATTAGTTAGGATGACTGTAGATCATATTGAGGATAATGGGTCCATTTTAATTGTGAAGATTCCAGACTCAAAAACTAATGTGCAGCGAACATTTATTGTTGATGATCATAATCTTTTGTCAATGTACAGAATATATGTTGCTCTTCGACCCTCTAACATATCATCTCGGCGATTATTCATAAATTATAACCATGGCAAATGTACCGCACAAGTTGTTGGAATGAACACTATAGGTAAAATTCCATTTAACATGCACAATATCTGAATTTACCTGATTCGAAATCATTTACAGGCCATTGTTTCCGCAGTTCCTCTGTTACATTACTAGCTAATTCCGGAGCTGACATTATGACTCTAAAACGTCATGGTGGCTGGCGTTCATCAGCTGTTGCAGAAGGTTATGTTGATGAAAGTTTGAAAAATAAAATTGATACAGCGCATAAAATTTTAATAAACATGGAGAATCAAACTTCTGTCACTGCCACACTAACTGAATATTCTAGTGAGAATGTCACAGTCACAGAATCTAATTTATCCTCGTCAGCAGTTTCAGGCTCTGGAATAAATAAACAAAACTGCCAAAACTGCACATTCAATTTTAACATTGTCGGCCAATGATTAAATCCACTAAGTTTGTTAATTATGAAATATATTTATAGTTGTAATTAAATGTATATTCACCAACAGAATAAAGTTATAACTTAATTAAATAAATAAGTTGGTAGCGTAGCTAACTTCGTATTGTTTGTAGTACATTTGTAGTGTAAAACTGAACCTAACGTATATTTTAGATTTCGTAAGTATTGTTTTAATAAATTAAAATTTCAACAATAATATGTATTTATCTAAGCGAGCAAATTAAGTACTTTACCGCGCGTTGCTATGGGAGACGCGCCGTAAAGTATTTTTTTGCTCGTTCCTAAGTAATCTTTAACTTTTCGATGACAAAAGAGAGCATAAATATCAACTTTTCATGGTGGTCGTAGAAAAAATAACTTTTTGAACCGGTTATTTTGAAAAGGGGTCAATAATTCCACGTATCAACTCGCTCCATTAGAACTTCATTTATAGGGATTTAAGGCGTGACCCACTTACGCACTGGTTTAGGGCAATTTAAAAACTAAAGATGTATGAAATATGTACCTGTATTATTTACATTCCTATTTACTAAATGATTACAACTATGGCAAGTATTGAGATTACAATAATTAAAACATAAATTATAATATAAATTTATTTAATAAGTAAATTTTCTTTTGATCTCAATGAAAAATTACTCGGATATATTAAATATATTTATGTTAGAACATGTGTAAGCCAATCGCGAATTTATGAGCAAAATATGCATGGTCCACTGTATAGTGACATTTTCACAGGGTAACTGGACGACTGTAATGACGCTGACGTCACAACATGGCGCTCATTTTCGCTAAAAACTTTAATTACAGTATTATTGGTTTAAAAATACAAAATATATAGCATTTTTTATTTCGTTTTCATTTATTTATGTTCAAAATTCATATGCGACATCTAATTTCTAACATGTCAAAGACAATGTATCACTTTCTCGAAATGTCAAAATTGATTCGGTAAACAAAAATGCCAATGTAGCCGTTAGAGGCGCTGACGCTCAAAATGTGCACATCGCCTATAGTTTTTAGATTCCTCTGAATTTAAATATTTTAATTATAAAAATTAACACAGTATAAAAATATGCGTCTCACATATCCAGACACTATAAAGTATAAATTAAGTATATGTATTATCTTGTTAACATGTTTAAAACATCACTTACAGCGTTACAGCAAGATGTAAGAGACAAATTTAATCATTGTTTGAAAAAAATTTTTGACGTCACAATAATGTTGGTAATAAATGTTTTGCGTTTATAAAAGTCGGATTATATATTTAGTCACATTCCTACGTTAACAACTATAATAAATGTTGACAAAGAAGTTAATAGGCAACAATTTAAATAGCATGCAAGCAAATCTAATATGCTCAAATTGTTAATTTATTTCTCATCCACATAAATTTGAATTATTGGAAATAAGACCCATGGTTCATATATTTTAGAATTTTATTTTAAATATGTTCTAAATAGTTCCCTTTCTTTCTACAATAATATACGTCACCATTTTTACCTCTCGCTAAGAGAGGTATTGTATTCTTGCTAAAAATAGCATATCCAGATTTTAATGAATAAGCACGTTTTAAGGTCCCTAGAATCCGATTATAACATTTTTACGATGATGTCCGTATGTGTGTGTGTGTGTGTGTGTGTGTGTGTGTGTGTGTGTGTGCGTGTGTGCGTGTGTGCGTGTGCATGTGTGTGTGTTTGTGTGCGTGTGCGTGTGCGTGTGCGTGTGCTTGTATAATAATAAAAAGTCACACATTACCTGAAACTGAAGCGTTGATTCGAAAATAACTAAGTTGTAATTTATTTAAATTTCACAGTAAATTTTATTTTCTGCACCTACATTATTTTGTAATTCTTGATAATTCTAGCGCGACCCTCCTAATATTTTCAGAATATATTTTATGTCTGGATTGTGTCTCCGCGATGAATTGTCTTGTTCCATTGTGAAAATATTATATAAGATAATGACAATTTTTCGTAAATAACACAAACCAAAGTCCAACATCTCTCTAATCAGAACAGGCCTAGTCAAAGTGCACTGTCGTATTTTCGAAAATACGACAATTGTTGAAAAAAAGAACAAAATATATTTAAAAAACTGTCCTTAATTTTAATCTCAATAAAAACTGTCAGTTATGAAATTCAGATAAAGGTAGCCTAAAAATCATAAATGAAGTTATCAATTTCGAAACAAATATTTTGTTCGGAACAAAATATTTAAATGATGTAAACAAATGAAATCATGAAGATAAATATAATTAAAAGCACTTGCAATTCGTGTGATTTCTGCATAAAGCCATAAATTACGTTTATAAGACAAACATTTATTTTTCTGTTATGATAAGGCATGTCAAGAATCATTCATTTATCAATTCCCTACAATCCTACAAAATTTGACAGTTAGTGTAGAATTATTGTTTATTGCAAAATGCAGGAATACGTTATAATATTAACCCAATTCAAAAGCGAAAGTCTGTGAGATGCCTCCATTTGTGGGAGGGAAGCAGTGGCGTCGATAGACCATTTCTGAGGGGGCTTGCACCCTCCCTCTTTAATTTTGCGCCCCCTTTCCGTGTTTTTATTTAAATAAATTATTAAAAATCAATCTGTTTTTCATACTATTTTATTATGCACTTATTTATCTGCAATAAGCAGCGAGACGATTATGCGTACCTATGACTTTAGCCGAAGAGGAAAGGTTACCGCTGCTCTAAAATATGAAGCGAAAATTCAAATAAATTATTCCTGTATTAGAACTATTAACGCATTGAAAAATTCAACACACGACAAGCTTCCTTCCGATACTAACCTAATAAGTATTTGTGTTCGCTTCATTACATCTAAAAATCTTCCAAAAGAAATATTTTTATGTTTTAAACATGAAAAACTTTAAATGCAGAATCAGACTGTCAAAAATTATTTCGTTCTAAAGGTGCGCCCTGTTGCGCCCTCCCTGTTAAAAGTACCTAGTGACGCCCCTGTTTATTTTTCTGTTTTATGATAAGGCCAGTGGCGGATTTAGAAAATTATAATAGGGGGGGGGGCACTAAATTCGGATTTTTTTTAAATATTTAGGGTGAGCCCCCCCCCCACCTCGTTAAATTTTGTATTGTATTGTAATAAATTGTTCATATAAAAGTTTTATTATTTTAAATATGCTATTTGATGGCAGATGTAAATATTTTTTATAGTTAGAACTTTTATTTTAGAATAGCAACCTATAATTATTTTACTAAAATATAACCTCCCATTTTTTGTCTTTTTAATGATCTATTTAGAGATCCTACACCATAACAAAAAATAATAAAATATACACTTTATATTTAAAGTATTACTCAATAAATAGGGATTAAGGTGAAGAAAACATTTTTTTAATAATTACCTTTCGAGATATTTGAGGTTTGTTGTCAGTGTCACTGTGACGTCACATTAGTGCTACCTTTCTCTCGCTGCCTACTATAGAACTTGTGCGAGAGAAAGATATAGCAATAGGTGTCGCCGTGACGTCACATTAACTTTAAAAATCAAGTTCAGTTAAACCAAAAACAATTAAGACTTTTTAATACTACGAATGGTTTCAAAATTAAAAGAACTTTCGTTTAAAATAATAAAAAAATCAGAGTGCAGGACCCCAAACAAGTAAATGAGTTTGAGAAATATGAGAAATAATGTTTATTCAAATAGTCTAAGTAGCCATGTGAAAATAAATAAAATGCAACAATGTTATACAATACAAGTTAAAACATCAAATTAAGTTACCTAATAAGAATAACTTAAGACAAAAAATGACGGTTTATATTTTAGTGAAATAATTATTGTTTGCTATTTAAAAAATAAAAGTTGATAGTCGTACCTTTTAAACGTGACTATAAAAATTATCTACATCTGCCATCAAATAGTATAATTAAAATAGTAAAACTTTTATATGAACCATTTGTTTTATAACTTATAAAAAAATGAGGGGGGGGGCATTTCCAAAATAATAAAAATTTGAAAATAAATAGAAATTCTGTATTTTTATTAGTATGTTTATTATTTTATTTATCTATGATGTGTAATACGTAAATGATAATATGTAATAAATATTTTTTTAAAATAACAGAGGGGGAGGCACGTGCCCCAGTGCCCCCCCTCTAAATCCGCCACTGGATAAGGCATGTCAAGAATCATTCATTTATCAATTCCCTATAATCCTACAAAATTTGACAGTTAGTATAGAATTATTGTTTATTGCAAAATGTAGGAATACGTTATAATATTAACCCAATTCAAAAGCGAAAGTCTGTGAGATGCCTCCATTTGTGGGAGGGAAGTCGTACTCCTGAAACGATGGCGTATCACGCAACGAGCGGCGATATCTCAGCCCAGGAGCCCAGGATATCCATTCAAATTCCTGTGTTTTGTTCGCTTCGCCGCTTACATATAGAAATCTATACAAACTGTCGACACAAGTAAATGGTTTGCTGGAGACATCCTGTCAAATAAAACACAGAGCAACATGCGTGATGCGTGTTCGAAAAGAAAACCTAATCCGACTTTAGAAGAAAATACATAGAATTAATGCGAACCTGCTGAATACAAACTGCCTAATTTTCTCGAGTTTACAATCAATTTGTAATTTGTTTTGAAATTGCAGTCGCTCTTTATTCTTAATATTATTTTTCATATTTTGTGCTCACTATTGTTAACATTGCTATTTTTTTTTTCAATTTTGATAATTTGATACATCGACATACAAGGTCATTAGTATCTTAGTAATGGTACATAGTATTTCTATATTTTACAGAACATGTTTATTTCTTTTAAGTATTTTATGATGTTTTTACTTCCTTGTACGAAGTAACGGAACTATTGTAATCGCGAAAAATTTCGGTTTTGAGATTTCAACGGAAATATCCATTTTGACCATCCCTGAATCCATTCTGACTAATTTCGTCGTGACGTCTGTACGTACGTACATATACGTACGTACGTACGTATCTCGCATAACTTAAAAGCGGTAAGCCGTAGAAAGTTGAAATTTTGTATTTAGGACTTCTAAAACATCTACTTGTGCACCTCCCTTTTTGGTCATTACATAATTTCCAGAAATGGTACTTTATTTGAAGCCTATAATAGATTTTAATGAAAAACTATATTAAAATATAATCCAAAACGTTTCAAATTTGGTATATAAGACTTTTATATCAATTGGAATAACATAGCAGATTTTGGTTAAAACAGGCTAACCGGAAGTGATATATTACCTGAAGTTGTTAACAGTTTTTCTTGAATAAAATGGTTTCATTTTGATTTTAGAAATAAATGCGTCAAATAAGAGTTTTAGAGAATTAAATTCTGCGTCTAGCACATCAAGTATTATTAAATTAGCCCTTTGTATAAGCGAGATATGTAAATTTAAAACATATACTTTTTGGTTTTTGTAATGAAGCTTGCTATGGATTAGGACCAAAAATAACAAAAAAATAAAAAATAGATGTTAATGTCAAATTACGTCAAACACGTGCAATTTTATAATTGCGTCTATACTTCATCTTCATATTGGTCTTGCGTACAAGGAAGTCGTGTGGTGTCCACATCAGATTTTTTATTCTTGAAGTGTTGTTTGAGAGTGCTTCTTTCAGGTTGGTTGGTATATGGTATTGTTGTCTTTTGTTGGTGTGCAGATTGCATTCGGTTATGATGTGGTTTACTGTTTGGAGAACATTACAGTTGTTGCAAGTCTTTGGCTCAGTTCTGTTTATTAAGTGCTGGTGTGTGAATTTCGTATGGCCTATGCGTAGCCTGGTAATTACAGTTTGTTCCTTTCGTGTTCCTCTCGATTTCCATGGTTTTGTGGTATGTTTTATATTTCTTAAATGATTTCGCGTTTTTTGGTTCCATGTTTCGTCCCATTTTTTCTTAGTTCTAGTTTTCACTTTTGTTTTGTAATCGTATGTTTGGATTTGGTGTTTCATTTCCATGGAATTCAAGGTGTCTTTTGCTTCTTTATCAGCTCTTTCATTTCCTCGTATTCCACAATGTCCTGGGGTCCATATGAATGTGACTTTTCTGTTTAAATATGTTTGAAGTCGGTGTATTTCCCTGTGGATATCTTTTATTATTGGGTTTCTGGGATATAATGTATTTATACCTTGCAGTGCGCTGTAGGAATATGTGCAGATAACTATCTTGGAGTGGGCATTTCTATTTTAAATAAATAAATAAATATATATATGCAGGATGGTGACTTGGACGACGCAGCATAGGGGTTTCAATGGTAAAATCTTAATGTGCAGTTATTTGTTCCCCTAATTATTTTAGAGCAAAATTGTATTGAAATTTTTGTCACAGAAAAAAATACTGCATCCAAATATGCTATTGCTTATAATTTTTCAATTTCCGGAACCGTATATAGTATAAAATCAATGACTATAGCTTCCCAATACACACACACCGGGCACCATGCCTAAAGACAACTGGGATAAGGTAATACTGAAGATTCTGGAGAAGAAAAACACGACGATTCAAGGCGCTATGAAGATGGCAAGGAATAAGAAGCAATGGGCGAAATTCGTACACGATTAACTTATATTTATACACCACATCTTAAATTTTTTGACGCAACATTTAAATTGCAATGAATTTGTGCATCTCAGAACTTAATAATTATGTAATGGAGCGAGTTGATATGTGTAATTATTGACCCCTATTCAACAAAACCGATTCAAAAAGTTATTTTGACTTCAATTTCAAATAAATAAACTTATATTTGTAATTCTTTATTTATACCTAATTCTTATTATTCTATATCTTATTTACTTTTATTTGTAGCATTATATAGCCACCGCTGCGTAAATGCATGTTATGGTTACGAAATGAAAATAAAGTACCTTATTCTCGTACGTATATTATTAATGAGATAAGCAATGTCCTTGCGAATGGCTCCTGGCGACTCAACGTTGATAATGTCAATGTCAGGTTGATCCCTGACCTTTGTCTGACCCGGAGGCAGAGTTTGGCTCCGGGTCGGTTGATTGTGAGCGATCTCCGAACCTCCAGATCCGTCAACAATATCAGCTTCCATTCTTCTCACATGATACGAGTATATTGTTTGTTATTAACAATCTCAAACGAATAAAAATAACTTTTTAGTGGCTATTTAAAAATCGTTTTGTCGTGTATAATATTACCTAAACATGAATATTTTGATAATTTTTTAACTTTTATTTTTTGTTGATACAATGGTTATAAAATATTGACACAATAACAAAGGCCAAACACAAAAAAGGTCACCAAACAACAACGATAACTGCACATTTTTCTTTTTTTAATATTTTTATACTACTTTGTTTATAAAATTTCATTTATCTTTGGCTTTACATTTAAGCATTGCCTGGAATTTTATGATACTTGTATAGTATGACTAGCGAATGAAAGTTGACGTTTAGATTATTTAATAGATGTTGTTTCTTTTGAAAACATATCCCTATAATTGATTTAGAAAAGGAAACTGACTCTTATGTATTCCGTTACAGATTAGAATTGTATTCAATACCAGGAGGCATTTAAAATGACCTTAGCAACAGGATTCAGGGATGTATTTAAAAAAATTAATACCGCAAATTCTAGTTTGTTCGTCGTGTAAGCAACCCTCGAGTCGGAATTACTGTTAGAGGAAATTAAAAACAATTCTATTTCATAGAATTGCCAAACTAAATAGTTTAAAGATCAAAATATTTTGTTATAATCAGGATAAACGAAAAATGTTTGAAATATTTTAAACGCACCCCTGTTTTGATATTCAGTTACCCTAGTCGGCCATCTATTTTCAGCCAGACATAGTGTATTTCTGTGCTTTGCTAGTCCAGTATTTAAATGGGTTTATGCAAAAATTTCATACCTGAATATTTCGTACAATTATATTCGACTCTAGTGTTTCAAAAGAAACCACATCAATAATAGTTATTTATGTAACAAGTGTGTAAAGTAGTACTTTTTTGGTCGAGTGCGATGTTTTATTGTAGCACGAGACAAAAAATACTATTTTACACACGTGTTGCATACAACATTTTTCCTACAACCGAAATGATATTGATGTTTCTCATAATACTGAGTGTACAGGCATCCAGCAGCTTCAAATACTCTTTCTCATAATACTGTACAAAATGTAGCTTAAACACTTGGAAGAATCTCAGACAGATGATGATTAGTCTTTTATAATGTACAAATTGTACATTTAATATTAATATTAAAAAATAGGTTAGGTTAGAATACATGTCAAAAAATGTTAATGTTCATAAAAATTAGATTAGTACTCAATCTGTTAAAAAAATATTAGATTTGTTTCATTTAAAGTGTATATCCATATTTCATAATAAATTTTATTACTTTCATTATTATTTACTACCTAATTGTATACTTGACAGGTAAATTAACCGAATTTTAATTTTGCCTAGCAACGCTTATTTACTTTTCAAGCACTAGTGCGTGAAAAGTACTTTTCACGCACTAGTGCTTGAAAAGTGACACTTTACACACTGTAATGAGTGCGAGAAATGTACTTTTGACGCACGGTTGTAGGAAAAATAATTTAAACGTCAACTTTCATTCTCCAGTCATACCATACTGCTGTAAAATTTCTAAAACATTAGATGGGTTCATAGAACGTTTCCATATTGGTACTTAGATCTCTTTTTGAATTTAAATGCTTCAAATATAAGTGTTTATAAATTATAACATAATACAGAAATAGCGTATATTATCAATTATTATTAATTAATTGAGACCTTTAATGGCTAGTCACTTTTGTCACTGCGACCTGTTAGATCTATTTTAACATGGCCCTATCTTAGTTTTCTGGAGACAGTATAGAGTTCTCATGAAGCCAGTTATTGCTCCAAGAGTCATTTGCCGTGAGGTACCTTTTACCTAGATGGTTAAATCTCTTTACGACGTTCTTCTTCGCAGAGTCGACAGATACTGTTTTCAGCTATATCAGTAATGGTATTCAGAAGACAATGACCAATAAAGTTTCTTGTTGTTCAGAGCTAATAGCTCTTTGAGTATTTGGCTTTTATCAATAGAAATTTATTTAATAAATGAACTACTATATATCAGACAGTACAGACTTACGTTTCATTGTTAGTTTTGTCTAAAGAATTCACAGAATTAGAATATCAATAAATATATGAATATAATAGACTGATTCTTAAACCAATAATTGTATTGAAATCATACTTAGAAATCTTTTATTATATCTATTTATATTATCCAGGGATGGTTTTGTTATTTTTGCCCCTAGTCGCAAAATATTTACTTTTTGAAAAAGCGTTGCATCTTAAAATTAAATATATGGCTTAATGTAGTAACAACGAAATTCGACATTTTGTACTTCTGCGAATGAGTGATTTAAAATCAACAAGAAACTTGCAATATGAATAATATCGAAAATACTGGACATTCTGCACTGTTTATATTAATTACAATAGAGTTGTCGCAATAATTTTTATATGCCTTCTAAGTATTAAATTTAATAAAATCTTGTTTTTTAAATTGCCTCAAATTGAAATTGAAAATATCATGAAATCTTCATTAGTTATTATTAACACGTTAACTGCGATACATATCGCCCGCGATATGTAATCAGATGGTGACATCATGCAAAAGCGAATTTCGCCATTTTATTCTTCAGGTGCGGAGAGTATATAATTTTTATTTGTGGACCGATTATAACGATTCTTGTAGCATTTTAAATGCCCTTTTCTACAGGAATATTAGATTATAATGATATAGTACATATCTCGGGCGATATGTAACGCACACAATTAATTATTTATTATTTCTGTGCGATACATATCGCCGGGGATTTGTATAAACTTGCATGAACTTGTTAGAATAACGTGCGTTTTATTTCTTTTCATTGTCAGTCTAAACCTCGTAAAATGTACATTAATATAGTTTATTTTTACAAGATTGTCAGACAGAACAAAAAAATTCTTGAATTAGCAAAAAAACACTTCCATGAATTGAAGTGGAAAAATAATATAAATTTACTTCGTTTTTAGTTATTGTTTTTACCAAAATATGCCATATGTTATTTTTGTTAAATAAAACAATTAAATTTCTTATACACATATCTTTATCTTCCATGTATTCAATTTAAATTAAATATGTGCGGTTTTAGTCTCTGTAGCTATGTACGGTTTGAGTCTAAATAAGTTCAGATATAAACTTAAAAGATACTTGAAAACAGTTACATAGCTACTTATTTGTACACAAGATGGGGCTAAAGTCAACATCTAGTACATATCCCCGGAGATATGTATCGCACCACAGTAAAAACAAATTACTTATCGCCGGCGATATGTATCATCAGTAACGCAATACTACCTTATTTTTGTTCCGCAGTTAACGTGTTAACAATTAATTATTGAAATTAGTGCAATATTTTGAAAAAGTCACGTGCTCTGAATCAGAATGTGACGTTAAAGCTCATCATACAGCTTAATATGTGACAATCTATCACCTATGTTTATCTATATAAATAAAGTAGGCAATGACAAACTGTTTCCCTATTGGCTATAAATGACATGCTGTACTCGGTGCTGTATTTAATTTGACGTCACAGGGTGTGGGTTATTTTTCGAAGCTCTTTCTGGCGCCAATCTTTTATTTAGAAAAATAACAATAAATTATTTTTGATATTACTATGAAAAATATTGCATAAACTTTCATGCAAAAAACTTTTAAAAAACTGTGAAATGATGGACTGGTCAAAAATAATATCAATTTTTTTTGCGATAAAAAGTCTTAAAGGTCTTCTCTGTCTTATTTTAGATTTAGAAGTCAACAAAGTAATTTGTCTAGTTTCGCAAACATGTCAAAGTTTGTTATATTCCTACATATTCAAGTATATTTCTAAAAATATTTACAAATAATAGTTGTTACATCAAATCCTTGATTATATTATAAATTATAACTGCGTTCTGTATTTACTATATTAAATTGTAATATTGTAAACAAAATTTTTCAACAAATGTAAATATTTTTGATCACATTTCAGATAGGGTTTACAAATTCCAAGTTTCATTCTGGTGTTACTGAACAATATATAAACTAATCAATATATTTCTACTTGAAAATATTAACAATGCATTCTAAAATGACCAATACGTACCCTTGAATTAAGGGTCAGAATGTATATTGCAAGTTTCTTTATTAGAGTTCGCTGGTATTTGGCACCTTTGTCAATCGAAGGGATTATTAATGATGATCTATCCTGAAAAGCATTTTCATGGGAAAATTTTCTTCAGTTGAGTTTCAGTGTTCAAAGTCAAAACAACTTGCATAAGTAAGTATACCCAAACTCATAATAGTTCGGCCGGTTTACATCTTCAACAAATTTCTAAAAAAAAAATATTTCGTCTACTTAAAACTTTTAAAAAACTGTGGGTGAATTCATCTTCTAGTTCAAATTTAGCTCCTATTGAGACCCTTTACTTTTGGCACAATGAAAAACAACTTCGTAAAAATCCAGTGCGTAAATAAGTAGTAAAAACTACTTTGCAAGACGTATGGGACAAATTCACAGAAAAAATTGCAGGATACAATGCCTAATACAATTAAAGTTGATATTTCTAATAGACAAAATAAGTCAATATTAAATGGCGGATTACTTGAAAACAAATTCAGTTTTTGTAAGTTCAAAATCTATATTTTAACTATGGTTTTGTGCTCGTACACAGTAAAACTTCAATGAACTTTCTATAATTTTTATTATTATTCTTATGAATGTAATAAAATAATAGACTTTACACTGTGAAATTATATTTCTAGAGCT
The DNA here is from genome assembly GCA_963082715.1 of Harpalus rubripes. Classification (NCBI taxonomy): domain Eukaryota; kingdom Metazoa; phylum Arthropoda; class Insecta; order Coleoptera; family Carabidae; genus Harpalus; species Harpalus rubripes. The sequence continues at coordinate 18,508,737 of OY720449.1, forward strand.
GTTTAAAGTGCATGTTTATTCATTAAAATAATTAATAATAAAAGTGTTGTATATCTAATGACATTTAATAATTTCTGATAAGTTATAATTAATTTTTAAGATGTTTCCTTAATGTATAAATGATAAATCAATTAATATGAGATTTATTCTAAGATTTTTGACTACAAAGTGTCAAGAACATTTTATTCACTTTTATGGCCATTACGTCAATAGTACGTCATAAATAGAACTTTATAGTTGTCATATCATTTTTACTTACTCGTATTATTGAAAATGTTTGTTTGATATTATAATTTTACGTAATGATGAAAGTCCTAAAAGCACCAGTTGCCGTTCATTTTCATTTTAATAATTAATTAAATATGTAGTGCTATTGCTGATTTCATATCTCTGCCCATTTTTGTATGACAAATACTATTCCACTTAAAGGTTAAAGTCACAATTTTATCAAAAATACGTAGGGGTATTGATAAGTTTTTAGCCTCAACATGTAGATGTCGTTATTCATCAAAATTATTCTGACACTACAATTGTTTATGCTTTGAAATATACCTCTGAAAATTTCAGACATTTTGGACACGTACCCAGTTATTGTTTGATATTAAAAGTCATGTGTCAGTCGAATTCAGTGTTTTTATAAAAATGAAAAAATCAAAAATGATTAGCGTTCAAGAAAGCCAACAATTGCGACCACCGCCAGTGGCGGATTTAGCACTTGAGTGGCACCAAGCGCAATTCAATTTTGAATTGCCCAAGAAGGTTGTGGTTTTCTGCTTGGGCAGTACCACACGTTATATTTAGAATTCTCCGTTTATCAATGTAATCTTTATTCTTTATACTTTCATTAAATTTTTCGGCATCAATATAAGATATTTTTGTCATTTAAAGATTTTCGACGATATATATTTTTACTATTTTGACGCGTCGTCCTGATGTTGGACTATTGTCCGAAATCGATCGCCACTTAAATAAATAAATAAATAATACATTCTGCATCATCACACAACAGGTGTATTTCATTTTAACCCTTTATTTAACAATATGCTTTGTACCAATAATTTTATAAATATTTTTCATTTCCACGTCACTAACAACATTACTCGCAATAAAAACCTATTTTATTTGCCATTTTCTCGTACAAATATTAATAAGAACTCACCCATGAAAAGAGTTATGTCCACTTATAACTCAAAATTTACTCATATTGATGTGTTCAACCTTACACTTAACTCATTTAAAAACCAAATTGTAAGTAATCAAGAATAATAATTTTAAAAATATTTTCCTTGTTCTTCTATCATCACACTGTTGATATTTGTTCAATTTGTTGAGAATCTCTTATTGGCTCTTAAGGGCTGTTGATTCTTCATGTACGCATAAATAAATAAATGTAGCAAAAACGTGCAGTTACCAGCTACTTTTATAGTTATTCTCTTCGGAAGATGAAAAATATGTGATTTTTGATGGAATTTTTGCATTTATTAAAATAGTTATATATTTTTCTTAAATTTACTTATTGTTTTTACCGTCCGTCATACCTTTAGGTAAGGAAAGTATTGTTTTTGGTCAAAAAATTCGATGGTGAGTTTTTAATAAATAAGCACGTTTTAGTGTTTTTAGAATACGATTTTACTATTTTTGTGACGATGTATGTGTATGTAACGATTTTTTCTCCGACGATAACTCCAACTAGAGGTGGGCGCGTGAGTAACTTTTTGTTCACGATCACGCACGCTCACGGAACTAAAAATGTAATCACGACCAATCACGCACGACTTTTTATGTTTGATTCACGATCACTCACGCTCACGATTTTATTTTGGCACTCACGCCCGATCACGCCCGGCGGGTCACGTTCGTGTCACGTAATTGTTTCTAGGTACATTTAAGCCTGTTTAACACAATCATAAGTTGTCATCAAATTTGTTAACAAATTGGTAATAATTTAGGTAACAGATTGGTTTCATTGGAAACGAATGTTTATGGACAAATAGGTTGTTCTATTCCATCACAAATATCATTATAAATTTGGTAACAAATTTGTTAACAAAATTATGATCGTGTCAAACGGGCTTAAAGATTTGTGTAAATTTAGTGAAATCGGAGCAACAATAACACTATTTTTATGCAAAAAAAAATACTGTTGATGACGTATTTAGACATAAAAATAATAACAAAAATGTAAAGTAAAAGATGGAAATTGACAATTCTTTAAATAAAAAATAGAAGAAAACTTGTACTCACGCCCGATTAAATTTCAATCACGCCTGATCACGCACGATAATTTTTAGTGCTTCACGCTCACGTCTGATCACGACGCAAAATTTAAATTATATTCACGATCACGCGGGTCACGTCGTGATCCATCGTGACCCGACAAAATCACGGCCCGCGCCCACCTCTAACTCCAACACTACAATTCTAAAAATTATAATTCTTTCGTATTCCTCTTCGTTACATTCATATGAAGAGCTGATTAGATTTTGGTTATAATTGGTCGACCGGAAGTACCCTAATTTGAAGATTTTAACAGTTGTCTTGAAAAAACGCTGTTGAATATCATTTTTTCACATTTCATGTTATACTAAATATTAAAGAATTCTCTATACGATTTGATTACATTTACATTTTATATTTCATATTCAATGAATATAGAGTTAAAAAATTATAAAGAAATTAAATTTCATAAAAAGCAGCCAGCTATGCAATATCACTGGAAACAGCTAATATAAATAAAAAAATTCTGATAGACAGATGTCAATATCAAGCGCGATGGACATAATATGTATGTGTTATAATTTTACTGCAAATAGAGAATCAATTCTAAGAAACTCTCTGTACGGAATTTGTACAAAATACATAGAACTGAGGGAAGGTAATGTACTGGAAATACAGAATCTTTCGCAAGAAACTGTTTGTATGGAATTTGTATAAAATACATAGAACTGACGGAAGGTAATGCGCTGGCCACATCAGGTTTTTTTATTTTTATAAGATGTTTACAACAACAGTTTTATTTTCTTAATAACCCTAAACTATTAAAAATTTATAATATCTATTTTTATGAATTCTTTTACTTGGCAAAACTTTTGTATGAGACTGTCATAATAGAACCACCTTAAAAGAAGTCTATGTTGAAAAATAAAACCGAATTTGACCAAAAAAATACTTGTTTCTGTTTTCATTGACTGAAAATGGTCAGAAGAAGAGAATAAATGGACAGAATATTGTCTGAACATGGACATGACAAGACAAAAAAATGGACAAAATAAAACTGATAAACATTGTTTTGATATATAGACCAATGTATAAGATTTGTATTTAATTAATATATGTTAGAGTAACAAGACAATTTTATTCACTATCATTTTCTTCCTGAATCCTGAAAGTGTGAGCAAAACAAATGCACAATAAATTAAAACATAAGCACCCCATATTTCAAAACTTTCTTTGACATAGTCTTCCCAATTCAATTGTGTTAATTTCATTACAAAAATGATTCCGGTAAAGTTTTGACAATTTGTGGAGAATTTGCGTGCCACTCTCTCTGTTCTCTGATTGGAGGATGAGCGGCGCAGTCGCAGACGATTGGGCGCTGCTCCCTCCTCGGAGCCGTCGCCCCATCTGCCTGCCCGAGGGTGAGAGCGACGCCGACGCTGGTCGTCGCCTCTGTGAGTTGCTAGACACGACCGGCGTCGCAACGGAGGTTCCGCAAATACAGGGCGACATGTCACGTGTAAGTGTTGATGTTGTCAAGCACAGAGCACTTCACTTGTTATCTTATTGATTGCAATTTTTATTTATTTATTTATTTATTTAGTTCCTAGGGTTATGTTTATTTTTAATTGATTTGTTAGACATCACTACTAATTTGTCTAAATGCACACACAGTATACATATATAGTCGAATTCGCTAATGCTGACCACTAACTATTTTAAATTTATTTCATTCATTTGTAATTCAAATTAAGGTTACTTTATGCAATTTTCTGCTCTCCTGTTCATTTTAATGGCAAAAAGTGTAGACTGCAAAGTCGTCCAGAATTGGGTCCTATACCAATGTTTTGATATTTTTTGTCTGGAAGTATCGGGTGAATTGAGAATTTTAGTTCAAACGCGACATTTAAAGTTCAGAATATGGCGTATGACGTACTATGTACAGGGTGAGTCTGGGAAGACGCCCCCCTCCCTTTAACTTTTTTATTATAAGTAATAGAAAAAATGGCTTAAGTTTTATTATTTTACATATACTATTTGATGGCAGATGTAGATATTTTTTATAAAGTCAGGTTTACAAGATACGACTTTCAACTTTTATTTTGCAAATGGCAACCTATAATTATTTTAATAAAATTGAAACCGCCATTTTTTTCTATTTTCAACGATGTATTATTTTTTATTAATATATTTGAAAAATTTCGAGAAAAATTAGATAATTTTGAAATATTAGAAATAATTTTTAAACAAATATTATAGGTGGCTATGTGAAAATAAACAAAAATTAACAATGTAAAACAATTAAATTAATGTCAAAAAAGTATATATTTGTTTGTTACTTAATTTAACTTATTTTGTAAACAAAAAAACATGAAATGTTTACGAAGAACGAATTAATTGATATGATTCTAATAATTGGTGAATCGACTGGAATCATAAGAAGAGCAAAAAGAATTTACCGGGAGCGGTTTCCTAGACATGGTCGTAATTTTGAACATTTGTTTTAAGTTGTTTTTGTTACTAAATTTGTTGTTTTAGTTTGCTAAGTTGTATAGCACTGTTACGTTTTGTTGATTTTCACATAGCCACCTATAAATTATCTAATTTTTCTCGAAATTTTTCAAATACATTAATAAAAAATAATACATCGTTGAAAAGAGAAAAAAATGGCGGTTCCTATTTTATTAAAATAATTATAGGTTGCTATTTGAAAAATAAAAGTTGATAGTCGCATCGTGAAAACCTGACTTTATAAAAAATATCTACATCTTCTATCAAATAGTATATGTAAAATAATAAAACTTTTATATGAGCCATTTTTTCTATTACTTATAATAAAAAGTTAAAGGGGGGTGGCGTCTTCCCAGACTCACCCTGTATATATATATATATATATATATATATATATATATATATATATATATATATATATATATATATATATATATATATATATATATAAACTTACACGTTATATTCATGAAGAAATTATTATTAAGCAAACATAACATAAATAATAAGCATTGTTTTCCTAATGAATTATATTGAAACAGTTTGACCATTGTTTGACAATATTGTGATACAAACTATGGCGGCGGATGACGCTAGTGTTTGTACATTGATGAATTCATCGTAGGCGGGCGCAAAAGGCGCGCGAGTCTCGCTTTTAAAATCAGGCAACCAATAAAATTGCAAAGACATGATACATCATCCTAATTATTAATTGACTTCAATCTCTTATACAAACTACAAGTGATTGAAGTCGACAAACTAATTAATTTAAACAAAATTATTTCACTAATAATCAGTAGCCGCGTTCAGCACGACACAGCGCTGGCAGCGCTGAGTGCCGAAGTTTGCCGAACGCAATGAATGGACGAATGCGATTGGTTCAGGAACTGTATTCGGCAAACTTCGATGCTCAGCGCTGTGCCGTGCTGGACGCGGCCTTTAATTTACGTATATTTTCGCATTCTTATCTAAGATAGTTAAAATTTGACTATAGTGTACTTACGGAACTTTTTAAATTTATTTTTAAAATTGTGAAGAAACTAGAAATATAATAAAAAATGTAAAAACAGTTTTGTATGCAAGTTTCAATTGTGAACAACTTTGCAACATTTGCGAATTATACTATATGTGCAACATTTTATAATCAGCGGCTGGTTTCACTGTTTACATGTTTTTTTTATTATGTTGCAAAATACTTTTATAGCAGTTATATCCTGTTTTTGTGTACTTCTCACTATCTTCTTATATCTTGTGATAGTTTAAAGGGCATGTAAAAAATAATTACCAATTTATGAACCTATTACAGTCATTATTATTATTAAAAAATTGTAATGAGTTACTTTAGTTACTATAAAAATATATGATTATCTGAAACAAGTACTTATTGTTATTTATCACCTCTAAAAATAGAGGGAATTTTTTTGATGCCCTCCTAAAAGGTCAAAAAATCATGAAAAGTGTTAATGCATTTCTTAATTGTTCAATTATCATAACTACAATTTTAACAGTTTAAGGGAAGCGATTAAATATTTAGGGTTTTATGGCCGAATTATGTCTATATCTGTAAAATATGACAAAAACACATCTATTTTTGTTGATTAATATAAAATTATACATAAGAGTGGCAGGTTTCGTTGCGATTTTGTTCACTATTTACAGACTTATAGTTTTGACCATAATCCTGTTATTGGTCAAAATTAAATATTTGAATGAAATCATACACGCATACACCATATGTCCCCTTATTTGTAATGACGTATAGCTACTGACCAGTTGCAAGTATAATTTACTACAACGGTCCAAATAAATAGACCTTTAATTCAACAAAGTTCTCCTAGTCAAAAGTGACCTTGAATAGCTGTTGTTATCAACCCGTATGCATCTACGTTGGTTCACTTGCAGTATAGGGGTTGTATATACGAGTATGTATGTACACAACTTCGATTTTTCGTATTCATAATCCAGTTCAGTTCACATTGAAACTATATACAGACTACAGTTCAAAAACAAAACTCTTGCTAACAATGTCTGATAACCCATAGTGACCGATTATTTTAGAGATATTTTTTGCCAGTTGTTTTTGAAAACTTGACTTTTGACATCCAGACCAAAATTTCGTTTTCGCTTATCTGATAGTAAGTATAAGGACGTTTAAAATTATTAATTAATCTCATAAAATTTATTTCTTCAAATTTCATTACACTTTTAGTCAAAAAAATTGGCTCTATCGATCGTGTCCAGCAAAAAAAACTATAAATATTGTAATTATGACATGGCTGCACATAACTGTCACCACTTGCTTTACATTGAATGCCAACGACCATTATTTGTGCCGCTCTGTTGAAATTTTATTCAATGGATTCACTGCCTACACTGTATAGTCCAATAATCTTACTGTTCCTTTAACATGAGTGTTATTTTTGTTTGCTGCAATTTGAGTATTCTAATGTCTTTGAGTATAGGTAGGGTGACCATAATTATTTAGAATTAAAACGGAACGGGGGGAAATCAAAATTTGTCTATATGTTAATAATTTTTTTCGCGATCGTCCAGAAAATGGGCTGTTTCTGACCAGTGATCACTTTTTAGACCGGAAAATTCTTTATTGTTGTTCATAAAGGGATCGGAAAATAATTTTCGATCCCTGTATGAATGTTCCCATGGCGATCAGTTGTTCATTTATTTCTTATTTGCTCGCAATAAGAAAAAATAATGCATATCTACAGATTTTATCCTGTCTACAGAAAAGCGAAAAATAAAATTACCCAACATGACCTGAAAGAGTCTTTACGGCTCGCTCTGGAATATGCTTGCTCACCCAGTAAAGTTTTTATTACGCAAAAATTGAAAATCAACTTTTGTTTTATATTTTAAAATGATATAAACCTTTTAAAAGGAAATAAATCTTCTAAAACGAGACAAATGTGTTATTTGTTACGACGGGACGGCCGGGGCTTGGTAAAAACGGGACTGTCCCGTTCAAAACGGGACGTACTTATGGTCACCCTATTTGTATAGGCCAAGGACGAGGTAATTTGTTTACAGCTTCAGTTGGTTATTTTTATTTAATCCTTTATTGTTAAAAAACAGGATTTGACAACGTTTCGGCCTTGAACAAGGCCATTCTCAAGTCTAAGCAATTGTGGTTTACAATAGTAAAGTTTTGTCAAAAATTATACATAATATGGTGTTTGAATCAAAAAAATATGGTTTTAACATAATTCAAATTTAAACCAACACCATATTATGTATAATTTTTGACAAAACTTTACTATTGTAAACCACAATTGTTTAGACTTGAGAATGGCCTTATTCAAGGCCGAAACGTTGTCAAATCCTGTTTTTTAACAATAAAGGATTAAATAAAAATAACCAATTGAAGCTTGAATCCAAGAAATTATCCTACATTTAAACTTCCATAGCTTCAGAAACTTCCACTACATATTATTTTTTTTTTTGTTCAATATCAAATACTTTATTTTAATTTTTACGGATCGTAAATAATCACATGGCACACGTCGTGTTATCAAACTCGGCTTCGCTTCGCTTGATAATCTTCACGACTAGTACCATAATAATTGACGTTACGATCCTTATAACATAAATTACTATTATGAGAATGAAAACTGCAGTTCCAAAAATTATTTCCCACAAAAATAGCATTTATGTTAAACGAACAGTAAGATTATTATTTATATTTTATTTTAGTCTCGTCAGAGTCAATTTGTCTGACTATATTCATTTTCGTTCTAATCACCCTTAATCATTTCTTTATGCTGACGGTTAATATTTCTAATTCTTCAACAAATTTTTCAGCTTTTATAAATACAACAAATTAATCTACAAAATACCGTAAAAAAATTAATTGAATTTTCAAAGCAGAATATTGTTTACAAATTTGTCATTTCGGCTATATTGCTTATCAGAATTTTTATTACAGTCAGGAACTTTGATTTTTGGACATCCTTGGTCCAAGATCTCCTCTTAATTAAACTAATTAGGACTGGCATCCGATTAAAATAATATTCACGTGCTCTTCTAGTGCGCCTAATCATTTAATTTTATAATTAATTGCACAAGCGCCGTAATTAACAATTCGCGTATCTGAAATTGGATTAATAAGCATTATTTTTTATTGCACTTGCACATTTTTAACTGATTAATCTAATTAATTTAAGTTATCTTTATACAGTAATTTTTTGTCAGTTTCAAAAAATATATAGGTTAAAAGGAAATATGATATTGGTGTGGTGTAAATAAACATATTATTTTCAGTTTATCAGAGTTTAAAAATGCACTGGAAATTGGTTCGAGAAATTTCATCATCGTACAAGATAAATCATAAATTCATTAGAAATTACAAATTTCAAATGAGTCATTAAATTGGATGAAATTTGATTGTTAAAAATTAAACGATCTTTGCCCATAGTTACTTTTTATCAAATGAATACGTGCTATAAAAAACGTACTTCATCGAGAGCTTTAATTCAAATAATGGTATAGTATTACTAGCGAATGAAACTTGATGTTGATTTGAAAGGTAACTAACCCTTATGTATTCCGTTACAGAATATTAGAACCTGGAGGCATTTAAAATGACCTTAGCAACAGGATTCAGGGATGTACCTATTCAAAATTTAATACTGCAAATTCTAGTTCGTTCATCTTAGGTGTAAGCAACCCTCGAATCGGAATTACTGTTAGAGGGAATTAAAAATAATCCTATTTCATAGAATTGCCGAACTAAATAGTTTAAAGTTCAAAATATTTTGTTATAATCAACATAAATGAAAAGTGTTTAAAATATTTTAAGCGCAGTTCAGTTACCCTAGTCGGCCATCTATTTTTAGCCAGACATAGTAAATGTATTTCTGTGCTTTCCTAGTCCAGTATTTAAATGGGTTAATGCAAAAAATTTACCTGAATATTTCGTACAATAGGGGACTACAGCGCAATTGATTTAAGAGAAATTAGGAAAAAATATTGAAAGTATATACTTAATAATAAATATGAATAAAGAAATAAAACGACATAATTGAAATACTTCGGAAATAAGAGGACTTTTGTTATAGCAGCTCGTCACTATATATATATATATATATATATATATATATATATATATATATATATATATATATATATATATATATATATATATATATATATATATATATATATATATATATATATATATATATATATATATATGTGTGTATATATATATATATATATATATATATATATATATATATATATATATATATATATATATATATATATATATATATATAGAATCTCTTACAAGAAATTTTCTGTATGGAAGTTGTACAAAATACATACAACTGACTGAAGGTAATGTACTGGAAATATGGAATCGTTTGTAAGAAACTTTCTATGTCAAATTTGTATAAAATATCTAGAACTGACAGAAGGTAATGTGCTATATATATTAAAAAATAAATAAATTTTGAATTCAATAAAAACGGTACGAACTTATGCATGAACCTGATAGATACGGAACCGGAACATGCTGCATTACTGCCGAGCGTTGCGTTAAATATTCGTAATTACTTTTAAACTTTCCACATTTTTTTTTTAATTTACATAATGAATATGTAAGTCATGAAGATGAAATAGAACATTAAAAGTTGTTTTGTGAACAAAACTTTCTGTGAGTTAAAAAAAAATGTAACCGTAAGTTAAATAAGCGATTTCATTACCTTAACGAAACTGTCGCACGATTGAAAATAGAAAAAAGTAGACAAGCAATCATGCAAAACGCTTTAAAACTTTGTTCAACTGAAACTAGGATAGCATCATTTGGTAAATTGCTCAGCCTGATTTTACTACTTCAACAATAAAAGTCAATTAGGACGGTTCCAATTTATAAAATATATTTTAAACTGTACAATAGTACAATTAAACAATGTCGGTTCATATTTTAACTAAAATTTTAAATAAATTTGTATCATTGAAACATGTAAATTAAAAGGGATTTAAGTGTCATTTTAATGTTTTAAAGCCAACAAAACATAGTTCATATTTATTCAATTCTTCTTCAGGGAAACAAAAAAAAAAAATAAATAACAAAACAATAGCAACTACGATTAAGTTCTAAATTCTAAATCTTCTTTAGGAATGTTTTCAAAATAATTATCATTCTTTTCTTCAAACGTAAACGTACCCCGTAAATTTTAAATAAATCAGAAAATAACCAAAAGCCACACATTACCAAATTAGATGAGTATGGCGACTGTTCTTTTGCTAAAAACTGAAGAAAATGCTCTCTGATTAATTACATATTTTCACTCACTGCAATACTTTAAAAAATTGATTAACTAAGTTCTAACTTAACTTTCGCAACTTGATTTCAAATGACAGATAAATATCTGTTTATAATAAATGTATATACAGGCTGTCCGTCTATAAATAAACCAGCAAATATCTCGCTCATTATTACTTTTACCGATTTCAACTATATAACAAATAACAGTATGTTAACTCCTCTATAAAATTTTGGAAGTAGATCAATATTATTACTTCCGGTTTTGGAGAAATTGATAGTAACTTTTAATATTCAAATGGAACAGCCAATATATTTTTTTCAAATTTGAAAAGTACGTGAAATTTGCTACCCAAAAACAATCGTATGTTGTATTATTAAAAAATAGAATGGCGCATTAATATTTGTGCGATTAGGTATTGATAGTTCTTACGAAAAATTCATATGAATAAATTATTATTACCTAATCGCACTAATATTAGTAATAAACAGTTTTATTTATTGGCTAATGCAAACTACTCTCCATTATTGCAATTGTTTCTTAATAAAAACACCATTTCCATAGTATACTAGATTTCATTTAAATAAATTTAGACAAAAATGGTGAATAACTCCGAAATTATTGGTTTTAGGCATAGGATACCCTTAATAACATAGAAAGATAACATCAAAAGAAACCCAACTAAATAACAAAATATAGGGTGTTCCATTTGAAAATGACGAGTTATAGTCATTTGAAATTGAGCAAATTTGATTCGCTTTATTGACACCCTGAATAATTATATTTTTTTAAATTATATGAGAACATAGAGTATAGTTGTACAGAATTTTTTTTTCTTAACTTTTACTATTAAAATAACTTTAGTACGCCTTTATAAAGCAATGCGTGTATTAGGTCATTTTTAGAGAAAAAACGGAATAACTTGACAACGCCGAGGAATATTAAAAAGAATATATATGTGCATATAGGTGAATAAAATACAATTCAAAATATAATAAAATATATAGGCTGTTCCATTTAAAAAATAATAATTTTATTATATGAATAAATTCTGTTAATAAATTTATGCTCTATTTCTAACGACAAGGGAGATATCGAAGACGGTCATTTCAAAGATTCCTTCAGTTCTTGAATTGTCCTGTTGGCGTACACGAGTGACTTCAAATAACCCCAGAGAAAAAGTCTGGAAGTGTTAAATCACACGGTTATGGTGGCCAATAATTTATATCGCCCTTTTGCGAAATTAGGCGTCCAGGGAACTTTTCACCACTTATGAGGAACCTAGCGCTGTATTGTTGAAAAAAAAATGTATTGGAGATTCATATCAAACAAAAAATCATTTATCTTTGCTCTTTACCTCTCTCCATTGACGGTTAGAGTTCGGCCCTCAACGGTTTTAAAAAAAGTAAGGGCCGATGATGTCTCCAGCTCATAGTTCACACCAAACTGAATTTTTGTGGCTGCAATGAATGCTCCATAGTTTTTGTGAATTGTTATCGGGCCATATATGGCAATTTTTACCTCTCCCTAAGAGAGGTATTGTATTCATGCTAAAAATCGCATATCCAGATTTTAATGAATAAGCACGTTTTAAGGTCCATAGAATCCGATTATAACATTTTTACGATGCTGTCCGTATGTATGTGTGGATGTGTGTGCATGTGTGTGTGTGTGTGTGTGTGTGTGTGTGTGAGTGTGTGTGTGTGTGTGTGTGTGAGAGAGAGAGAGAGTGTGTGTGTGTGTGTGTGTGTGTGTGTGTGGGTGTGTGCGGATGTGTGTGTGTGTGTGTGTGTGTGTGTGTGTATGTTGGATTCACTATATCTCAAATACTATAAGACTTAAGACATTTTTAACTACGGATTCCTCAATCTAACAATAATGGGAAGAGTCGAGTCAGTTTTGGTAACAATTGGACAACCGGAAGTAGTAGTTACAAGAAAAAAATCATCTAAATATTATTTATCGAAAATTTATGTAAATACTTATATTAAAGAACGTTAAATTCTTTATTCGATAAATATAAATTCATTATTATATCTTCTATAGATTTAGAGATAAAGAAATGCATATAAAATAATTTGATGTAAAAATTTAAAGATCAAACTACTTCAAGGCAAGAAATTCAAATGTTTGTAATTCACACATAAATGTCACTGTCAAAAATATTTGTACATCATTATGAAGATTATGAAAATAAATAAAAAGTCAACAACGCAAAAGAATATACGTAAAAAAGAATATAAAAGGAATTTGCGAAAAAAATGACGAATAAAAGAAAAAGAAAAAAAAAGTAGAAAAAAAATTCAGGATATTGAATATAAAGAAAATGTATGTATTGTACATCATTTATTTTAAAATATCCCATAGATTTTGCAAATATATGTGAGAATTATTTTGTAGTGAGACATGAATATATGTATTTGTATTTAAAAATATTTTTCGTTTTATGCGTACAACCAGGTAAAATATCTGGCGAGAGGTTATGTGTTGGCCACATCAGATTTTTCTCTTTCGCAAAACTGTTAAGCCAAAAATGAGCCTGGTCGCTGAAAATTTTTTGGCCGAAATAACAAATTACAAAACGCGAATTTTCATAATATCGCTGAATAATTTCTATGAATTGTTGGACTGTGAACTTTTCCGAGATTAATTGTATTAATTATTGTTGCTGCCAATTCAGATGTTTAAAAATTCCTAGGGTTAGTACGGTTATTGGATGAGAGCAATTTAAATTCCAGGCATAAAATTTGAAAAAGCCTGTGGTATAACTTATTTATTTTGTTTTAAAATAAAAATGAAAAAAATAAAACTTCTATTATTGTTTCCTTGGCAGTCACAGGTGAGAAAATAAGAAAAACATTAACTGCTGTGTGAAATTTCCATTTACAAACTTTAAACTTCTCTCGTTTCATTTCGTTTGTTTGAGTGAAATTACTTGTCAGTCAGTAGTACCTACTCTCAAACTATGAATGCCCTAATCCAAACATCAACATGGACTTTTCCTCAAGTTGTAAGAAAGTTTTGGTGGCAGTCAATGACACGGGGGCTTCGCTTCACGTTCGTGGCTGGTGGGGCCCACGGCCTGGCACAATCAATAGGGGTTAGTATGTGATGCCCCATGCCCCCTTTCCCAGAGTTGGGAGAGCGGCAATCCGATTCCGATCTCGGCAATATAACGATATCGTGATATTATTAGTAAATAAGGGAAATGCTTGCTGCTTCATTGATAACTTCAGATCACGCAGTTAGCATAGGGATTACTACTCATATTATGTAGTAATAAATTGAGGCGATTGTCATTTCCAATGAACTGGTTTCACATTTTTTATTTATATTTTAAATGAAAGTTTGTGCAATATTTTTCATAGTAATAAAAATTAAATAAATAAATATATCATCACGGCATATTACCTATTGCTGGGTGTATCAATCTGATTTGTACACAGATTTAAAATAATAATAATAATAATAATAATAATAATAATAATAATATTTTGTTGTTATTATCGTAAATAATTAAATAAAAAGATTGACGCCAAAAATTGTCATGAAAAACAACCCCCCACTCCTATAGCTACTAGATAAATTACAGCTGACTCGTCCACCATTTTGGAGCCACTTAAATCATTCAATATCAGCGTTACAGTATTATTAATCATAGAAATTATTCATAATGACCGGTTGTTATGCTACAAATTGTGCAAATCATTTGAGAAATGGTTTAAATTTTTACAGGTACTTATGCAATACATATATTTATCTCTAACCTCAAAAAACTTATCGAACCGTATTTTTTCTTGTATTATTATTTTAAATAAATATAATATGGCAAATATGGAAGTTCTATTTAATTATGAAAAATAGTTACTACATAAACTTGTAAGAAATGCACTTTTATTTCATAATGTACTGCTTTCATTTTGGCACCAATATGGCGGACGAGTCAGCCATGTATTATCTAGTAGCTGTACCCACTCCTGTGACGTCAAAGTACATACATCATGTCATTCATAGCCAATAGAAAAACAGTTAGTCTGTCACCTCGATATTATTTAATAAAAGTAGGTGATAAGTTTCATATGTTAAACTGTATTAACTTTGACGTCACATTCTGTTTCAAATCACGTGACCTTTTCAAAATATTACACAAATTTCAATAATTAATTGTAAAATATCTAATGGATTTAAAAAATGTAATACTTAGAAGGCATATAAAAATTGTTGCCTTAGCCCTATTAAAGAGCCAGGGGGGGGAAAGATGAGTGTCCATTTTCTAGAAAAATGAGATGATTGGCCTACTAATAGTTTGATGGTGGGTCTTTCTAATGTTATATTTAAACAAGGCAAAAAAGGTAACAGTTCTAAGATACAGGCCTTAGAAATTGTAATACATTAGTCAGCCTGGTAAAATTCTATTAGGTCCACATAACCACATAAGTTGAAATTCGATCCATCTGTGGGTATAATAATGTTAACAAATGACCAATCTGAGTTTTGGACTAAGATTGAATACACTATTTCCCTTCAAAAACGTAGCATAAGGTTTCAAAGTTTTAATTAGCGTATTGAAAAAACATATTTTGTGACATTAATCTTTACTCCCCCCCTCTTCATTTGGTACACCAGACCCGAAAGGAGTAAGGAGTAATTTGAAGATTGTCTCCGAAATTATACAAAAGATTTGATTGGCTGTGGCTGGATTATAATTACTGTAATTTGGAAAATATAACAATGTACACGTGGGGTAAAGTGATTGAAAAGAAGGGTTCTAAATGCAAGTCATTGCAAACATTTAGAAATCATTTTTAGAATAAATTACACATCTATTAGTTTTCAAGTTGAAGCATGAGTTAGTAGCGTTTCTATTGAATTCAAAAATATTTATTTTTTAATGAAGAAAATACGTGAACTAATCAAGAATATATTCTCCTCTATTGTTTATGATTGCCTCCCAATAATCTTGCAGTTTTGTAATTCCGTCATATTTAAATAATAAAAAATCACAAATCGAGTCAAAATGCTTTGTTAATATATAGCTGTCAAGCAAAACGATGCATTTAATATGAATAAAACCTGGCATACACGCCACAGGCCGTGGTACTAACATGATAAAAAACTATCTTAATCGAAAAGGAATATTACTTATTTCTAGATTTGTATACAGATATCGATAATGTGTTGATGGTCACTTATTCGTACCGTACGAGTATTTACTAGATGTCACCCCACGGGCACTCATTGCTAGCGAGGTGAATGCATCACAGGGGTCACGTATAGTAATAAAATAAACATAAATCATAATAATTAAAACTGAACTCTGATTTGTACAGTATCAAAGAATTATTCATTGAAATATAATTCTAAAAAGTTCTGTAGTTCTATAATTAATTATCTAGTTTCCCAGAATTATTTTAAATTTTAATCATTTTTAAATAATTTTCTGGGAAAACATTTTTCGAAGTACAAATAATAGATATAGCGTTCGTGTGTCTTTGTATACAAAAACTTCAAATTGATATTAAAGTCAAGGAAACCATAAAAATAAAAAGAAAAACATTTGGTTGACTGTTGATAAAACAATGAAATTGGGTTGTCTGGCATACCAAACACAAACCATCCCAATTACTATGGCAACCACAACCTCGTGCGCAAACTGCAAACATATGATATGAAAACATTTTGCGTGATTTCCACAAAATGAGAATTTATATTTCATGCCCTACTTTTCGGAAATTGAAATAAAATTGTGGTTTTTAATACGACCTCCACTACATATCTCATTTTCTTTATATGCATAATTTTATACAATAAACAAGATCTTCCCCGTGCCTGGTAGAACCACCTGCGTGAGATTTGGGGATTTTTTGCATTTTTTCTTTTAATCTTATTAGGTAGCTTTCAATAAGTTTACATAATGATGAAAGTTATGTTTGATCATTTTAATGGTTTATAGAGAATATATTTATGTGTTTTTGATAGATACCAAGTAAAAGCCCCCGAATTTCGGGATTGGCGGAACATCGGCGCCCGGCTAGAGTTTCAAGACCAAGGACAACGGAGCCTGTAAGTCTTCAACTCGTTATATAACTATGTAATGCGTACATTGATAAATAGGCGTAATAGGCTTACACTTGCCCCAATATTTGTCGTAACTAGAAAGTAAAATCCATGTTTTCACACCTACATTTTTTATAAAACGCGGTCAGATCAGATTGTCAACTTTTATTGACTTAGCAATGTTTTAGAATTTGGCTAGATATTTTATAAAAAGACAAATTACACAATCTGGCTTGATGGCGAGGACATTTATACGAGCCCAGTCATAATAGTTCGGCCGGTTTACATTTTCAACAAACAAATTATAAAACTTACGCAAATGGTGAAAAATTTCTATAAATTTCTTTCGACTAGTTTAAAATATGTTATTCAAGTATTCCACCAATTAATATTGGATTACATGTTATATTGGCTTTATTAGTAATACCAGCTTTAAATTTATTAGTCACTGTACCCACAAGGCCTACACATTGATTCTATTAGAGTATTGTCCCATATGTTGCATTAGATTTTTACGAAGTTTTTATTATCCCAAAATTAAAGGGTGCGGTATCGGTACACCCTTCAAATGCCAGTTGAACTATTATTATTTAGCCCACAGTTTTTTAAGTTCTAAGTCTATATTTACAGTACTTAGTCGAAAGAATTTTGTAGAAATTTCTCATCATTTGTATAAGTTGTATAATTTCGTTCCATCTTGAAACACAGCCGTTTTTACAAGCATTAAATAAAGAATTTAAATTCGTGAAGCCAAACTTTGTTCAAATTACAATTTTATTATTGTACAAATATACAATACCTCAATATTAAAAACAGTGAAAATAAAATCAAAAATTTGGTTTATTATTACTTATTACAGTTGTTTTTATTGGACAACTGACAGTTGTAAGCTGAAAATTTGTTCGCTGTTGTAAACTCGGTTCCTGATTGACCAATCAGAAGGCAGAAATGTTGTCTGAAACGAAATATAGTTTTCCCGCTTAAATGCATTACATAACATCCGCTTTTCTCTTTGTTGTTGACTATTGTTCTGTTTGTTGTATGTTTTTGTTTGTATTTACATGCAAGCACCATGCAAGACACATTTGTAGTAGCAAACGAAATGATGTCAATGCCAATTTTTTTGCTGCTTTCTCCAAATTTTAGCACTGTTTTAGAATGTACAATATTATGGACTTCACAACAAAGAATATTTGATAATTTTTGTGTGCCATACTTTATTGTGTGATATGTATGCAAGCTGGTATTGGTATATGCGAGTAATACTATTTAAATTAACAATTGAAAACATTTATTTATAAAAACAATATTTAAGGCGCCTTCAAGAATGGATCCATCTTCAAGAAGTCGCGCCGATGGCCTCAGCAGTGGATTAACAGTCAGTAGCGAAGAAAGTGATCCAGATTCTCTCCTACGACAAAACTATGCCCTTCGTCACAGACTTGAGGAAGAATCAGCCACTTATAAACGACGCATCGACGCATATCGTCAAGCCCAGCAAAATCAAGCAACCTTAGTTAGTCGTCTACAAGCAAAAGTTCTCCAGTATAAGCAAAGATGCGCCGAATTAGAATCACAAATGCTGGAAAGTGTAGGTGCAGTTGGAAGTCCAGTAAAACACCGTCCTCGCGTAGATGTACCGCCAGATTCCGCTTATGCCCAAGCACAGAAACATTTGCAAGAAATGAGAGAAGAACGAATACAGGATTTGGACACAGCATTGCGTAAATTAGATGAAGAACGAAAAAAATGCGAAAAATTAATGCAACTGAACTCTATATTAAAAGAGCAACTTGAAGAATCTCACCAGACAAATGAAGCACTCACCACTGATTTACAAAAATTGACAAACGATTGGGAACAAATGAGGGAAGAAATGATAATAAAAGAAGACGAATGGAAAGATGAAGAACAAGCATTTAACGATTATTATAGCAACGAACACAGCAGATTACTTGGTTTATGGCGAAACGTCGTTTCTGTTAAGCGAATGTTTGCAGACATGCAATCGACCAACGAAAGAGATCTTCTAAAACTACGCTCAGAACTTACCAGCATTGGAAGAGATGTCACCAACGCTTGTACTAGAATTGGTGACAATGTTTCCCGTACTGACACTTTCGGGGTAAATATTACCAGCCGTTTTCTTTCGGTAAGCGTCCAATCCGATCTGACTGAACATATCCGATCACATAACGTCACAATCATGTGTGAAAAAGAACTAGCCGCATAATGATTGAATGCACTCATAACGGGTGGTAGCATGACCGGACCGAAAGAAAGCGAGTGTCTCAAATCCACTCCCCACAAAAATTAATTTGATTATTTTTAGTTCAAACAACTAGCTCAAACCGAAAAAGAAGCGTCCGAACTCCGTCAACAGATCCACAGCATCACCGCGAAATACGACTCTCTTCAAATGGAAGTAAATATGAAAGAAGATCGCATTCAACAATTGCTTCAAGAAGTTCACAATTTGGAAGAAAGATGCGGTGATGCAGAACAAGGAATGGGACAATTGGTCAGAATGCAAGAAGAAGTTGATGTTTTGCATTCAGCTCTTCGAGATATCGCGCATGCCGTGATACAAGATGCGGAACATTTGGATGTTGAAGCGATTCAAAGAGCGTCGCATATACATTTAACTCCGGCACCGTCAGTTCCGCAAAAGTTGGTGCAAAAGGCGTTTTCGTAAATTCAGCCGGAGAAATTAATTAAGGATATTAGATTTAAACGATGCACAAAATTAAAAAAAATAGTTTTGAACCATCCGTAAACTGGACAAATCAAAAATTAACTGTGGAAAATAAATTTACGAATGCTTTATTTCATCTGATTCGCTCTACAAACGTTTCAGATCCAACTGAATTTACGACAACGCGTACCTATTATATAGGAAAATTTTCATTTTTATAAACTCTTAATTATTATAGGTCTCCAAAACGAGGTGGAGCTCCAAGTTTAGTGTCACCAGCCTTTGCTGAAAGTACGATATCAGCTGTACACGCAGCTTTACACAAATACCAATCATTAATACATGAGCTACAAGTATTTACAAACTTTCAATACATAAAACTATATTTTACTGATTCTTTCTTTAGGTGAAATTACAAAGTAATCGAGAGCAACTCGTTCTCGTTCGGAGACAATGCGAAAACGCAGACGAAGCCAATGCAGTTCTTGAATCAAGAATAGCGGAACTTATTCCACAATTAGACGCGTGTAAAACACACTCTGCGCAGTTAATCCAAGAAAAAGAACTCTTGCAAAAATCTTTGGACTCTATGCGATCCGAAAAGAACGCTCTAGAAAGAAATCGCGTTGAATTAAACTCAATGATAGAATCTCTAAATAGTGACAATGAAAAATTACAGAAAGCCAATTCCAAACTTCAAAAATTGGCTGATTCTCTTACAGATGAAAAGATATTTTTACAAACTGAAGTCGATAGGATGAACCAAGACGCAAATATTAGAGAAATTAATCTGAGAACTGAAGAGGAGCGATGTAGCCGATTACATGAAGAATTGTTAACAGCAAGAGAAGAATTGAATAAAATGTATTTGTCGCAAGATATGTTAGAGCAACAGAAAATGGAGTCAGATGGTTTGATAGCGGCTTTAGAACGCACGAAAGGTAGAAATTTAAATACCATTTTTATATTTCAAAGTTATTTAACGATAGAACGAGGAATTTTTTGTTTGTTTGTGTTTCTCCACTTTCATAATAAATAATATGTTTCTTATGTATAGTCGCTGTCAAATAAGTATGGACTGATTGATTCTCAACTTTTTTCCTTCTCCGCACCCTGTCCCTTGCCTTGCCGTGTTGCCGCTTCTTCATAACTTAGCATTTTCACATGTCCAGTGAATTGGCAACAGTGTAGAAATCTCCAGTCCATACTTATTTGACGACAAGAATAATAACTTCAACATACGAGTACACTGAAAATGGATCACTAGGATCCGAAACGTCGATTGTAATGGGGTCCTAAACCAATTCTTTTTATTCTGGATGAACAAAGAGTTTGTGTAAAAAATAGTTACATCTTTGGCTTTACATTTCTAAAACTTTGATCATATTAAAGTATATATTTTTTGTTCAGGAGACGTAAAATTAGAATTAGAACGAACATTATCTGAACAAATGAACTCCCAAGATTCGTTAATTAAACTAGAAACCCAAATAGCAAATCTAGAACAAGAAAAGAAGAAACTACAAACAGACTTGAAGAAAGTAAGATTACAATTTAGCCGAATCTTTTCTATCATTTCATAATAAATATCTTTTAGACTGATGACGAAAAGCAAGCATTACAAAGTCAATGTACAGACCAACAAAATGACATTGCTTCGTTGAGAAAAGAGTTACTCCATGCCGAACAAAATCGGCTGGACTTAGAAGCCGACAAGCAAACTCTAAACGAAAAAGCCAAATTCTTAGAAATTGAAAAAGAAAAGTTAGAAGTTGAACTTAATCAAGTCTCCAGAGAAAGAAGTGACTTAAGTAATCAATTATCACAGTTAGCCCGAAAGAAGGAAGTTCTAAATGAAGAACTTATGAGACTTCGACAAAGATTAGAACAAGCAAATGAAAACAATGCAAGAATTAACAGAAATCTTGAAGATCTCGTCAAGGAAACTGAAGAAAAACAAGTAATTTTACCAACAATTCTTGTAATTTTTGTTACAATATTTATGTTATAGGTTCTTTTGGAAACTAACAATAAAGAACTCCAACGTTTACAAGAACAACTTGCTTCAATGCATAGTGAAAAAGAAGCTTTAGAAGCAGTATTATTCGATACTCAAACCAATCTAGAAGCTTCTGACATCAAAAGAAACCAATTAGAAAAAGAACAACAAGATTTACTAGTAAAACAAGAAGCATTGAAAGGGCAAGTCGCCCGCTTAACCAAAGAATTAGAAATCTCCGAAAAAAGAGCTCAAGATATAAAAACAAGTCTTACCCAACAATCTGGAAGCCTCGAAGCAGAATTCCAACAAACCGTATCAAATTTAAAGAAACACAATGAAGAGACATCCAGAAAATTAATGGAAGAAAAGGAATTAGTGCGTACTACTTTAGAAAAACAGATGCAGCAGACATTACAACAATTAACTAACGACAAAGATTCTGAAATTCAACAACTGCATGACCGAATTGAAAGTCTTCAACAACATATTGAAAATGTTTGCGAACAACATGAAGAGTTGTTACTTCGAGCAGAAAATGACAAACAACAAGCTCTTCTAATAGGTACAAACATTTTTCTTCATTCTTTCACAAAATTCAACAATTTTTCTAAAAAATAAAAAATGCATTTACTTAAAGTTTTGTAATACATAAAAATTGTTTCAAAGCAACAAAATTATGATTAAATAAAGAGGGCCGTGTTCTTCCACAAGACGCAATTTTCTATAGACACATAGCATAAGATTTTGGACGACATTTACATTCCTGAGTCCTGTATATTTTGCGTTGAAATCCGTCCTCATTTTTGGCTTCTCAATCTCCATCGTAAACTTTTCGAGGTAAAAGAGCCCAAAAATCTTTATGGACGAGTCTGAGGAAGGTTAGGGGGATTGTCGTTTCGCGGAACAAATGGTACATCCCTTGTGGAAATAGCACGCCAAACCAATACTTGATCTGTGAATTTGGCTTTTTGTTTATATCTGACATTATTAGGGACCTCTGCAATATTGTCAGTATAAAAACCATCAATTCCTTTAATTTCGGAGTTGCTCGGTGTAAAGTCCGAGAAATCGATATAAATGTCACCCAAAATCCAATGCTAGGTCTCCGTAGAAAGATGCGTTTTTTGGAAGAACAAGCCCATTTGTATTTATGTGCATAATTTTGTTGCTTATGGAATTTTTATTGCAAAAAATTGTTGAAATTTATTGCAAAACTTATGGGATAAACGTTATAATGAATATTTTCCAGCTCATCATGATCAGCAAGCACTACAAGAGCGCTACGCAAGCCTCCGCCACGATCTCGAAACAGAAAGAGACACTCTTGAACGCCTTCGCCGAGAAACCACCACAAGAATCGATCAAGATCGAATATTAATCAACCAACTCAAAGAAGAACTCTCCAGAGCTAGAACTCGACTCGACGAACTCAGATCGCGATCTGAAGACGAAAGAAACGCTCTGGAACTCAGAATCGCCGAAACTCAAAAAGAAAGAGACCATGCTCAACTTGAAGTGCAAGAAACGAAAGTGCAACTTCATTTATATGAAGATAGAATTGATGATTTGAATAATCAGCTTCAAGATACGCAAAGAAAACTGAAAGAAGTTGAAAATCTTTCTGAAGGTTTAAGGAAAGATTTGACAGATACTAGGAGACAATTGGCAGATTCTAACTTTGAAAAGGATAAATATATGAATTCTAATAAAGAACTGAGGGATCACGTCAAAAGAACAGAAAGTGAAAAGAGGGAAGTCAGTAGAGAAGTGGAAGAAGCTTTCCAAAAAATTGCCAGTAACTATGATACAAATTTTTAACGTAGTGGGTTCAGTGGATAAAGTATAGAATAAGGTCCAAATTTAAAATGCATTTAAATGACTATATATCGGTACAATAGTCTTCTATTCAATAAAATAAACCAAAATTAGGCAGCAGAAGAAAAGATTTGCGATGATTTGAGTTTTTGAAGTAAAATGTGTCATTAGTAGTCAAGCAAGTCACTTGAGTTAAATTAAGTAAAAAATCAACTAAGATTGTTTTTGCTAACTACTCCTTTTATTTAAAGTATTTTTCTCCAAAATAATCCATATGATTGACAGAGATAAAACAGTTTTAGTAAACTGCTCACTAATCACTCTTAATCAGTAGTTCCGCCATTATTATTAGAAATTTCAGAAGGGTTAGTAAAAATATTTATTAAAATAAAACAAGAAATTACAAATAACATTTTATGTTTCTTCGTTTTGCGTTTGAGCCTCTATCGCTGATTTAATAGCATCTTGTATGTCTTTCATTTCTTCTTTACTTTTCTGTAACAAAACTTCTTTTTCTTTGATCATATCTTCTTCATTCATTGTCGCACAATCATCAACATTGATAACTTCTTTGCTGACTGTGTAATCTTTTAATCGAGACAATACGCCAGTTACTTTATCAATATGTCCTTTTATATTTTCCATTGTCTGTTTATTTCTATCCAATCGTGTTTGTATTTCTTTAAAACTGTTCTCCATATTTCTTCTTCTCTTTTCATTTTCTTCCACAACTTTATTGAAATTATCCCTCATAGTGGCAAGATTAGCATCATGCTGCTGTATTTCTCTCGAAAAATCCATAATTTAGTTTTACGTTTGATCACAAATGACAAGTATAACAATTTAAAATGTTGTCACGGGTTTTGTTTATGACAGACTTTGATTTTGATAATTTTATTTTAACGTTCATTATTTTATTCAGTTTTGCTCAGTATTTTATATTTTGCCGCAACCTGTATAAATTTTCAGCGTGGCGTGCATTTACTGACCCGCTGGGGTTTGGATGGCCCCAAAACTGATCCTTGTGGTGCTCCAAATATGTATCAAAACTTTTTGACCTGACCAATTAACATTTTTATTTCTAAAACATTATTATTATTAAAAACTTCGAGGGGTTGATAAAAATATTTATTAAAATAGGGCGCGAGTCACGTGACTTTGTTGGCCTTGACAAGCAGATAAGGGGGCTCGTGTCAGAATGATATGATTTCATGATTTTCCAATTCCATGTGGTTTAGTTTCCTTGACAAATTAATTCTACACTCCTGGTCTTGCAATTATGGCCCGTGCCAGAATGACACCTAGTAATTATGTACATAAATATAAAATGTCATAATTTCAAGTTTTTCTAAGTTCATGTGGTTAATTTGTCATCAGGAGTGTCGAATTTACTTGTCGATGGAAAATAAACCTCATGGAATTGGAAAATCATGAAGTTAGGAATGAAAAATTATGACAGCTGTCATTCTGACACGGGTTCCCATATCTGCTTGTCAAGGTCAGTAAAGTGACATGACTGCCCGCGCTCTACAAATCAAGAAATTACAAAATGTAACTGTTATGTTTCTTCGTCTTGCGTTTGAGCATGTATCGCCGATTTAATCGCGTTTTGTATTTCCTTCATTTCTTCTCTATTTTTCTTTAACAATTCTTCTTTTTCTTTAATCATTTCTTCTTCATTCATTGTTGCACAATCAGCATCAACACTGGTAATTTCTTTGTTAACTGAGAAATCTTTCAATCGAGACAATACGCTTGTTACTTTATCAATTTGGCCTTTTATATTTTCCATAGCGTGCTTATTTCGATCCAAACGTGTTTGTATTTCTTTAAAATTGTTCTCCATATTTCTTCTTCTCCTTTCGTTTTCTTCCGCGACTTTATTGAAATTATCCCTCAACCTACTTAGGTTTGCTTCATGTTGTCGCATTTCTCTCCTCCTTTCATTTTCTTCCACAACTTTATTGAATTCTCTCGAAAAATGCATAATTTAGTTTTACTTTTGACCACAAATGACAAATTTAACCGTTCGAAATGTCACAATTTTTGTTTACGAGAGACTTTGATTTGATTTTGATAATTTTATTTGGCACATATTTAAACTTTCATTATATTATTCAATTTTGCTCCGAATTTTATTTGGTTTTGTGCACTGTTTTTTGTTTTATATTTGTTTATTTTTCTGAATATTTATGAAAAATACTGTACATAAATAGGACACGGAAGATCACGTGACTTATCATATGTTTTGTCCTTTTTCACTTCAGACTCAATCTTCAGCTCTGTCCCATATGGTCCCATACTAACTTCAGACTGTACTTTATGCGCATGCGTCAGTTTGAATACCAGTCATATTTCTAGCAAGATATCAAATGAGAATAAAATGAAGACAATAAGAATCAAATAGGTTTTTATTGAATTCTTCAATAATATAATATAATGGAATATAACAATGTATATTCTTAAGTATTACGATCGGATGCTCATCTTCATTCTTGCTTCCTGAAATGAGAAGAAAAAGCAAATATTACGAACAGTAATTAACAATTTATAAATTTAGGGCTTCATCAACGACCTACTATCAAATCTGCGTAATCGATAATGTCAGCAACTGATATTCTCATTTCTCATATAACATACCTATCCTACCTATACAAATTGTCACTTGGCACCTTGCTCACTTGTTACTTATGTTCAAATATGATTAGGTTTTAAATCATACCTCGATAATCGGTGCTTGATGGAATAGCAAACAGTTTTATATTATTATCCGACGACAAACTTGCACCCAATAACGCACTGGCATCGTTTGAGGTTTGAAAAAGAACAAAAAGAATGACAACACTCATAAACAACAGAAAATAACAATGAAAGAAATAAACAAGATAACAAAAAGAAACAAATAATAAAACATAACAATGAATAACAATAACAAAATGGCAACAAATTCCACGCTTGCGCAAATTCATTCTTAATGCGCACTACTTTTTTATAAAGTACAGTCTGAAGGTAGCATAGGACAGAGCTGAAGATCGAATCTGAAGTGAGAAGGAACAAAACATATGATAGGTCACGTGATCTTCCGTTCCGTGCCATGTACTGTTCATTTTCATGTTCATATACTGTACAAATAAGTTATTCCCATTTTATATAGATATGGAAGAAGTAAAATTAACATTAGAAAATGAACGTAGTCGACTCCAAACTCAACTACGAGACTTAGAAAGAGACCAGATGCAAGGAGACAATCAGTTACAGTCTTTACAACAAGAATTACAAAGCATGCAAGCCCAAAATATTCGCCACCAATCTGAAGAGAAAGAACTTATGGCTCGATTGAGCAACGAAAGCGATGAGCGTGAACGATTACAACAACAATTACATCAACAGCAAAAGAAAATGGCTGAGCTTGAGGGAAGCCTCAACATGACTCGTCAAGATTTGGGGAGACTACGAAGCCACAGCGCCGAAGAAGAAGAAAGATGGCACGCTAGAGAACAAGAACTTTTAGTTCGTTTAGAAGACAGCAGAAATAAAGAAAAGAAACTAGAAGACCAAAAGCACAATTTAGAAGTTTGTTTAACCGACGCTACTCAACAAATACAAGAGCTTAAAGCTCGACTTGGCGGCGCTGAAGGTCGCGTAAGAGGACTTGACGCTCAGCTCAGCCAACTTGAAAGCTCAAAACGAGATATCGAACAAAAATTAAGCTCTGTAGTTTCAACTTTGAAAAGAATAGCCGGAATTCAACTAGACGGTTCAGTTAATCTACCTTATAGGCTTCTTAGTCCTTCAAGGCGTTATAGTCCCGTTCGAGCAGAAGCTGAAGGACGAGGGGGAATCATAACAGACGTAGACCCAGAAGTTGTGAGGAAAGGAGTGCGGAATTTGATGCAGCAAGTCGCTCAAATTGAGCGGGAAAGAGATGACTATAAAACCCAGATGCATAGTATGAAGAAACAGTTACATGAAGTCAGTGAAACTCAATCGAAGGGGGATACGAAGTTGAATTCGGTGCTTCAAAATATAAGAATTTTGCAGGATGAAAAAGCTGCACTGGAAGCGAAGCTTGCGCAAAAACATGCAGCTTTGCAAGCTCAGGTTTGTGGTAGATCACAGGATACAATATACGGGGTGTTCGAAAAATACCAAAGTTATTATTTTGTCCACCATTCTAAGGCGTTTCCTCAACGCTTAACAGTCATATTTCGCCACACATTCCTGTCTAAACACTCTTCTATCGCCTCGTCCACAATCATCATCATAAATACTAGTAATCCGGCTCGAAGGACCAGAAATTATGTTATACAAATCTAATAATAAATACGATTAGATCCGGCTTGAAACAAAAGTTTATTAAAAAATTACAGATCATGAAAATTAAGTGTCAAATTCATACAAAGATTGATATGTTTTTTTCTGGTGCCTTCATTCCAAAAAACCCAAAAAAATATAATAACATAATTTACAGACTAGCTTCTAATTTCCAAAACAGAGCTCAAAGAACTTTCTTACTAACCGTACATTTTCATACAGCAAATATTCCTCACTCCTTATATATTAAAGTATGAAGGTTCTAATATCGACTTCACCCGCTAGGTGTCTTTACTAGCCACCATTTTGGAACTGTTGCCCTAGCATCATCCTTCGAGAAACATCTGAGCGGTCAGTGGGATTTTTTTCATAGCTGTTTGATGTGTTCGGCCATTTTGCATTGGCGGACATTGTAAATCAACATGTTGACATTAAGTTCCGTTTCCTGTCAGGGAAATCAGCAGAAATGCTGGGGAGAGCTTACAAAAAATTCGCATTATTTACTGACTGTTTTTTCAATTCCTACCACACACTTAAATGGTTGGCTCTCTATTTGTCGGAAAGCACACATGGAACGAGTTTC
The DNA here is from genome assembly GCA_963082715.1 of Harpalus rubripes. Classification (NCBI taxonomy): domain Eukaryota; kingdom Metazoa; phylum Arthropoda; class Insecta; order Coleoptera; family Carabidae; genus Harpalus; species Harpalus rubripes. The sequence continues at coordinate 18,537,215 of OY720449.1, forward strand.
GCTACGCCGTGTTTCAAATTTTCAGTCCAAATTCGTTGACATAAACTCAAGGATATTCCAGTGAGTTCCTCGAATTTATTGATTGTTCAACGACGATCAGTCTTGATTGCATCGCGGATTTTTCAGTGATTTCAGACGTTCTGGAACTCGAAGGGCGTCCCTGTTGAAGGTAAAGCCTCGCTTGGCTCAAAGCTTGTTTCCCGTAAGCTTTCCGAAGCTCTCTCTGCCATTGCAAATCACCGAACACGTCAAACTGCGCTTATGAAAAAAATCACATTAACCGCTCAGATGTTTTCCCAAGGATGATGCGTGGGCAACAGATCCAAAAGGGTATCTAGTAAAGATACTTTATAACGGGCCAAAATGATTTGGTGTTATAAAAAGCCAAACTTAGGCAGGGATTAAATTCCCGAGCGTGGTTTGGGCTCCGGCCAGCTACAGTAGAGAAGGGTGGTCCGACATTGGCTGAAATAAGGTAACGGCACCAACCTCTCATACAGAGCTTACAAACGACTGAGAGAAAAGCCCTCGGGAAATGGAATGCGGGGAAGTGAACGAGAGTTCGGGTTGCAATAATTATAAATTTTAAAATCAAAATTGTAGACTTTATTAAGTTGTTACATGTAACGTAACGGCAGAGTACAAGGATGGTCTCTCGCGAGTAAGCCTTAAGAGCGACTCGTCCCAGAAGGGGTAAAAGTCGTTGGGCGGTTGCGTCGATAGAGTGACAGCGCATTAAAATGTGGACGCGCAGTTGATCGTTGAAATACGTCGTCGCGTTGTAGAAAACCGGAAGTGCATACACTCAAGGATACGATTCCTTATTCACACTCTGTGGACGACTAACAGAAACCCTCAAAACGGCCTCGCGAGATCCAAATCCTTCTGTCTTAATTATTTCAATAATTGGGTGAAGTCGAAACTAGAGCCCTATCACCGGCCAGAAAATAATTATCGCTATTTTTGGCCCCCTGATACATTCTCCAAATATTATTAACCCTGTATTTTCGAACTGCCTGTATGTTGGAACGAGTATCGAATTCTTATAAACATAAGTTCACAGATAATTTTTATTTATTCCAGACTGAAGCTCTGCAACAAAAAACTGTCGAAGCAGAGAGCATTAGAGAAAAAATAGTTTCAATGGAATTAAGTCTACACAACACTTCTGACGAAAAACACCAATACGAAGTAATAAACCAATTTTATATTTCATTATACTAAAAATAATTTTTAAATTGTTCTCAGGATAAGTTAGAAAAGATGAAGAATAATCTAGCCCGGGTAGAAGCCGAAAAACGGAGCTTGGAAGAAGGTCTCAACAGATCTGACAACCGAGCTACAAAATTAGAACTTCAACGAGTATCCATGGAGGGAGACATCCAACGTCTTCAAATGATGTTACAAGAAAAAGATGTTGGCATTCAAAAGTTGCAAGAAAAGTGTGATTCTCAAGGAAGAACCATCGCCAGTTTAGAAGAACGCTGCGTTTCTTTAAAATCAACAATAGATCAACTAAACTCAACATTAGAACGTGCGTCTTTAACCGAAACAGAACTTCGTTCAGAACTGCAAAGCTTGCAGCGCAACTTACTAGACGTTACTGCTACATCCCATTCTTCAACAGAAAAGCTAAAACAACTTCAAAAAGTTTTAGCAAACACAGAAAACGAAAAAAGAGTCTGCAATGAACGCCTTGATACAACCCACCAAGCCGTTGCTGAGCTGCGTCGTCAAAACCAACAACTACAAGATCAAGTTGCGCGTCTCAACAATGAACTCGCCAACAACGAAGTGCTCCGATCTGGCTTGGAGTCTCAACTAAGACTGGCTCAATGGCCTCAAGACAGCTCAGGAAGTTCTCACAGAGAAGAAGATATGTTGAGACAACAATTACACACAGCTCAACGCGAAAGAAGCGAACTCAGAGGAAAAGTTGATTCCCTTAGTGGCAAAATTCGTCAACTAGAAAACGAAAAACATCATTTAGAACGCCAAGTCGCCAAAGGGACAGTTCGAAGCAAAAGCTATGAACGCCCGGAAAAATCTGATACATCTTCGTATGACATTGAGTCTGTTAGTAAACGTGATGGAGTTAGTAAACGCGATGGACATTTGGAACAAGAAAATAGAGAATTGAGAGTTAAAATCAGAAGATTAGAAAGTGATTTGGCAGAAAAGGAGGCAGAGTTGTTGAGATTGAAATCTCAAAGGACTACTGAAGTTCATTTTGATAAGTCATCGGAATTGGAACAAGTTAGGGCAGCCCAACTTCAAGCTGAAAGGCTTTTAGATGCTAGAGAACAAAGTCATAGACAACAAGTTCTACGATTGGAAAATCAGGTCAGTGGATTTTTTCTAAAAGTCGGCAATCTTTTTTTTGCTCAAGTAAATAATTCCTGTTTTTATACAACCATTTATTTAGTAGCCAAAAATGCACCTGAGTTTGAGTGATTCGGAAGTCGCTACAAAACGTTGGTCCCTTGTATCTTGTAGATTTACCAAACAACCACTAAATGCAAATAAAATTCTCTCAGAAAACAGTGGAACGGGTCATCCCAAAAATTAGTATACGATTTTTAATAAAAGTAGACTTTTTTTAGCTCTTTACAGACCGTTGCTAAAAGTAAGAATCTTCAAAGTAAGTACTTTGAAGACCAATGTATTATTTTCACTTTCATAATTTGACGAAATCAATGAAAAATTGTAAAATTTTATTAATATGTAGCGAGGGCGCGAAAATAAATTAAACAATCTTTATATAGCTAATACACAGGTTTATTATTAACCAATGCGCACAATTTTAATTTGTACACTCAAAATATTGGGAATCCATACAATGCATGTCTTCATTTCAACAGAGGGGCACATATAATGGCACTTTGGCATTGAATGTAAAGGCAAGCAGTGACAGTTATAATTACGATATTTATAGTTTTATTGCTGCTATTTTTCTGACCATAGTTGCAGCCTTCGCAACAATTTTGAAAATGACGTTAAGCTTGCAACAGGCGGTTTATGATTTAAAAAATATATTTATTTACAAATGATGAAATTTTATAAATGAGGACAGGGCTGAAAATCTTTTTTTTTTTTTGAGAATTGGTATACGCTTGTTTTTCTCCGGGAAATTCATTAGTGAATTCGTATAAACTTAAAATTCATTAATTGAAAAGGTTGCCGACTCTTAAGGCTCCCTCAAACAACGCGAAATATTCGCAGCAATAGCGAAACTTTCGCTTTTCCAAATTGTCGTCGACTGAAAGTACACAGCGACATAAACTGTTTTCATGATATGCATTAATATATTCATTATTTTATCGTATAAAACTTGATTATTAATTACCTAAATATGCTTTTTAAAATTGCCAAAGCGCAATTCATAGCAAGACATAATGTTCAAAGTTATAGATTATTCAAATCATTCAGTTGTAATAAACAATAACACAAATATAAATTCAAATACAGTAGTTTTCATAGTTTAAATTTTTAAGGCAGGTGGCACCACATGTAAAATCCACCCACACAACCAAAATTTGACATTTGGGCTCATAACTTCTAAGTTTGTTTGATTTTGAAATGGCTCAGAAACACATTATAAAGTTTTGTTCATTTGTAAATAAATACTAACCTGACTAAATTTATCCACGTGTACTTTGGGTCTTTTGGAAATTTAAAAAACTTACAAGTTCAACGTTCGCTAGAATGCTTGAAGTAAGCTGCAAACAGATCACCATGGGCAAACAAATTTAAAATAAAGCCTTAAAATGTACACGATACAACTTACAAGACGTAACAAGTACTAATAACAATTATATTTTTTCATCTGTGCCCTTTAAAGAGCCTAAAATTTGAAGAAACTGAAATCTCTCATTACTAGTTCTGCGGGCAATTTTAAATAACGTAGCAACCGTTACCAAGGCGGTAGCCATTTTCTTGTTTGGAAACCTGGCTTACGTCATCACTAAATGGGTCCATTCTTTAGTTTCCCAGTGCAGACGCCTTCTTTAAGGGACTTTCCCCAATTGCTCATATAAATAATATAGAGCAAAAACTTCGTACCGACAGGTATGGTTTGAAATATGAAACGTTACTCGATTGAAAAATCAATAATAACGAGTTTGCGCAGTAAATCAAAGAGTAAAAAATCTGATGTGGCCAGCACATTACCTTCCGTCAGTTCTATGTAGGTATTTTGTATAAATGTCATACAGAAAGTTCCTTGCAAAGGATTATATTTCTTGTACATTACCTTAAGGCAGTTGTATGTATTTTATACAAATTCTATACAAAAGATCCTATATTTCCAGTAAAATTATAACAGAAACATACTGTCAACTGCACTTGACACTGACACCTTTCACCTTTCAATCAGAATTTTCCTAATGTAGCAGCTGTTTCCAGAGTTATAGCAAAGCTGACTAATATATATGATATTTAATTTCTTTATAATTTTTTAACTCTATGTCCATTTAATATGAAGTATAAAATGCATTCAAATCGTATAGAGAATAAATAATTCTTTAATATTTATAATAACATTAAATGTGAAAAAATGATATTTAACATCGTTTTTTCAAGAAAAACTGTTAAAATCTTTAAATGAGGGTACTTCCGGTTGACCAATTATAACCAAAATCTAATCAGCTCTTCACATGGATGTAACGAAGAGGAAAACGAAAGAATTATAATTTTTGGAATTGTAGTATTAGAGTTATCGCATTAGAAAATTTTGTCACACACAGACACACACACACACACACACAAGCACACACATATACAGACATCATCGTAAAAATAGTAAAATCGTATTCTAGGGACCCTAAAACGTGCTTATTCATCAAAAACTCACCACCGAATTTTTTGACCAAAGACAATACCTTCCTTACCTAAAGGTGACGGAAGGTAAAAATCAATAAATTCGATTATACACAGTATATTACATTGAAATATTAAAGAAGTAGCAATGAAATATTTGGGAATATAAAAATTTTGAATATTGTATACTGTTGCATATAATAGTAGTATAATAATAAGTGATTAAACAATGCTTTTTTTTCATTTGTGAGTTTTAAAGCTCGCAAATGAAAAAAGCATCGTTTAGTCACGAGTTATATACATAATTTTTTGCAACAGTTAAACAAACTTAAAATAAATTTTAAAAGAATAATAATTATTAGTAATACCACAAAAAATGTGGTTTATAAATTTGACATTGACGGATATCGTTTGATTTGAAAATACCAGAGAAACCAGGATTATTTCGTGGTTGCCGTGGTCCGACTTTTTACCAACTCTTTTCAGGAACCGCGTTCCAAATAGAAACCGGTAAATAATTTAAGGACTTACGGAACACAAAACCGTAAATGTGCCGTAAATCTGTTCGAACCGGTTGCGTTACGGAACATAGTATTAATAGTAACAACTTTTTAAACTACAACCTTGAATACATTAACTATACTGTGTCTAGTTCAAGATTGCAGTGGTGTGAAGATAGCAGCAGTTTGATATTGTTTTCTGATAATACCGCGATATTATCCAATCAAACAACGATATCAAACTGCTCCTATTTTCACACCACTGCAATCTTAAACCAGATACAGTATAGGGCGCGAGCAGACACGTGACTCGAGAGACCTTGACGTGCTTGGAATCAGGTGATTTGTGTGCGCATGTCATTTTGACAAGAACAATGTCACGTTGACAATACTAATGTTTTGATTTATTTTGATTTTGAGCTGCCTTAATGTTGTTATTTTACAATTTTAAAGCAGTAAAACATATGAAATTATAAATAATAACATTTTAGCAGTTAAAAATCAAAATAAATCAAAACATTGGTCTTGTCAACGTAACATTGTCCTTGTCAAAATGACATGCGCACACAAATCAGCTGATTTCAAGCACGTCAGTGTCGCTTGAGTCACGTGTCTGCTCGCGCCCTATAGAAAAACATATGGTCCGGAATCACATTGTGACGACAGTTCACCTGTTGTGGTTTATTTTGTTCTTTTGTTAGTGGTTATTAACAAAATTTATTTCAATATTTTTTGCTATTATTTAGTACTTCAAAAAATAGAAAATGAGCAAAAATGAGAGTATTAGCGATACTGGTGATTTTTTTTTATTTCATAATAATTTTTTTATTTCACACTTTTCTATAATAACACATTTTACCCATGTAAAAGTGTAAGTACACTTTTGTAAGGCTACGTAAAGACAGTAATAAAATATTAAATTTGTGTCTATTTTTGTAATGTAAAAGTAGAACTGTTGTTTATCTTGTCAAAATTATGACATCAGTGTATACATTAATTGATATATGATTTATAGAGGTATAAGAAACCTAGCATTATGTTCATCCGTTCATCGTCTAAGGTCTAAAGCAATCAATAAAAGTGCCTCTTTATCATCTGAAGCGGATGTAGAGCACACTGTCGCAAGTTATACCACAAAACTGACGCTTTGATGTAGATACATACACGAATTTCATTACCCCAATGAACGCGAAATTATCGTCGTTGCGCTGCGAATCTTTCGCATTGGTTTGGGAGAGCCTTTATTTTGTAGAAATTTATTACACATTAACATCTCTTTAGGTGAGAATGCTTCGAGAACAACTGAACGAAGAAGTAAAACGTCGCCAACTATACATCATGAGAAGTACTCGCGCGGGTCAAGAGATGCAACAACTTCGTCACGCGCTAGGTGAGTCTTTACGTACAGTTTCTCAGGATCCATCGCTTGATGCTGGACTTTTGGAACATGAAACTCGTAAACTTGATAGTCAGCTGTCTCATAGTGCTCTTTCGAGTTTACCTCCAGCGTTGGGAAGATCTAGCACTCCCCATTTTAGCTTAAGATCACCTACTCCGCAGCCTAAATAAATTATCCTGTTTCCTAATGTGGATGGTGATTATACTAGTAATTAAACCGTTTCCTAATTTGTTATTCGTTGAAAACTTTAACAATGGGATATTCTACTATGTTTTATATGATTTCTTAAAATCCAAATATAAAATTTTAAAGTGTCTTTCATAAAATTTATACAGTATTCGCAATCGTAGATAAATTTTTCCCTCTGGTGGCGAAAATCAGTACTGCGAAAAGCCATCGTACAAGCGCCATATTGAATAAGCGATAGCTGAGTAAGCAGTATAGTAATTAATAATTAAATATTTTAACTTGTCACCTTTTTATATATGTTTTTAAACTTGATTTGTATACACAGTCAAAGAAACACAGTGAACATTGTGAACTGTCATATGTCAAACCCATCGTATGGCGGCCATATTGTTTTGAAAATCAGCGCCTCTATCGTTAATTTCGATTGCGAATTTTGAATTTCACTGTTTGTTTATTGGATGACGTAGATTTTTCCGGTAACAGTTCAAACATTGACAGCGCTGCCTACCGCTAAAATATAGAAGCATCATCGCTTAATATCGTTGTTTCACCCTAAACTATATAGGCTGGTATGATAAAGAGAATTGAAAGAAATTATAATTTGAAATATATTCACCACAATCTGTCAAGTTGTAAAAGTTATGCCACTATAATAAAGTCGACCAATTACGAACCAGTTTCTTAATAAGTTAAAATCTAAAAATCAAGTTGTTCCAAAAACAATATTTGTTGGTTATCATAAATGAAATTGAATTTGCAATAAGTGACGTAAAATTTAGATATTTAGAAATGCCTGTTACTTTCAGTAATCAAAAATACACCGATATAGATTTGGTGTACGGAGAAGTGCGCCAAAACAGACGCCATTAATAAAAAGTCACGTTCCGCTTCTGTCTTCAAACATTCAAAAATGACATAACAGTGTTGTTGTTTTCAAACTACTGTGATTTTTAAATAATTTTTTATTCAATTTAATTATTGTTATTGTTCTATTTTGGAGTACTTTTACAATTGCAACAAGCACATTAACAACGAAATTACTTAGATAACACCCTGTATTTAGTGAAAACCCTATTAATTAAAATAATTACGAACAATTTTTTCATTTTTCTTATAATCTACATACAGGGAATTTATTTTAACATACAACATACGGTCTACCACATCCATGGTTACATACTATCTGTCAAAAAATGACAGCAATGTAATTCTTGTCCATTTTAAAATGCAACATACAAAATTTGTATTATGTATTATCAATACTAATTTCCAATAAATTGGCCTATACAGGATTAACTAAAAATCAAATCTTTAATGTAGCACATCTTAACAAACTTTAGCTTAAAAAATTCATAATTTTAATGTAATAATTGTTCAAAAATACCTCCATTTACACTGAGGCAATAGCCTAGTCGGTCGTAGCAAGAGTTGACACCATTTGTGATGTGTTCTGGAGATATTTCCTATTTCCTATGCTGCAGTACTATTTATAATGTTTAAAATGGACAAATATTACATTGCTGTCATTTTTTGACAGTAGTGTGTAACCACGGAAGTGATGAACCATATGTTGCATTTTAAAATAAATTCTCTGTATAATATGAAATAAATAGTAGAACATCCCATTCTTTATTAATATTTGACCCTATTTGAATAAATTTTACAATAGTTAATACCTACTTTATGGGAAACGTAGCCATCTAGATTCAGTATTTTATTATTACTGAAATAATTGTGATTATTTGTTATTTTGTTAGTCATTTTATTTGGATTAATTCATGAATTCAAGAAATTTTTAAAAGTTCGTTAACATAAAGCTTTGAAATCACTGCCATAATTTTGCCTTAAGATATATCAAAAATTCTAAAGTGTTCGAGATATCCAGTGTTCTTTTAAAGTATCTACAATTTGGCATAGAAAATTTTAATTTAGTGTTAAGGTAATTTTAATGTATAACACATTCCGTCCTAAATACTGCCTTTCTTTCCATTTTGTCATAAATTTTATATTACATTTTACAGCAAACTATAATTATAAGAAAAATAAAGTGTCACTGTATTAAAAAATTAGCCAATGCAAAAGTGCACTTAACAAATAAATTCATAAAATAATTATTGAATAAATTATTTCGTTTTAAAATTAAATATTTATTATTTAAATCACAAATAATATTGGAAAAACGTTGCCGCTAAAATTTTCTCGATCAAGTTAACTCTGGTTTTATTTAATTGGCGCCTGACAAACAAATGCACGTTAGTTGTGAGTTGGAAGCCGTGACAGTTGAAGTGTTAGTAAAAAGTGAAAAGAAAACAGCTTCATGATCATTTTTAAATTGTATGTAAGTCGTTTATTTTATTTTCATTATTTTTCTAGCCAAATAAATTGTAATTTATGCACTGGCATTACATAAATCTCACAATATTGGTGTCTGCTAAGTTCGGTTATGTGAAACAAAAATGACAATATATGACATGATTATTATTATTTTGAACGCCAATAAAAAAGTGCCCACAATAAATAAATTAATAAAATGATTATTGAATTAATAATTTCGTTTTAAAACCAAATATTGATTTTTAAATAACAACAACTAATATTGGTTTTAATTCGCGCCTGACAAACAAATGCACGTTAGTTGTGAGTCGGCTGCCGTGACAGTTGAAGTGTTCATAAATAATGAAAAAACAGCATGCTGATCATTTTTTAGTTGGATGTAAGTCATTTTTATTATTTTTGTAGACAAATAATATGTAATTCAAGCATTGGCGTTACATAAATCTCACAATATTTGTGCCTGCTAAGTTCGGTTATGTGAATTTTGTAAATCAAAACAAACGAAAGCATACGCATTTTTGTTAAACAATGTTATGTATTAATTAGTATTGTAGACTATGCTGTTTAAAAACAGATATAATACGTACAAGAAAAATTAAAACTCTTGAAAATGTTACTGGGAATGGATTGTGTCAATTCTTCATGAAGAATGCTGACGTTCAGTCCTAGTTTTAAACATTTCATTTAGTTTTTATAAGTTTTTTCATTAATTGCACCATGCATTAATTGAAATACAACAGTGCAATACCTATTTATAAATTTAGTTAAGATAGAATTGTAAGTTTACACATATCACGCTCATAACAATTATTAGTAAAATTCAGAATCATAACAAATAAAAATCAACATTCGTATGAATCATTTTATTGAAAATTTTTATAATAATAGGCAACAATAATAATGAAAATGTGTTACTTTTTTTTACTCAATGTCCTCTGCTTTTCTGCCTGATCCACAATTTTTTCATCCACTCGTAATCCTTTTCGTTTGCGAACTTCATTCATCAATTTATTTACCAAATTCAAATTAACCGTTTCTTCATCCTCGTCTTCATCATTGATGATCGGTTCATTGTACGGGCTTTGGTCTAGCATTTCAAAATGACTAAAATTCAATAAAGGATTTATTTTGCCTTGTGTATCCGCGCGTAGATGATTACAAAACTCTGGACTTTCCAGAACAGGGACTACGAACTCGACATCTGTTAGTCCTTTTGCAACTAAGTATGTTTCTGTTATTCTGCCGCGATGTTGGTCGAGACGGTTTTGAATTTTGCCCATCATGGCGTTGTCGACGGTCATTCGCGCGCAATACATTGGTTCCATTAATCTGGGTGACATTAACGAAAAAGATTTATGGATTAGATCTTTTACTTCTTTTAAAATTACTCCTGTTGATAAATTAGATTTATTTTGGTAGTATTCTGGACTTAATTCAAAATCGGTAATTCCGAAAATTATATTTTTGATCGGTTCGTCACATATTGGACCAGCCCGAAGTCCTAATTGAAATCCGTTTACTATACAATTGTGGATATAAGTTATTGGATCATTGGGATCTGTTTTGTGGAATATGGATTTTCCTTCGAAATTATTACTTAAATTTAATAACATATTACAATCGTTTTTATTGTCCCCAGTAGACATTATGCGATCTGCTGCGTTTTTCCAATTAAAATTACTTTCATTAAAAGTTTTTTCTAATTGTGTTTTTAGTTGTTGAATAGCTTGAGAAGTAAACGCATTTTTATATTGTTTTTCAGTACCAAATTCATTTGATTCATCAGTGATTTCACTATCATCTTTTGTAAACTCAATTTTTTTGAGTAAAGTATAATTTTCTAAAATGAATTTTTGCAAATTTTCTGGCATTGAATACGCCCTAATTGTTAATTTTATCCCCATTGTTGTTAAAGCTTTGCTTTCATACGGTACATCACTATCTGGTTTTGTAATAGGTGGTACAACTGTTTCCCTTAGTTGTACCATCGGTGAAGACATTTTAAATTCAAGTCCAGTAAAATTATGGAGATCTTCCACGCATTTTTCTAAATGAACATGACCTGCCGTCATTAAAACATATTGTCCATTATCTTGTAGGACACATTGCGCGCAGGAATCGGTTTGAATTAAAAGTTTAACACCTTGCAGAAGTGCTTGCATGTCTGATATTTGTTTTGGTTCAATCGCGCATTTATAAAAGGGCTCTATATCACTCTCTTTTGATGATTCGATAAGTGGGATACAATCTAAAGTACTGCTTAAAGTTCCGCTACGGATCATGTAGTTTTTTAGCTTTCCTATACCGACGATGTTTCCAGCGTTCGACGATTCAACTCTTATAACATCTTTTCCTAACAACATGAATAATTCTTCAATTTTTATTTTTGTTATTTTTGATTTATTTGTTTCGTCAGTGTTTAGTAAACAGGGATTATGTGCAGAAGGTAAGAGATATAATTCGTCTCCTAATTTTAATGTACCGCTAAATATTCGCACGCAAGCTATAAAATCTAAATGGTCATCTGCTTCTTTAGTTTCAATTGTTTTCAAATTATTTTCTGTTAACGATATAACATTAGTCATATCTATAATTTCATTTACTTGGTTTTTGGCTTCCATGGCTTGCTTCATTTTTCTTACAGCTTCTCTTTTGGCGTGAATATCAACTGCACTAGGTATTCTACTATTGTCTGCTGTTAAAATATTTCGCTTATCAATTGCATAAACTTTTGTAACATAAGCTATACTTGGAGAATCTTGTTCGTAACTACAATTTTTAATAAAATTTTCAATTGAGGAACATTCATTATTTGTAGGCGAATCTTCTAGCAAATCTTTTCCTAATATATGTTTTGCTTTTTCTGTAGATATTTTTGTAGGAGCTGATATTAATTCAACAACTGATAATAAAACTGAATCGGCTAATGGTAACCATTCAGACATAATCGCTCTTAGCTGAATTCTTTTATCAGTACTGGACATTTCTCTAGTTTTATTTTTCAGTTTTAACGTTTCAATAATCTTTTCTATTTTGTCATCGTTTTTTGATATTACTGTACAGTTATACAAAGCAATAACATTTTCTAAAATCATTGTCACGAATAGAGGTTTTTTATTGGCTTCTCGTGCGCTCGGAGAAAAATCTTTAGTTTTTTTGTCAAAATAAAAATCGCCCCATAAATGTTCTGTTAAATGATCAACAGACATTTTTAATTGTTGGCTGTATATTTTAGCGAAATCTATAATGCGAAATGCCCAGCCATCGATGGCGCTAGCAAAAATAACATTTTCTTTGCTTGGATTAAATTCATCGTCGTTTTGTTCGAGATCTCCAAGTTCTTCAACTCTTAAAGATAATTCTTTATAACGTATATCGGCCACGCAAGCATTTATTGTTTCTAATAATATTGTTAAATGCGTGTGTATTTCTTCTGTGTCCATAGATTTTTCCAAAAATAATCTATCCATTTTATTTAAAACTAAAATCATTTGTGTTTTTTCGCGAATAGCGGTTTCTAATGCTGTAACGGTTTGTGCGCACATACCTTCAACAACATCAACAACAATTAAAGTGCCGTCTGATATTCGTGCAGCAGCAGAAACTTCAGAAGCGAAGTCTATATGACCAGGAGAATCAATTATATTTACTAAATATTCTTCATTTGTGTTCTCTTTTAAATAATACAAAGCAACTGTACTGCTTTTCATTGTAATTCCTCGTCGTTGTTCGTCGGGACGGCTATCCAAATATCTGAGCAACCCTGCCTGTCTTTTGCTTAAAATTGCGTTACTAGCTAATAATAAATCGGCTATAGACGTTTTGCCATGGTCTACATGGGCTAAAATACTTATATTTCGAATATTGTGAGGGTTTTTCTGCATCTCGCGCAGTTTTTCGTAAGTGACTCGACCCATTTTTTATATTTCGGACGTAATTCATAGGTTAGAAACGAATATTTTACTATAATTTGGATTACCTGAATTGAAAAATTGTAATTAATATTTTAAATAGTAATCTGTGTATAAATAATTGTATTGTGTTGTTTAAATGGTTAAATTACATACCAAAATTTATTAATTGATGTTCAAAATATTTTTCTTGGAATGAAAATGACAGCTGTCATCTGTCACATTGCGTAACTTTTAGGTTGGGTTTGATGTGAAAAATTGAAATAAATTTAATTCAAACGTTAATTACATTAACAAAAAGCTTTAAATTTATTAATATTGTTAAGTATTATTAAAATATATTTGATAAATAATAATAATAATACGTTTTTGGGTTGGTCGGACTGTGTGACGTCATCATTTAATAATTAACCTATTTTTTGTTAATCATCAACTAAAGTCACTTTATAAATTAATAAATAAAAATGTCATGGCAATATACTGAATTAAATTGGGCCGAAATCTGCGATTTACTTCGAAAGTGGCGAGAAAATAATGAAAGAAACAGTGAAGACGTTATCGAATTATGGGAAACAATACTTGAGGACAAATTACACAAATTAGGGAATGAAAGTAACATTAATAACTGCTTTAAAATGAACAATTATTAATAAAAAAACATTTTAGAATACGTAGTTTTGGAGCAAGTATGCGTTGCAGCTTTAGATTGCAACCGAATCAAAATAGCAGATGATTGCATTAAAATGTTAACAGCTGAATTTCCGGGAAGTTTACGGGTTCACAAATATCAGGCTATGAAATTAGAGGCTTTAGAAAGATACGACGAAGCATTGCAGGTTTTAGAAAATTTAATAAAAAGAGATGAAACCAATGGAGCTTTGAGAAAACGTAAAGTTTGCATCTTGAAAGCTAAAGGCAAAAACTCTGAAGCCATCAAGGAATTAGTTGATTATCTCAAAATGTAACTATTTATAACATTTTTGTGGTTGGTTTTACACATTTTTATTAGTTTTATGTCCGATCAAGAAGCTTGGCAAGAATTATGCGATTTATATCTTGCTGAACAAGACTACCCCAAGGCAGCATTTTGTATGGAAGAATTAATTTTGCATAATCCACACAATCATTTGATGCATCAACGTTATGCCGAAATTCGTTATACTCAAGGAGGATTTGATAATATGGAACTCGCCAGGGCCTACTTTTCTCAAGCCCTGAAATTAAACCCTAATAATATGCGAGCATTATATGGACTTTATTTAGTAAGTTGGTAAAAACATTGTTTGAATTAAGTGTAAAAAAATTATTTTAGACTGCCAGTAATATCAGTTTGTCCCAAAAGTGCCCAGCATCTAAAAAAAAGGAGAGTGCCAAACAAATGCAGTGGGCTTTGAATCAAATTCAACGAAAATATAAAACAGTTGAATCTATTGATTCATTGCAAGGAGTACTAGATTCGTTACAAATAAATTAATTTTATTTAATAATTGCATGTTTTTAATTCCAATTTTTGTTTATAAATTTGTAAAGGTATTGTTAGAATAAATGTTTCGTCATGATACGTAAAACAACAAAAATAAGTTGTTAATTTTTATTTTCCAATCTTACATATGTAAAACAGAAACCAACACATTTTATGTATTATATATAAAGTAAATTTTATATTGTTTATGTCGGAACGGCTCCATCGCCAGTAGGCATAGATCTGATGATATCGGAGTCTCCAGGGTCTGTAATGGACATTGTACATACTCGGAAGTATTTACCGCATGCGGTACCCAATTCAATGTTATTTCCGGTGTAATGGTGCACTCCGGTTTTCGCCAACATTGCGTAGTATTCAATTTCGGATTTGCGGAGGGGTGGGGTGTTATTGGCGATGATAATCAGCTTGGCTTTGCCTTGGCGAAGGGTCTACACAAAATTTAAAAAAAATCAAATGGTTAATGTGTATATAATTGGGATGCACCATCTTTAGAAGCATATTATTGGCACACCCAGTATTGGATATAAATGGTAAAAATGATACATGCCTTCAAGGTTTGGTGATAACCTAAACAGTATTTCCCCGATTTCATAACCAGGGCAAGTCTGCTGTTAATGCTTTCCATCGCCTTTTTCTGCTTCTTTGGGGCCACCATTTTGCCTGTAAATAAACAATATTTAATATAAACCCTGCACAATAACTTGTAACGAATGTTGTCAACTTTCTGTGACAAATGTACACAACAATCTTTTTTAATGGAACTAATGGTGAGATATTAATATTTATATAAACATTTTGTTAAGTTATTGACTGAAACAAACAAAATTAATAATATACCTGTTTGCACGAACTAATAATTATAAAATACAAAATTTCCACGTGCCTACAACTGCACGACAGTTTATGAAAGAAGGATGTTTCTTCTTATTCCCGACGACATGAGCTGTGCGCATTCCATTTCCTGTTTGTCAGCGCGCTCAATCCAAACATTTGTTGTATAGTCGTTCCACAGGGTCAACCGATTTACGTCATCAACACGAAAAATTTGAAAAATTAAAAGTCCCCAAATGTATTTTTTTTACTTTTTTATGCTCCTGTTGGTAAGAGTTATAATCACCACTTTGATTGTATGTTTACATTGGTTCACGCCTTTATACATCTTCACATATGGTTGATATATTTTAGTTTCACTATAGTCCGTTCGCCGAAACGAGAGAAATAGGAACTAACCCGGCATTCGAACCAAGTCATTCTTATTGGTCAATGACGACAAATTTTAAGATTCAACTTCAAATTTATCATCGACTAATAAGAATGACTTGGATCCCGGATTAATTCAAATTTCTTTCGTTTCGGCGAACGGACTATATTTTCTTTTCGTTAATTCTTGATTGAAATAGGTGTCTTTGAATAAAAAAAACAAGATAGAGAAGATTTTGTAATATTTTCGTGTTAATTTGGATAATTTGAGTACTAAAACCGTGCCGAAGGTGTTATCTCGGCAAAGTCAGAAATTATACTCTGTTCCATTCAAGCCATTCAGCAGTTGGCGCTCACATCAGTGCCAGTTTTAAATACCGTAATTACATTGGGTAAACTTGTCTCTTGTTTCTAATTTCAGGCAATCAAAGAGATCAAATCAAAACTCAATTCTCTGCAATACTGAATGGCTTAAATGGAACAAGGTATAGTGGCTAATTTGATATCATATTTTAAGTTGAAAAACATAATAATAGTCCTTTTTTACCGCTACATTGTAAGAAAGTGAATTTTTATAGCACATAATCGTTATAACAATACAGTGGCGTAACTAGAAATCTTGAGTCCTTATGCAAAATATTTTCTGGGTCCCCCTGATTTACAACGCTCTAAGACAAAAATTAAAAGTAATAAAATTCTAATTTTTACAATATACTGTGACAGTAATAATTATAAACTCTTTTTTTCCGTAATAAGTCATTTTCTTTATTGTAATCAAATTTTCTTTGTTGTAATTAAATATTTCTCTGTTGTAATCAAAAATATCTACTTTAAAATGAAACCCTTTTAATGCGTGATTGTATATCAAATTAGTTTTTTTTTTATAATTTTGAACAAAATATTAAATATTACACTGAAGTACACCAAGTCATCTACCATCTAGAGGTTCTTCTTCACACGTCAAGATCCGCACACCCACTCAACTATTGGTCCTGATTTAATTAATCTAAAATCTTCCAGATTAGTCCTTATATTTGTGTAAAAAACATCTTTACGGTTACCATTTAAAAAAAATTGTATTCAGCAAAGTTTATTTTAGTCATCCAGGAGAAGTTTATTTATTAATATTTTTAAATGTCCGTCTTTTATGTATCTACGCTTATCCACATGTGTACTTTTTCTTTCAACTGGACCATTCTGTAAGGTTCATGTTATAGTTTTTTGTAATCTAGAATTTTGTCATTTATTTGTGTTCTCATGTACTATTTCACTCTGTATATATTGTAGAGCCCTGAAGAAGACTATTATATAGTCGAAACGTCGGCGTGAATAAAATTGTAATATTGACTGCTAGTCCGAAACTTTATTAATTCCATCCCTAACACAGTCGAACATCGTTTTTTGGAAAATATTTTTACTTTGGTTTTGCACTATAGGCATTAACATATAATATAATCACAACATAAAACGATAATGAACCTGTCTCATATAAATTAGCACATATAAAGTTTAGTTATTAGATACTTGATACTTTCTATTTCTACTGATGACGTAAACCGGTTGTTTTCGTGGAACGACTATATTTTACACATATTTTGTATTTTAATTTTTCCCGTAAATCTTTATTTTTATACTACACTTTTTACATAAACTATGCTAAAATATTTATAAAATTTTTTAAATAATAAACAATAAATAGATGAAAGTATTTACGTAAAGCAAAATTCACCAAATACAAAATTCACAGATGAAAATGGCAGCTGGCTTTATAGTCAAATACGCAAATAATCTGCAAAGTATATTTCGGTATTCTGACCGTGAATTATATCGTTGAACGATTAAAACAATCAGAGATACATTAATATGGTAGGTCTTTTAATTTATGTTATTATTTGGGATATTCTTTATGTAATATCATAGATATTACGTTTCAAAATAATGACGCAATACATACATAATAAACAATATTATGTATTATTAAGCACTAATTATTTACTTACATAACAATAGCGCAACAATGAAAATTAATCTATACTGTTTGATGATTTTAAACAGTTGTTTATTAATTTTTGGTTAGTCCTGTGACCAAGGCAATGCTGGAAACAGTGGTGGACCTAGTGGACCAGCTGGTGATTCTTCAGACGGAGACGAACAGGAAGAATCTTCTTCCTCCTTTTCAGACTTGGTATTAAATTAATCCTTCTCATAATTATCTTCTCTTATCTCTTATTATTCTATCAGAATCCAAATAACGTCAATGATGTATTGGAGAGTTTTCGCCAACAATGGCAAAAAGAATTGCAAATCTCCCCCGTTCATAAATATTCTAACGCAACAAAAGGTAAAACTGATGAATGGAAAGAAGATAAACAACAAGACGTTGAGACCAGAGTAAGAATTGCGAGAAAATATGCAATTTGTAGATATTAAAGAAGGATTGTTGTAGGCAAAATCTCTGTTTTTGAAAGGGGTTGAACATGAGCGTACAGGGAAGCTGTATGAGGCGATTCAATTCTATAAACGTGCTGTGCAACTTGTACCTGACATAGAGTTCAGATTATATGAATCATCGAAATCTAAACCTAGAATGAGACATGAGACTGTTTCGTCTAATGATGGTACGTATTTTATTATACAGGCTGATTTTAACGATGTAACAAACTTTTAACAGTTTATTCCTCATTGTCATGATTTATTTTTCAAATTAATATTAAGTTGTAATTGTACAGTCTAAACAGTTTGATCAAGTATAATAAAATTTATACCAATTTACGGGAAAAATAGAGCTTAGTGTTTTTTAATGGTTTCATATTTTACCGTACATAGATTTTGTACATAAATTAAAAATTATTGAAATAAAAGATCTTAGTAGTCTGTGGAAAATTTAAAAGATGAATAACGTTGTCATCTACCACCTTTCACTTTTCAATGAATGTATTTTTGATATAAGAACAGTTTTTAAGAAATTAAATTCAAAATATTAAATACTAAGGATGAGCGAATATCTTAAAAAAGTTTTAAATTCTTAAAACACTTCAAAAATTATATTTTTTGACATTTGATAGACATAGGCGTAGAAAGTGTTGCCAAACTTATCATAAGTAACTTAGTAAAATCTAATAATTCCTAACTACGCTACTCTAAAGTTGGTTATTTGTATATTGCCAATATAATGTAGTGCGTTTTAAATATAACTAAATGAAACGTTAGTCAATGTTATCAACTATATTAATTTAAATATAACTAAGTATTGCCAAACTTACTAAATGTAACTAAAGAAAAGACAAATATCCCTAACTGCATTCAAGTATGTCACTATACTCTATTTAAATTAAAAATGAACTCAGGAGTGAAATATGGTTTACAATTCCAGCTTTTTGATTGGTCTAAACGCGAACCAAGTTTACAATAGCGAAAAATATGTATCAAATACGTTTCAATCAGCTGTTGAACATTGTAAGAGCTAGAGTCTAAGCTATTATAAACTATACTATTATATCCTTTAAGTAATTTTATTTTTAAAGAATTAAAAATTATAAAATTTTGATGTTTCGACAACGAATTCATAAGACTTATGTGTGTAAAACAGACTGGCTCCGAAGCGCCACCAACTCCATTCTTAAATGGAATAGAATATAACTATATGCCATTCACGATAGCGAGAGAGTTTTGTACTAACTCGCGGGCAGAGCCGAGTCATTCTGTTCGTTCCGAAAATTATCAAAATCCGACCAATAAAACGACTTGTCTCTTTTCGTGAGTTAGTTCAAAATTCTCTCGCTATCATGAAAGGATGGAATGATAAAGAAGTTTGTTACATCCGTAGTAAATCACCTGTATTTAAATGTATAAAAATGATTTGAAGGATATAATGACTCAATCAATTATTCGGACAACATGGATTCCGACGATGACGAAGTATCATCGGATACAGATTTGTATAGTCGATTCCAACGTAAGATTGGAAAAAATCAATGTGTCTGTATCACCAAATATGAGCAGAAAGTAAGAACTTTAACATTGTACTAACAAGCCACAATGCATAAAAAACTTTTTTTCCAATATTGATTGTTTACAATATATTTTAAAAATAAAGAATTGCCCTACATTATTTTTTCGTCATTATTTAGTAGCTTTTGATAAAAATTCTCATTTAACAGAAATCGCAATGATGATACTATAAAATAAGACATACAATATAATATAATATAATTATATATTGTAGAACGCTCATATATCATCACTTCCTATGGAAATAATATTGTATGTTCTTCGTTGGGTGGTATCATCCGACCTGGACCTGCGTTCTCTGGAGATGTGCTCGAGAGTCTGCAGAGGATTTTATATTTGCTGTCGTGATAGCGAAATATGGCGGCTAGCCTGTGCTAAGTAAATACTAAGTCAATGAAAAAAATGAGAATTTAATTATGAATATTTTGTCAGAGTGTGGGGAGTTAACTGTGGCACTAAACCAGAGCCGTATTTGTCTTGGCGAGAAATGTTTATAACTAGACCAAGACTGCATTTTAATGGATGTTATATAAGCAAGACAACCTATATAAGACATGGGGAAAACAGCTTTCAGGATCAGTTTTACAGGCCATGGCATTTGGTTGAGTATTATCGCTATTTAAGGCAAGATTTTTTTATGTCTATATTTACTTACACATTGGACGTCCAGACAAACGCATATCTAACATTATATACCTACCCATTTATAAAAAATAACAAGAATTTTAATTTATTTCAAAAATCACTAATCTCTAATTTTAAAAAATGGTGTCGGTGATAAATAGGCCTTCATTCTCACCCTTACATGCAGCACTACTATTGGAACTTACATGATAAGATAAATGCCATTGTATAATCCGGGCCAATGTATACAGGGGTAAAACTTTAAGGGCAGGACATTATAGTTCTGAAGAAAATGAGTAAAAAAAGCTTAACCAACATAGGTCCGATGTTCCGAGAAAGAAATCATTTTGTATTAAAAAAAAAAGAAAAACAATGATAACGAATTTTTTTTTGTCTAAATAAATAAATCATCATGGCATATATCCCATTGCTGGGTATGCCAATCTGCTTTGTACACAGAATTCGGTAATGATGATGACATATTTGTACCGTGTGGGTGTTTATCAGGCGTCACCTCACGGGCACTCATTGCTGGCGTGAATAGTGCACCTCAGGTGTCAATATTTGTGCCATTTAAAATTTGAAATATTTGGCGTCGGTCAGGATCGAACACGGTTCCCTAGGTTCGCGACCAGACATTCAGGCACGCGGCCACGAGACCCCATAAATAGTCAGAATGGACTATAAAAATACAATAAAATTTTATATGATACATTTTTCACATTTTCTAATAGTTAAGAAGTTATTTGAAAATTAAATGTT
Organism: Harpalus rubripes; assembly: GCA_963082715.1. Taxonomy (NCBI): domain Eukaryota; kingdom Metazoa; phylum Arthropoda; class Insecta; order Coleoptera; family Carabidae; genus Harpalus; species Harpalus rubripes. Next base: position 18,558,449 of record OY720449.1, read on the forward strand.
GGCTGGGTCGCCACAATATTTTATTTAATACAATTATTTTATGCATGACCTTTCAAAGGGAGTAAAAATCCCTAAACTGTTTGACTTTTGTTTGTAAACAGCTGGTAAACAGTACAAAATATTTAAAAATGGCTGGGGGAGCTGGAGTTGAAATAAAATCAGACGAATTTTTTCAAACTCTGATTGATCTCGTAAGAAGAGAAGAAGCTCTGTGGAATACGAGATATCCATATTTTAAATACCGTAGTAGCAGCTAATAATTTGTTGTTTATTTCTGATATTATTCGTCTAAATACAAATAAATGATTCAAACTTTAAAAAATGACAACAGGAATTAAATATCATGTGTACCAACGTCGAGACGTGGTCGAGACTAAAAAAATTCTATATTTCTTGCAATCTTGCGTACGTCTGATAACGTAGGTTGCAAGTTGCAGCAACTGTTGTCAAAACAGTTGCAGATACGTGCATACGTCTGATACCCCCTGAGAAGTAAAGTTTGGTAAAGGATTGTGTAAAAGTAGAAGTGGCGCCTACAGAGAGCATCCAACGGATGTTATGAATACTAACGCTGTCACACGCGCCCTTAAAGTTTGTGCCCGAAGTTGTGAAACGAAGTCTCGTTATTTTTTTTATCAAACCTTATTCTTCATTCTCTTTTTATTCGTATCCATCCATCTCTAGACCATGCTACCAAAATATAGAATTAATATTACCTTTAACAATAATTTAAACATCGTCTACATTAAAAAAAAATATATATAATTTTATGTAGATTCTTCCCAGAAGGAAAAGTATTAATGCTTACGACTCCTGAAGAACCATCACAATGCGTAGGCCATTTACGCTACAGAAATTCTCGCCACACTGGCATACTAATGGGACACTATAGACTAAGAGACAACACTGTCACTGTATTGGTACAAAGACAAGAAATCAAAAGTGCTAACAATTACCGCAGGGCTAAAAGGCGGGAAAGCCCGGATAGATCGGAACAGTCATTTCAACTGGTCAGACAGTCATCTTACAAAAAAAAAAACTTACAAATTAAAGTGTTAATATTCTAGGAGTTACAAATTCAGAATCACCACAAAAGGAAACATGTTCAGCTTCAGTGGCTTGGCTATTCAGTCTTTACCAAAAATCGTAACGGCTCTGAAAGCACATCACGATTTGATCTCGTGGGAAGTAAATTTCCACCTTTGTGGTTTTCCAGAGTGAAAAGCTATACTTTGGAATCTGACACACCGCTTCAGTAAATAAATATTTTTGAAAAGCATGTATTTTAACACCTTGATGTACAAGCTAGTCACGATAGTGATTTATTTTCTCAATAAATGATTAAGCTAAAAGGGCTGTAATAATAGTTATTTATGTATCAAAGTACTGAAGTTCTGCTTCTTATCACGAATATGGAATTTAGTTGCCGAGGCTGAGGAAAATAAAGCACAGAGTGATAAAAACGAACTTCAGTGCCGAGGAATATATTAAATTTTATTTGAAATCGATAAATTATGAAAATGAAAGGAATATTTATTTTTATAGCTTATGTTGACAAATCTGCCAGCTGTGTCAAACAAACGAACTTATGTTCAGTGTTGCAAACCTCCGTACATTGAAGTTATCGCAATTAATACTTAAAATTATGTGTTATTTCAAACTACTTCATCGGAATTATTTAATTCGTTTGTCTTACATATTTTTTGTTATTTCATGTACAAATTTACTATTGTACACGTACCCAAATTATCTTACATATGCAATAATTATCACAAGGTTGGCAACACTGCATTTGCATGAAATTGTCGTATAATGGATTACTTCAGTGCCGATTTCTGAACTTTTAATAACGATTTTTTCTGCACTTTAGTGACGATTTCAAATAAATTATATTTTTTATGCTTTGTGGATATGGCATTTTTTAAGCCCTGCACTCTTTAAATCTTAAAAATGTAGAAGGTGTATCTACACTGTTTTTTAAAAACAAATTATAAAATTTAGAATATGGTTGTAAAATTATATTAATTTTATAAAGAATAGTTTTATATAATTTTCGGGTTTGTATATAATATATGCTGTTCTGTATATTTTATTACAATAATAAAGAATATAATATTTGATTTATAATTTATTATACAGGTCTCAGCGGAGGTGCTGCCTCCACACCAGTCTGCCTTCCAAACTTTCTTCTTCCTCCTCTCCCATGTATTTCCCCTTCAGTAGGATCACTGTTTTTACCTCTCGCTAAGAGAGATATTGTATTCATGCTAAAAATCGCATATCCAGATTTTAATGAATAAGCACGTTTGAAGGTCCCTAGAATCCGATTATAACATTTTTACGATGATGTCCGTATGTGTGTGTGTTTGTGTGTGCGGATGTTGGATTCACTATATCTCAAATACTATAAGACATTTTTAACTACGGATTCCTCAATCTAACAATAATGGGAAGAGACGAGTCAGTTTTGGTAACAATTGGACAACCGGAAGTAGTAGTTACAAGAAAAAATCATCTAAATATTATTTATCGAAAATTTTTGTAAATACTTATATTAAAGAACGTTAAATTCTTTATTCGATAAATATAAATTCATTATTATATCTTCTATTGATTTAGAGATAAAGAAAGGCATATAAAATAATCTGATGTAAAAATCTCAGATCAAACTACTACAAGGCAAGAAATTCAAATGTTTGTAATTGACACATAAATGTCACTGTCAAAAATATTTGTACATTATTATGAAGATTATGAAAATAAAAAAAAGTCAATAACGCAAAAGAATATATGTAAAAAAGAATATAAAAGGAATTTGCGAAAAAATGACGAAAATAAAGAAAAGGAAAGTAGAAAAAGAAAATTTCAGGATAATTAATATAAAGAAAATGTATGTATTGTACATAATTTATTTTAAAATATCTCATAGATTTTGCAAATATATGTGAGAATTATTTTGTAGTGAGACATGAATATATGTATTTGTATTTAAAAATATTTTTCGTTTTATGCGTACAACCAGGTAAAATATCTGGCGAGAGGTTATGTGTTGGCCACATCAGATTTTTTTTTAATTTTAAGGAACTTCATCTAAAGGGAGTATTCTACCGATATTTTTTTGTTAATCTATAAAAATCTAGGAATACTGGTAAAAAGCGATGTTAAAATTCGAAATACAGAAATAAATAAAATATTTAAAATAAATATTATATTCATGAAACAAATTCAAATTTTCAGTCAAAATTCGTTAGCATAAACTTAGAGATATTTCAGTGAGTTCCTCCAATTGATTCAAATTGATTCTTCTACTACAATCAGACTTGATCGCCTTCCGGATTTTGCAATGCTTTCACTGTTTTAGAAGTTGAGAGATATCCCTGTCATTTTCAGTTTATATTTGACCACTTTTAAAACAATAAAACTACTCTTAAGCATGGCGGCAGTTTCCGCTGCTGATTTCCCTAACAGGAAACAAAACTTTAATATCAGGAATTGCAAAATCCTTGAACATGTCAAACATCACTTATGAAAAAAATAACGCTGACCGCTCAAAACTTTCCCAAAGGAATGGCGTTTATGTTTGAGGTGTTTGGGCAACATATCTAAAAGGGTGTCTAGTAAAGATACATGCGGAAGAAGTAGGAACTAGCGCCCTATCACCAGCCAGAAAATAATGGGAAAGGTTTCGAATTATTTTTTTTATGTTAAACTACTTTATTTCTAAAGCGGTTTTACTTTTATAGTTTGTAAAATTTTAAAAAATACTGGTGAAAAAAAAGTTAATCTTTTACAATATTTTCTTCCCGCCATTACGGCGTACATAACATCGACTATGTGCGAATTAGATCTCGACAGACGTGCTCAAAATGTGCTTCATAGAAAAAGACAGGTAACAAAACACGGCCACCTGTTTATGTTTACATTTGACACTTGACAATTTAATTTCTGTGTTTATCGTATTTTCGGGGTTTTACGTTTACATATTTATCAAATATAGAAGACATACGTTCATGTTTTAATTCTAAACTAGGGCTTATAGCGGACAACTACGGCGAACCAAAGATGCTGCATACGTCATCGTATTGCGGGCGATTTAACTAACGATAAATTTAATATCGTTTGTACAAAAAATACGCTGTATTTTATTACTTTTATTGCATTAATAGTAATATTGCGTGTATAGTATTACAGTAATGTGGAAAAATCATTACATTCCAACATGACTAAACTCCCTCATTCTCTTTATTTTTGGGTACACTCTCGTAGAAGATAACCCTTCAAATGCCGGTCGAACTATACCTTGTTCCATTGAAGTCATTCTGTATTGCGGAGCATAGGGCATAGTTTTGACCTCTCTGATTGGCTGAAATTAGAGACAAGAACCAGGTTTACCCAATGTAATTTCGGCTACTTCAGATTTGCGCTGTTGCCAGTGCCATCTACTGAATGGCTTAAATGGAACAGATCATAGAATCACCCGTTATATGGCCTCCAAATTTTGTAAATTTTAAGTTTATATTTAAACAATTTTGTGGAAATTTCTGATCATTTTTGTAGGTTTTATAATTTGTTCTTGTTCAAAATGTAAATCGGCCGAACTTTTATGAGCCTGGGTTCGAATCCCAAGCAACACAACATCGACGTGTCGAAGGATGACGTTTAGGCGACGTGTTTTTAAAGTAAAATTTTCGACGTTTCTGGTCGATGCGACGTCGTTACTTGACGTCATTATTTTGACGTTGAAGAAACGTTCGACACGTTTAATATTGACTTGTCAATGTTCACGTTGTAAAAACGTTCAGCGACCGTCTCAGTAATTTGTAAATTATATGTATAGCGTAGAGCTGTTTTCACCAAAAAAATATATATAAATAAAATAAATAAATATATCATCGTGGCATATTACCCATTGCTGGGTGTGCCAAAAAAAAATTATTTTAGTATATTTGATAATTACCTTTATGTTTCTTGAACCTGAAAGCAATGATAAAAGTTTAAAAAAAATTGTAAAATGTACTAAATCTTCCTTGAATATTGTGTCACGTATGTAATCTTCGTCTATGTAACGTCTATAAACGACGTCAAATTTTCGTCATTAAACCACGTCGATTCGACGCATATTTGTTTTTGTGACGTCAACAAATTGCGTCATAAATCCGACGATATCAAATCATTTGGTTGCTTGGGATGTTTCTGAAAATAAAATTAGAAATTGAGTGACACAATCTTCTTGCAAATTTTTATTCTATACTAAAAGTGGAATGTACAATATTTGAAATTCAGAACAAGTTATGGAAGCAACAAACAATAATATCAAATAAGTTCACAGCCGAAATTCTCAATAAAACAATACACATCCAAAGTTTTACAAATATACAAACATATTGTTATATTGTTTTATTTAACAACACTTTCGGCTTAACAATAACACACTTTAACTGTTCAATTATCTTGTGCTTGATTGGTGATTACAGAAAATAATTAAGCTATGCAATTAAGAACCCAGGGCGTACGTTACCTTCGTAATTTATACATCATTATTACACCACCAATTATGATACAATTAACGTACGCCACTGCTTACAGTTTATTAATTGGAGTTTAACCAATCGATGAATAATAAATCACATAATTATTCTTACATAACAAGTCTGTAATATGTATTTTTTACCCCTGTCTACAGAACAGTTAGGCTTATGTACAAAACACATATTATATTATTAATACTGAATCGCATGAATTTACAATAGGTACATATAGAGAAAGTATTTAAATTATTTGGTCAATCGCTGAATTTTTACATTTAAAGCGAAATGAGATCACAAGAAGGAAGGGAACTTGCTCAATTTATTAAAAAATAACATTGTTTATCGAAAATTATTTTATTTTTTACATTTAAATTTTTATTTGGAGCACACGGCAAAAATTATTCCTGTTCATTTACCGATTCATACTAGTACATTTGGAGTCTTCAATCCGTGCGACAATATTCAATTATCGTAATAATTAAAGCAGCAACGAAAATACTCCTTAAATTGTACTAGCAGAACTTAATTTTAAGGCGAGCACATTGTCAAATTATTGTATTATTTATTTATTTTAATTTACATATTAATATTGTTTAAAATTAATTGCCATTTGGACAGTTAAATTCAAAGAGATCTAGATGCTATTTTTATGTGTTTGCACGAAACAATAACGACTGCTACAACTCATATTTTTAAATTAATATTTATATACATTTTGTTCAAATTCACGCCAAACAAAAGGCGTTTTTTTTATTCAGGTAACCGGGTTACTTATGAAAGTTAACTGTTTTCAGTTCTTTTCACTTTAACAAAAAATACAAATAATAATAAAAATAAATTAACCTAGCTAACATTTTTTTTAGTTTCAATTTCATGGCTATTGCTACACAGCTGTATTCTTTTTGGACAAAATCTCAGATCATCTCAGATCACTTCAGATAAACTCTCCTGAGATTTCCTAATCGTTGTTCTTTTTGACACAACTTATGTGAGTTGTTCTGAGTAAACTCACTTCCCCCTTTGATACACTACCAATTTACAAAACTTAAAATAATTTGAAACACTCAGTTTGCTTTTTAAGGTTATATAATACAACAAATTTTAAATTCACATATACAGATGTACAGGGTGTAAATCGAAAAGTGAAGCATAGGAGTTTAACATGGGAAATCAATTTTTCTTTGCGCAAACGTTACCTAATTATTTTATGCAAAAATACTTCAAATAAAAGTTATAGAGATTTAAATGCAGCATCTAAATCATGTGAAACGATTATTTTATCTCTTCATATAAACGTAAAAATTAAATACAAAGTTACAGTTGTTATGAACATTTTGTCTAAGCAGACATGGACATATGGCAAAAAGAAACAAATGTTTTGTTTTTTGTCATAAATCCATGGCTGCTTAGACAAAATGTTCATAAAAACTGTAACTTTGTAATTAATTTTTATGTTTATATGAAGAGATAAAATAATCATTTCACATGATTTAGATGCTGCATTTAAATCTCTATAACTTTTATTTGAAGTATTTTTGCATAAAATAATCAGGTAACGTTTGCGCAAAGAAAAATTGATTTCCCATGTTAAACTCCTATGTTTCACTTTTCGATTTACACCCTGTACTTACAGTAATATATTTTCATACGTAATATAACACGTGATATGATTATCATCGATGATATTCTCGAGTGAAACCGAATTGCAGATTTCACGAGTCCATGGGCGAGTGAAATGTGCCGCTTCGGTTTCACGAGCAATATCTTCGATTATTAATCATATCACGAGCTTATATTTAATGAGAGAATATAATGAATTTTTATGACTCATTATGCGTGCTGGTAACCTAACTTTTCATATATTGCTTTACAACATGCGTAATTTTACAATTGCCTTATTATTTTCATCGTTGTTGATATGAAAAACGATTACCGTACATTTTTATACCTACTCAAAAATCTGCCAATGTTATTAATAACGAAAAAAATCCCCTAGTAAAGAATATAAATAAGGTGCTAGTTTCTTTGTTTTTTATCATCGCTGTAATAGACATAACTAGGGAGATTTTGAATGTTGATTGGCGGAAAAAATGTCACGTGACTAATGAATTAAATTCTCAACATTATCCATTATTCGTTTTAGACATTATCATAGATAAGAAAATAAGTCAATAATTTTGACAAATGTTACAGCAAATACTATCGGTAAAAAAGGAAGTGATAAAATGGAATTAAACTTGTTCTTTTTGCACATATTCACAACTCACTTCATCTGAACTTAGTCAGTTATGTACTGACCAGAGTTTCATTTGGGTCAAAAAGAATACAGCTATTGTGTATTTCAGCGCTTAGATCCCTATGAATTTAAATACTTCAATTTCGGAAATAAATTAGAATTAGTGCAAGTTCCCTTTTATTGATTTGTAATCAATAAAGCTGACCTGAGATTAAATATATCGAATTTAATTTTTCGGTAAAAGTAGGTTACAAATAGAAAACAAAAGATGTTATCAGAAAATGATAATATTTATAAGTTGATTATAGGGCGCGGGCAAACAGCTGTTTTAAATGTCCTTGAAAACATGTGCTAGAGCCCCACTTGTCAAAGTGACAGTACAGCCATTTTGTTCTGTGTTGTGGTGTTTGTCGTTTGTGTTGTATTTTTCTGGAATCTCAGTGTTTATTGTAAAACACCACAACACACAACAAAATGGCTGTACTGTCACTTTGACAAGTGGGGCTCCAGCACATATGTTTTCAAGGACACTTAAAACAGCTGTTTGCCCGCGCCCTAAAGCACTGAGTCATAATAGAATTGAAGCATGAATGCTCTATTTATTTCCTTTAACGTTGATGATAGAAAATCATAGAGGTTCACTGTTCACAGCACAATAAGAACATCGAAACATCAATTTTTATAAAAAGTCAGGCCATATTGTACTGCAGCACCGTTTTGTCTTTATGTACAATTATACAATTATTATTTTTTGCTTATTGCTTTGGTGAGGGGTTCTTACTGTTCAATATATTGACTTCGCACGAAAATTATTTTACACTTTCGTCTTATAGTTAAAATTGGTATTGAAAAAGTAAAAAGCCTGATTTATAATCAATATCAATGGTCCGCAGTTTGCAATGAAATTGTGCAGAGAGACACATCATTTTCACTATTCCAGCAACTATATGAGGAATAAGGAAAATGATGCTGTTTTAACTTTTAAAATATACATATGACATCTTTATTAAAATTTTCAATAGACAATAGGATATGCACTGTTATTGTTATTTTATACATGTTTAAAGAAGACGGTTTTATGCGTTCTGTTTAAAATAATAGGAAGAACTATTTTACAAATTAATCAACTTTTAAAGACCTATTTTTATTTGGAGTAGCTTATATTCATAGCTCTAACGAGGGGTTAATCGCTTTCAAAATTTTGTACAGCAAGCAATATGGGACGTCTAATTTATGGCCTATGTAGCATAAATTGTGCGTCCCAAATTTTACTAGGTTTATTGTACATGGAAACATACCATATTGTTATAATTCTGCAGATCCTAAGTGCAATGCCTCACAAAAGTCATGCCACCTTAAAGTCATAAGTGCTTAAGTTATCCCCACCACCAGCCGCGTAGATTTCAGATAGCCTAACCTACAACTGCTATGAACCAGTTCTAATATAGTCAGAAAAATAGAAACTGTTGCAAAAAAATATGACTTCTAAGTACTAATTTTTAAAAGATATTGTTCTTTAAAAAGACTCAAATTTGAATATATCACGAAATATCCAACAGATATTTTACAATTAATTATTGAAATTTGTGTAATATTTTGAAAGTCACGTGATCTGAAACAGAATGTTACGTCACAGTACATACAGTTTAACAAACTATCGCCTACTTTTAATAAATAGCGTAAACTGTTTTCCTATGAACCCGTTTAGTGATAACGTAGGCCAGGTTTCCAAACAAAAAATGGCTGCCGCCATGGTAACGGTTGCTATGTTATTTAAAATTGACCGCGAAACTAGTATCGAGAGATTTCACTTGAAGTTTTTTAAATTTCCAAAAGATCCAAATCTGAAGTAGACGTGGATAAACTTTGTCAGGTTAGTATTTATTTACAACAGAACTAAACGTGTTTCTGAGCCATTTCAATACCAAACAAACTTATAGGTTATGAGCGTCAAACGTCAAATTCTGGTTTAGTATAGCAACCGCCTTAGCAACGAAGTCGCCATTTTCTTGTTTGGAAACCTTCGTGACGTCACACTAAACGGGTCCATTGGAGGAGTCTGCTACAAACATTATTGTCTATCCTTGTCAGTTAGTGTAAGAATTTCACTCCCGCTAGTTCCCCTTTCTCGTTCTACATCTACACCAATAAAATCAAAGCAATCTGGCGCTTGCACGGAGCTATTCTTACAGACAAGTGCAGCTATATATGCAGATATATGTATCTGTCTACACTCATCCAATGTCAATGTTAGTCTCACAAATCTCACTCCCACCAGCAGTATATTAGTTTTATAGGTATATTTGAATAACGTGCTGTATGTACTCCGTCGCCATAGGAGTGGGGATTGTTTTTCATGACTATTTCTGGCGCCAATCTTTTTATTTAATTATTTACGAAAATATCAATGTTATCATTATTTTTTCATTACTATGAAATATATTGCATAAACTTTAATTTAAAATACTTTTTAAAAAAATGTGATACCCAGCTCATTATGACAAGGCGCCCATAACTGTCACTGCTTGCGTTTGCATTGGATGACAATAACCATTATTTGTGCCGCTCTGTTGAAATGAAGACATGCATTGAATGGATTTCCTGCCTAGCCTGTATTGTAAAATAATCTTACTGGTCCTTTAACATAAATGCTATTTTTGTTTGAAATAATTTACTAGTTTAGCACTTGGATTAGGCTGTTTGAATTCTACGTCGCTGGTGATGGGCAGAATTTTAGCACTCGTGACTTTTGTGGGTCATAACATTTAGGATCTTAAAGATTATAACATAAAACCAGAGGTTGGCAATATTTTTTAATCTGGATCAAATTATTATTTACTGTAGCTACCTATGGGATACCTCTGGAACATATATTTACTTCAATTCCTTAGTAATACGAAATATTACTAGTCATACCCGTATATCCCTAGTAATACCTGCGCCTGTAATACGCTAATGTAATACTTTTTCTTTCAGGAATTACCCCTCGACTTTGTGTATTTTATTAACAAATTCTAGTTTTGCAAACTATTATTTAGAATATGCAATATTTTAATTCATATTGACAGTGGTATCACGAAATATAATATTTTTTCAAAAATTTTCAAATTATTATTATTTTTATCAATAAAACCACTTTGAGGAAGATACGCTAGGCTAGGGAATGTAAGAACTATAGAAGATGTAGAATTTTTACATTTGAAATTTACAGAACTACCTAACTAGTTAATATACAACAAAATTAAATACTTATTGTTGTATTCAAACCACAATTTTGCTTGCAGATTTATTATAAATTAGTTCCTAAAAAGACGCGGTAATCTGGCTTCAAAATGGAGCAGAAAATGAAGTTTACCAATGCAGATATTTGGTGGCATCGGTACATTCCCTTTTTAGTATTCTTCACGTTAGCGTAGCATTGTGCAATAATAATTCGTTTATAGGTGGTTCAATTCGCTCTATAATCTGTGCTGACACCTACTAGGAAACTATCTTTGTCTGCATCAAGAAACGCACATGCAAATAAGATAGTGATGCATGCGAGGCGAGACGAGACGAGAAATATAAAATATCGATCTCGTCTAGTTTTCGGATCTGTAATCTGGATCTCGGTCTCGGTCTCGCACACTTTTTTGGGTCTCACCTCGTTCTCGCACGAGAGTCTCGCTATAAAAATAAGCGCTTGCGCACTACGTATGTATGTAACAGTTTAACTACAAGAGACAAGTTCGCACCAATCGGACTGTTTTTCGTGTATTTGCAGTCATATAAGTATAACTATAATAAAGAGACGAAACACTAAATTCTGGTCACCAAATTATTTCAATATGAACATAATGTTTATTCATTTACGCTCACCAGGAAAGTTAGTCAATAATTTAATTTACCACCAAAATATCCAATTTATCACCAAATTGTGATCTCCAAATTATTTCAATACGAACATAATACATTCTGTCATCAGTAAAACGAATTAAACATTAATAGTTATTTGTATATCAAAACCCTCGAGCGACAATTTTTCTCTCGGTACGCTAAAGAGTGATTTCGCGGACAAGGTGTACACAATATTTTTTGTGCAACCGTAAAAAATATGTAATTACAAATTTTATTAATTTTAAACAGTTTCATTGTATATAGAAAGTTAGCTTTCACGGTGGCTATGGGATTAACATTTGATAAACAAAACCATGCAATTTTCAAGTGTCAAAGTGATTATTTACCTAATTTCGCGGCCGCTACCATGACAACGTCCGCGAAATGAATTTCGCGGCCGTTACCATAACAACGGTTGCGAAATTTCGCGTCCGGTTGCACAAAAAAACTATTTTTTGTAAATAAAAGTACCTATATTACACATTATCATTAAATATATGCCAGTATTTAAGTAAGATTTAGTCATAAAACACCTCTACACTGGTAACCCGCCGGCAACCATCCTTTACTTTTCAGGGGCGACAAGAATTTTATTAACCGTGGTTTTAACTGGGGTGAATTAGGGGCTGAAATCTTAGAGAAAATTAGTTCTATTGGATGCAAAACCGATTATGTCTTTATTTTGTATTTCCTCGTTCTGGGACTGATATCAATCGACTCTTGATAGACTCAAAAAATATAGTGAATTCATATAATTTTCACATTCACGTGTTCTATGCACGAATTAGCGTTGACTCCACTCCATGTACGGTGCGTTTTTCATTGAATTTTTGAATAAAAGCTTTAAAGTTACAAATACTTTTTATTGGGAGACTCTCGCGAGATGTCTTGATTCTCGCAGTTGTTATTTCGATCTCGCCTTGAATTTTAAACTACAATCTCGCTCTCGTCTTGTATAATGCAACGAGACGAGATGCGAGAGTACTCTCGCCTCGTCGTGCATCACTAAAATAAAACCATAATTTTGTGCCATTATTGATAAATCACGTAAATCAACACGAGACACAAAAGTTCTAAAATACACGCCAATGTATACGAACTATGTTGACAGTTCCGTATTATTTGCTGAACAAAGTTACGACATACGTCGCCTTATAAACAGATTCTGTAACGTGTGTGGCAAAAAGAAACTACTTCAATTACGTATATCGTCAAGAATAGTTGTACACGCGCAGTGCCATTTATACGTGAAAAATACTATACATAATATTGTACGTATTGTACCAGAGTGGTATTTATGCTTGGATTAACAAACAATTTAATTTTATGCTTTTTAACAAGTGATTTATTTATTGAGCCTATTACTGTTAATTTATAAGGAAATATAAAACAAAAGCTGCAAATAAAAATTAATTGAAATGGAAGATTTTATAGTAGCAAATATGTCTGTTTTTAAAATATTAGTCATAAATTTTAAAGAACTGTAATAAAAAAAATATAAATTGGGATTGAACCTGTGTCTTTAAATCACAGCCAAATCCAATATTCAATCCTTTAATAATTATTGCACTTATAACTAGAATATGTCGCAACTGACGACTAATACTTCGAATTGAATTCAATTTAATTCACGAGAAATAAAAAATGAAAAGCAATTTAAAATAAAAGTATTAATTACATTTTAGATGGTCAACTATTTTATAAATAACTGCAACTGGTAAAATCATTAGGCAAGAGAACAATGGATGTGTTTCAATTTATAATGAACTGACTTTCGCTGACATTTTATAGAACAGGTAACAGGATTTACTGCAACATCAGTGAAGTCAGTTCACTATAAGTAGAGACAGACTGCATGATATTTGCAGGTGTTGGTGGTTATCCATCTCTTTACGAACTGTACGGTATGACTAGCGAATGAAAGTTGACGTTTAAATTATTTTATAGATGTGGTTTCTTTTGAAACCCTAGAGAAGAATAGAATTGTACGAAATATTCAGGTATGAAATTTTTGCACGAACCTATTTAAATACTGGACTAGGAAAGCACAGAAATACATTACTATGTCTGGCTAAAAATAAATGGCTGACTAGGGTAACTGAATATCAAAACAGGGGTGCGCTTAAAATATTTTAAACAGTTTTCGTTTACGTTGATTATAACAAAATATTTTGATCTTTAAACTATTTAGTTTAGCAATTCTATGAATGATTATTTTTAATTTCCTCTAAAAGTAATTCCGACTCGAGGGTTGCATATTCCCTAGACGAACGAACTAGAATTTGCGGTATTAAACTTTTTAAATACATCTCTGAATCCTGTTTCTAAGGTCATTTTAAATGGTATTGAGTACAAATCTTCTGTAACGGAATACATAAGGGTCAGTTTCCTTTCAAATCAAATATAGGGAAATATTTTCAAAAGAACCCTAACCACATCTATTAAATAATCTAAACGTCAACTTTCATTCGTTAGTCATACCATACTCATCTTTACTTAAATAAATAAATAAATATATCATCACGGCATATTACCCATTGCTGGGTGTGCCAATCTGCTTTGTGTGCAGATATCGGTAATGATGATGACATATTTGTACCGTGCGGGCGTTTACCAGGCGTCACCTCACGGGCACTCATTGTTGGCGTGGAAAGTGCACCACAGGGGTCAATTTTGTGCCATTTAAAATTGGACATATTTGGCGTCGGTCGGGATCGAACTCGGTTCCCCAGATTCGCGACCAGACACTCAGGCACGCAGCCACGAGACCCCATCTTTACTTGATCTTATTTATTATATATTAGCGTATGTATTCATAACGTGTTTAATAATATCATAAAATCTGTACTTAAAAAAAAGTGACCATCTAAATCCAAAACAAATATTATATGCATGAGAATATAGAAATTTTAATAATGTTTTTATGAGTATTTATTAAATTGACAAATTTATTGCGAAGTTTAAAAAAATATTTTTAACATTAGACTGGTATTCTGATGAGTTTTCGCCATTCCAGTGTTCATGTCGAAGCCAGATTGTAAAAACTGTCTTTTTATAAAACGACTAGATAATTTATAAAACGATGAACAGCTTACTTAGTTTGTAAATTTTTCTAAATATAACTTAAACCCACCTTAAACGTAACGCACAAAATTCGGCCCGTATTCTACAAGCGTTACGTCAGAATGAGGTGTATTTAGAAAAATTGCAAGCAAAAATGTCCAAATATTTATATTATAACAGCCTGTGTTTTATAAAACGTCTAGCCATAAGTCAACGAAGATTTGGCAATCTCAATCAATTTATAAAATATCTGCGTAAGATATTTTCGTATATATTTGAGTTAATTGGTAATTCCAATCATAAAAAAAAGTATCCTTATCTTTCATTTTCCGTCCATTTTGTTCCACGTACACACCACATGTTATGAGTCTGTAATGAGCTAGTGCAGATGTCAGAGGCCGACACCAGCGATGGTGTCCATATCCATGCGGCACTTGACACTAGCCATCCAGGCGAAGTCGCGCACCGTCGCTTGGTGCATGGAGTACACGGCGGCGACCACCAGCACGTGCATGATGTTGTGCGAGTTCAGGTACATGTCCACAGTGCCCGGGAACCATTTCTCCGGGATGTGCATCGCTCCTATTGCCGCGCCGAACACCGACACTGCATCCTGGCAACAGAATTGTTAATAATTACTGGAAATCTCAAACAGTATTTATTCTCTAACACAACCGACGTTTCGGTACACTCTTGTACATTTACTGGGGACTACAATAATAAAAAAGCGGTAATAGAGCATATACTGAATATTGGATTCTCAATTTTTAATAGAATCACACAAGTTCACCTGCATTCAAAAAAATTGTTAGTCTGCTCCTCATCAGTTTTTACTTCCTTCTACGAAGTAAAGGAAGTATTGTAATCGCGAAAAATTTCGGTTTTCAGATTTCAACGGAAATATCCATTTTGACCATCCCTGAATCCAATTTGGCTAATTTCGTCGTGACGTCTGTACGTACGTACGTGCGTACGTATCTCGCATAACGCAAAAACGGTAAGCCGTAGAAAGTTGAAATTTTGTATTTAGCATTGCTATAACATCTAGTTGTGCACCTCCCTTTTTGGTCATTACATAATTTCTAGAAATGGTACTTTATTTGAAGCCTATAATAGATTATAATGAAAAACTATTTTAAAATATAATCTAACACTTTTCAAATTTGGTATATAAGACTTTTATGTCAATTGGAATAACATAGTAGATTTTGGTTAAAACAGGCTAACCGAAAGTGACATATTACCTGAAGTTGTTAACAGTTTTTCTTCAATCAAATGGTTTCATTTTGATTTTAGAAATAAACGCTTCAAATAAAAGTTTAGAGAATTAAATTCTGCGTCTAGCACATCAAGTATTATTAAATTAGCCCTTTGTACAAGCGAGATATGTATATTTAAAGCTTGTATACTTTTTGGTTTTTGTAATGAAGCTTGCTATGTATTAGGACAAAAAATAAAAAATAGATGCTAATGTCAAATTACGTCAAATACGTGCAATTTTATACTTGGGTCTATACTTCATATTGGTCTTGTATACAAGGAAGTCGTGTGGTGCCCACATCAGATTTTTTCTTTTTGCGGCGTACTTATACGTCAACAAGAGCGTCGTATATGATATACGTACTTTCAAAGTAGACTCTATCGACAGAACACATAAGGGTCAGAATTTAAAGGCTTGTAATATGATGCTGATATTGTTGTTATTATGAAGAAGTTAACTTTGAGATATTAATAACATTTTTCTAATACTTCGTAATACAATATGTACACATTAATATATAACAAAGGTTTTATTTCAAATTGAAATCAACTCTGCACGTTCTGAACTACGGAGTATCAGGTTTGCGCAGCTTCAAGTATATGTATCTGAGGGTTTACCGACATACCGACTGAGATTTTGTTTGTTGGCCTTTTTGGAGCATTTTCAAATTAGTTCTTTTCAGAACATTAAATATTTTCTTTTTAAGTTTAAGGTACGTAAATAACTCTATCCGGCCCAAGACTTTTGAGCGCCCCAGGCGAAAATTGTAAATTGCGCCCCTCATTTATTACAATTTTGTTTAGATTATATAGGTACAAAAATTAGATAAGAGGCGATTTGTGTCCATAACTCGCGAACAATCACAAAATCTTAATTTGAATGAAATTATTTTGAAAATATTTTTGATATTTAAAATACAGAGAATTTTTAACTTTTGGGTTCTACAGAGTCACTTTATTTTTGTCTAATACCATATACAGGATTAGTCACGGTATAGTTACTTTCAAAGTCAAAAAAAGAAAATATTTAATTCACGATTGATTTGACTGTCTAGTGATGGTTCTGTCATTTTGACACTGTCATTAATATTTTGGGTTGCAAACAAATGGACTTTAAAAATAACTCTTTCGTGACTAACCCTGTATAGGCAAAGAAAATATGTTTTTCAGTGTAGGTATAAGTCTCGGTATAAACACTTTTCGTTATTTTGTAATTCGGAAAATTTAATTGAACTCTTTAACGGTTTATCCTAGATAAAAAATATAAGGATCTTGTTTTGTATAAAATTTCGATACGGATCACCCTTTTCAAGAAAAATGTCAAAAACCAAAATATGTCGCCTATTTCCAAATTGGCGAGGGGCTGTTGCATCAGTATTTTTACCTCTCGCTAAGACAGGTATTGGATTCATGCTAAAAATCGCATATCCAGATTTTAGTGAATAAGCACGTTTTAAGGTCCCTAGAATCCGATTATAACATTTTTACGATGATATGTGTGTGTGTGTGTGTGTGTGTGTGTGTGTGTGTGTGTGTGTGTGTGTGTGTGTGTGTGTGTGTGTGTGTGTGTGTGTGTGTGTGTGTGTTTGTGTGTGTGTGTGTGTGTGTGTGTGTGCGCGCGCGTGTGTGCGTGTGTGTGTGTGTGTGTGCGTGCGTGCGTGCGTGCGTGCGCGTGCGTGCGTGCGTGCGTGCGTGTGTGTGTGTGTGCGTGCGTGTGTGTGCGCGTGTGTGTGTGAATGTTGGATCCACGATTTCTAAAATACTATAAGACTTAAGACATTTTTAACTTCGGATTCCTCAATAGATTCAGAGATAAAGAAATGCATATAAAATAATTTGATGTAAAAATTCTTAGATCAAACTACTTCTTAGATCAAACTACTTCAAGGCAAGAAATTCAAATGTTTGTAATTCATCACATTATGAAGATTATGAAAATAAATAAAAAGTCAACAACGCAAAAGAATATACCTAAAAAAGAATATAAAAGGAATTTGCGAAAAAATGACGAATAAAAGAAAAAAAAAGGAAAGTAGAAAAAAAAATTCAGGATATTGAATATAAAGAAAATATATGTATTGTACATAATTTATATTAAAATAATTATTTTGTAGTGAGACATGAATATATGTATTTGTATTTAAAAATATTTTTCGTTTTATGCGTACAGGATTCCGTATAAAAGCGTTTGTTGTAATTTTTCTTTTGATGTTATGGGTATTTTTCAGTAGATTTGCTGAACAACAATTACTTCTTCGGTATTTGATAAGACAATGTTTTTAATTGATTGAAGACAATTAAATGATACACTAAACAATGTTGGCCTGAAGTGTTCAGTAGAGTTCCAGAAACAGGAATTATGTTACATCATTAATGAGTCTTCTCATATGGAAATTTCTACGCTTTACTTTTTGGCAAAAAATAGCACCAGCCAAACACAAATATATTTCTCTTTAAATGAATATTTTATTAAATTTCTTGTCATCATTCATGACTGACATTTCTCTAGAATTGTATTTTTAGATTTTTTCATTTTTAATATAACAGAAAACCGTATTTACCGAACAGTAATTTCACGGTCGAAATTGACATTAAAATATGTATTAAGTACGCGAGACTGAGGTTTCTCCTTTAAGCTTTAAAAGATTGAAGTCCTCCAGTCTAGAAGAAGTCGATGACGTAACAACTGGCCTGGTTACACGTTGCCGTGTTCGTGATCTTCATCAGAGTTCTTTTTATATTTCACCCTGGCACGCCATGCATGCAATCCATCTTGCTGATGGGGAGTGACAGAGCTAACATCTACAGTAAGCTATTAGACAAATAGAAAGAAAAGCTCTGCTATTAATAAAGAAGAAGCAAATATAGTGACGTAGATCATAGAACACACAACTTAAAGAGGGATGCTGGGTACTTATTACCTACTTTAATAAATATTTTTTTTTATCGTACCAAATAATCTTCGAGATATTGATGCAAATGTTGCAAGTTATTAAGTTATACGTTAAAAGCCTTAGCGAAGGAAACACTTGTTTGAATTTTTTGTTTTAATTGAAACGTGTGAGCACTGCCGCTGCGCTGAGCAAGCGTCTCTGTTTAGCGATGACGTAATCGCGCTAGCAACTGGTCGACGTAAACAAACGTGTCTCGACGTGTTTAATTACTTCCGGTTACCTGAACCTTTTGTATATTCGAGACGTTTCCAGAAGGCAATGGACAGCTATATATAAAAGCGACGGAGCTCTGCCCGTTACTTAGTTAGTTACATAGTCAGCTGAGGTGAGTTGACGAGTTGAGTCCCTAATCACATGACAGTTATGTAATCTGGGGTTGAGTATACAGAGGCTGTGGAGGCCTGTTAGTGGGGAAATTAGTCAGTTCAGTAGCATAGCAGTATCGTGGTGAGCGTATGCAGTAGTCGAGTGGAGTACTCGGGTAGTTTTGGTATACTCGGATAGCTATGGAAATGGATACTTGGTAGTTTTGGGGAGTATTGAGAAGCTAGAGTATACCGTGACAGTAACGGCGAGTGGAAATGGATAGGTACTCGACAGTGGTGTTGAAGAGTTGTGGCTTACGGACAGTTAGTGATACTGGATCGGAAGTAAGTCAGCTAGTGGAGTTGAAGAGAGTTCAGAAAGAGAGTTGAAAGGAGTAAATTCTGTCCGGGCTAGTGATTCGGTCGAGACGAAACAAATCGAGAAATTCATTGTCTCGTCCTATTTCGTCTAAAATTCATAAAATTATTTCTCGTCTCGAAATTTTTCTCGTCTCGTTCAATAGAGTCTTGTCTCGGTCGAGATTCTCGACACGAATTTAATTTTATTTAAATTAATTAATGTAGGATATATGACAACATAATGTCAAAAATGGCACCGATTTTAGCGCGTTTTAAGAAATGCTTAATATTTTTTTATGGTGCACAAAGCGTTCACGCCTAAGAATAAATAAAAGATTAAAATTGAATTATTCAATTTCAAATAAAAATTTATAATATTTTATTTAGAAACTGCATTATGCGTCAATATATTAAATTTCAATTCCTAATTATTAATAGAATCTGATATCTAATGCTTTTCGTTTTTAATTTCTTATGAACAAAATATAAATACTCGTAATTACAATAATTATATAGAAATATGCAGTCCATAAACGAAAGTCTGTTTCATAATTTTTTATTTTTTTAAGGTAGTTATTGTTTCAAATCCGACTGATTAATTATTTCTCCGAAAATACATGTCTATTTTGTTAATATTACTGGTCCAGTTGTATACTAATTTAAATTTTAAATTAACAAACTTTGAAGCGTGTAAATATTAAGATATCACTAATGAAAAATACAAAGTTAAATAGAGACAGATATCACTGAAAATAATATTAAATTTCACACGCTTGCAAATATAATTAATGAGAAAAATAACAACCGAGAAATCTCAAAATAGTTTTCGAGAATCGAGATCTCGGCATATCTATCTCATCTTGGAAAATATTTTTCATAATTCTGTCTTGTCTCGTTGATACGAGAAATCTCGAGTACGAGACGAGACGAGATTTGAGAAATTTCTCGTCTCGACAGAATCACTAGTCCGGGCAGTTGAATATACAGACGCCGTTGAGTCAGTTGAGTTTATAGACTCTGTGGAAGTCGGTCTACAAGAGCCTGCAACAGACCGGCAGTCTAAGATTGGAACACGTAGTAAAATAAATGAACAGTTGGTTAAATAAAAGTACGAGACTACAGCAAAATAAATAGCGTGAAAATAAATAGTCGCGTTAATTGTTTAAATAAATAAATAATATTAGTAATTGCGTAGGCTTCCAAAGTCTGAGTCATGAGAAATATTCGTTGTTCGGGAATGGACTGTGTCATATTTTGAGTCAGAGCTCAACGTTTCGCCCGCAGTCGTATGGGGCATCTTCAGGAGCAAGGGGGATAGTACTGTCTTAAACAAGGTTACCCGACGTGTCAACCACGCTAAAGGTCGAGTTTAAGCAACAAGAGGGGGAGACTCAGTTTACAAGGTTACCCGACGTGTAAACCACGCTATAGAGGCCAAATAAACCAAGATGGTTTTTTTATTTGGCCTAGAGGTCACCACTGAGGCCACGTAGAGTATCAGTGACTAGTTTGAGCGTTGCTCACTAGAGGTGCAAGTGTTCTTAGTTAAAATTTCGTGGTTAACATTTAAGGTTAACAATAAATAATTTAATATTAAAGAAAAACCAATGTGTCACTCTCATAACCACTACAACTACAAAACAAAGACAAAATACACATGCTTCTACGTGGCCTCTAGTGAGCAACGTTCAAACTAAACACTAGACACTCTACGTGACCTCTAGTGAGAAATACTCGAACTAGACAAGACATATCTCTATCTCTAGTTTCTCTGTCTGGCCAGCCGAAATCAAGACATTCAATGAGGAGGGATAAGGACTGTTTTGTCTGTCTTGTCTAGTTATATTTGGTCGTTGAGAGAGACAGTGACGTAGATCATTTTTTGATGGATGAACCATGGAAAATTGATAGTTTACCCATTTCTGGTGTGCATATTATTTAACCTTTTATAGTCAATAGAATTGCCATTTATTTCCAATCGTGATACATTACCGTTTTGTTATATGGAAAGAACTATCGTATAATACAGGTTTTTTAATTCAAGGTTATTTTGATTGAGTATTAAAAAAGAAAACTTTACCAACCAAAGTATAAAAAGAAAAGTAGTTAGATCAATATAAAAAATATAATAGCTGAAACAGGCGGATCAGATTTCACAGTAAACAACAAGATACTTAAAGCTTTTACGTTATTAACTCTTTATAAACCATACCTTTCAAAACAATGTACAGTGTATCTACATAATTTTATTTACCCTTTTAGTCAAGTTGCTAAATAATTTAGTTATTATGAAACCGGAACTAGTGCTAATCGATTTCATCGGTTAATATCAAAGGTAACGGAATCTATGCTCGTAAATTTCAACAACCATTATTAGTTGGAAATTACACGAATGAGTTTGGTATTTGATATGAAAACAGGAGTTTGATCTTTGCAAAATAATGCTAAACAGTTTAGAAACTTTTATTGTTATTACTCTAATTTCATGTTTCGTTTAACTCAACAAAAATAAAAGTTTATGTACAACTTATTTTATAGAGGGAAGCTTTTATTTTCTCATTGCCCCGAGATCTCCACTACTGCTACAAATAAATACGGCCCTGTAGTCAGAAAAAATTACTCTGTCGGGTCCAGTAATAAAACTATAAATATCGTTATTATGCCAAAGCGGCATAGCGCTCACTGCTTGTATTATAACATTGGATGCCAACGGGCCATTATTTGCGCCGCACTGTTGAAATGAAGACATGCTGTGTATAGTAAAATATATTAAAATAATCTTACTGTTCCTTTAACATAAATAATATTTTTGTTGAAATAATTTCTTATTAGAATGAAAACTGTAGTAGCTCCAAAAATTATTTCAAACAAAAATAGCATTTATATTAAAGAACAGTAAGATTATTTTACTATATAGAACACTCAGAGCAGGTAGAAGTACCATGCAATGCATTTCTTCATTCCAATAGAGCGGGGTAAATAATTGTTCTGACTACTTATAGAATTTGTCTTCAAAAGCTATATATCTTTCCATTTAATTAAATACTGTTAGCATCTGGACTAAGAGATCGGTGGTTCGAATCCGGGTCAGGTCGAGAATTTTTCTCTTGATTTTTCTCGACTGGCCTTGATCGGTATCCACTCCCGTTACCTTTCTAATTTGGGATACAATTAACTTGGCAAGCTCTAGCTATCGGGCACCGGCTAGGTTGGCAACCCACACGGTAGTAACGAAAACTCCGTGACAAAGTAAAAATTGAAGTAGTGTGTGTTATAAACGTCACATAACTCATTCGAGTTCAAATCCCGAAATTGTATACAATACAAATTACATACCATATGTAATTAAATGAAAATAAATTTATTTTCCGCAATAAAATGAATGCTTATGGTATACAAAAATATATACGACTAAACTATAATGGGCTACTTGCGTGCCATTTTTACCTCCCGCTACCCTTGGTAAGGGAGGTATAGGGATCGTGCTAAAAATCGCATATCGAGATTTTGGTAAATGACCACGTTTTAAGGTCTCTAGAATCCAATTTTAACATTTTCACGATGATGTCTGTGTGCATGTGTGTGTGGATCCTCCACTCTAACTCAAATACTATCATTCAGAATATTTTGAAACCTTGTATTTCGAATTTTTTCTGTAATGCAAAGAGCCCATTAGATTTTGGTGAAAATCGGATGACAGGAAATGGCACTTTACTTTTTTTGAGATTAATGCTATTATAAAAATTAAAGATTATTAAATTTTCTATAGATTTGCATTAATACTTTTTCTATATATTTTATGGATAAATTTATAAAATTATCTATAATTTAAATCCCAGAGCTTACGCTTTAAACAAGCAAAACGTAGTTATTCAAATGTATGTAACTGACAGATAAAAGTCACTATCAAAGAACTAATCAAAATAATATTAGTAACGTTTTAAAAAGAAAAAAATAAACAGAATAATAGAAAAGGAATTCAATACAGTTTCTAGTAAATATGTAGTATGTATTTAAGTATGTTTAAGCTAATCCTCATTTTTGGATTAGTGAATTCTATTCTATCCTGGTATTTAAAATTTAATTATACCTCCGGTGGCTCAATGGTTAGAGCAACGCCTCATGTCATGAGGGCTCTCGGGGCTCTAAGTTCGAATCCCACTAAGGCATAGATGTATGTGAATGTGAACCCAGTCTGTAATTGGGATTTAATCCTGTTGAGGGGTTTAAAAAAAAGGTAGTTACTTGTATTAGATTAGACTATATTTTAAGAAATAAAATGTCAAAATTAGAGTAAAATTCGCTAATCCAAAAATAAGGATTAACTTAATCTTTTTTGTTATTCGGTCTGTAAATTGGTCAGAAAAAATTAATGAAATTTTAATATTTAAATTACCGACATGTATGACGTAGAATTGCGCTGAACCAATGAATGGCCGTAAAGCAATAACATCGGTACGTCCAATAGCAACGGCATGTGCGGGTAATTTAAACATGACAGACCATCTGTTTGACGTTTGAATAATAGTTTGGAGGTTAATATTTTCGTTTGTCATTTTAATCTTGTACGAGTATAAGCTAAGTTAAAATCCTTCAAAATCCTGCTTAACAAATCGAAATACGTAATAAAAGTAACAGAAACCGCGCAAATTGTAAATAATAAAGAAGAGAGACAGTGACAGAAAAATGACCTAATGTCAAAACCAAAAACTCGCACTCGCTTGCCATCTACAGGTTACATTCGTAAATATGCATCCCTTTCTCCAGTTCAAAATAATGACGTCACAGAAAATCTTCTTTCTTAATTTATTAAATAAGACATCAGTTATACGTCATTTATTGTGTTAATTGGACGTTTCGGACATTAATTTGTCCATCCTCAGCAAAATATTTTAGTTACAATATAATATAAATGCTAGTCAAATTAACAGAATGAAATAAATTTTTACAAATAAGTGCTCGCCCAAAATTCGGTCAAGAATTATTGCAGAATCTAAAAACAAGTAACCTGAAGTTAGTGCTCAGCTTGTTGCCTTGCAGTTTACTTGTTTTTAGATTCTGCAATAATTCTTGACAGAATTTTGGGCGAGCACTTATTTGTAAAAATGTAGTTCATTCTGTTAATTTGACTGGCATTTATATTATATTGTAACTAAAATATTTTGCTGAGGATGGACAAATTAATGTCCGAAACGTCCAATTGACACAATAAATGACGTATAACTGATGTCTTAAATAAGACGGAACTTATGGCCTACTTTCTTAACCCCAAACTTCAAGGTTGTTCCCAAATTTCCTATTTTAATTTATTAAAAAACATAATTTTTTAAAATAAAATTTATATTTGTTCATACGTGTTCAACTTTACTTTAGGTATTTAGTGAGAGATATCATATTTTCAGTACAACGCAAGTAGCCTATTCAAATTGTGAACCTCCCTCACCTGTAGGAAGACGTGTGTGAGTGAGGCAGGGTCACCTCCCCCAAATCTGGACACTCGTAGTCCACAAAGTAGCATCCTCATAGAGAACGGTAGGAGAAAACATAATCTTCTTTCCCATGGCGACCACGCTGTCATTGCCTAACAAACACAAACACACTTCAAATGTCTCATTATAAAAGACTTTAATCAACAAAACAAACATAAATATTATTTGACATTAAGAGGATTTTATTTCTTGTTGCCGTGGGGACAGAACATCATTATAGGTACAGTAAAATAACAACTGGGTATTGTTTTCAGTTTTCATTGTAAACCAGTAAGGAGGGGTCTCGTTAATGTAAGCGGTACCAGGAAGGAACCATGAACTCTACAGGATAATAAAATTTAATGACCTATAAGGATAAAATAATCATTCATTTACTAATGACACTACATACATAAAATTTTTATTGCCATACTGTGTTATACGAGGCGGTATTGATATTGATAAATTTTTGGCCTAACATAGAAAGTATTTTTGCCGTCAAATTTGGTTTTATTTTCCAACATAAACTCCTTTAAAGTCAATGCACATTTTCCATCGATACTCATACATTTTTATCCCATCCAAAAAGTAGTAGGTGTTTTACTCTGCAAAATAAAATTCTTCGGAGCAGTTTCACGCTTCCAAATTTAATGTTTTGATTGTTCTTTCGTCCCAAAAGTATAGTGGTAGATGCAAGTATCATCAATAGTTAAAAATCGATGCAAAAAATTCAGCTTGTTTCACTTAATCGCTCCAACCAGGGCCTTGGAAATGTTCATTCAACTGCATTTTTTGTTCTAATGCAGGGTGTTCCGCGACTCCACCGACAAACTTATACCATATATTCCGGGGGTCATTACGATTAAAAAATGTTATATGACCTATAAGTAAATTCCTCTTTGTTTCGGAGATATCGAAGGAATTTAAAAAATATTATAATTGAGTTAGCCTTGACGAATGAACGTATATTTGACAAATGAATGATTTTTGTGGCCAGCTCGGTCACCTGACTTGTCGCCTTTAGATTTTTTCTGTGGGATTGCTTCAAATCTCGTGTGTATAGTAATGGGAAACCAAAAAAACCGAAAAGTTGACTGACCGTATAGTTGAAGCTACTAATTCTGCAAAGAATGAATTGGCAGTAATTAACTGGCAACATTCTATGACTCGAAGGATAGCTGTATGTTTAGAAAATAGCGGTTCTCATTTTGCACAGTTGCTGTAATTTTGTGTTAATTAGCTATCCATTGATGAATAAATTTTCTTTTATCATTTTTTTAATTCCTTCGATATCTCCGAAACAAAGAGGAATTCACCTATATAGGTCATATAACATTTTTTGGTCGTAATGATCCCCGGAATGTATGGTATGATTGTCGATCGAGTCGCGGAACATCCTGTATATGATAAAAGCGTTCCTTCGATATGGCCACCAGTCTCTACCATTTCTCCAACTTTGATACTACTACTGATGCACACGAGGCGAAACGAGACGAGAAATATAAAATATTGATCATCGATCTCGTTTCGTTTTCGGATCTGTAATCTCGATTTCGCTCTCGTTCTCGTACATTTTTTTTTGGTTTTCGTCTCGTTCTCGCTATAAATATAAGCGCTTGCGCACTACGTATTTACGTAACAGTTTAACTACAAGAGACAAGTTCGCACCAATCGTACCGTCATCCGTATATATGCAGCCGTTAACTATAATAAAGAGACGAAACACTAAATTCTGGTCACCAAATCATTTCAATACAAATATAATGTTTATTCATTTAAGGTTACCAGAAAATGTGATGTTAGTAAATAATTTAATTTACCTCTAAAATGTTTAATTTAACACCAAATTGTGATCTCCAAACTATTTCAATACGAACATCTGTTAATACATTCTGTCATCAGTAAAATTAAACGTTTTTTTTTTTTTTTTGTAATTATCATTAAATATATGCCACTATTTAAGTAAAATTGAGTCATAAAAAACCGCTACATTGGGAACTCGCCGACAACCAATCACTCCACTTCGCTTCGTGTTGGCTTCCATCCTTTACTTTTCAGGGGCGGCAAGAATTTTATAAAACGTGGTTTTAATTGGAATGAATTAGGGGCTGAAATATTGGAGAAAATTAGTTCTATTGGATGCAAAACCAATTTTGTCTTTATTTTGAATATCCTCGCTCTGAGACCGATACCAATCGTATCTAGATAGACTCAAAAAATATAGTGAATTCATATAATTTTCATATTCACGTGCCTTATGCACGAATTAGCGTTGACTCCACTCCTTGTACGGTACATTGAATTTATGAATTAAAAGCTATAAAGTTACAAATACTTTTTATTGCGAGAATCTCGCGAGATTTCTCATAGTTGTTATATCGATCTCGCCTCGAATTTTAAACTGCAATCTCACTCTCGTTGCCGTCTCGCATAATGTAACGAGACGCAGGGACGGACTGGCTTTTTGAACCGGCCCGGGAAATAAGAACCTGAGCGGCCTCCCCTTAGTGAAGAAAAGTAATTGCGGGATTTACTAATAACCAACATTTTCAGCGTATGATTACCGTTTGTATTGCTGTAAAACATAAAGGTAATTTTTTTCTTGCTAACTTTACCCCAGTGCACTTTTCTCGCTTTTTCGAAGCTATCGATGGTGGTCCGGAACGCTCATCATTAATTAAGCTGGTACGATCACGTTTAAATTAAGATGCCCATCTTTTCACGGTTAGAAATGATGGAGCAGAGTCCTCGTAAACTGCTTCCTGCTTCCAACTCGGTTTTAATTCGCGCAGACGTTTTGCTTTTTTTAAATGTAAGAATTTATAATTTAACCACTGCAGGTTTTTCTTTTTTTTCCATTTTTATGAAAACACTGAATTCGAATGAGACAAATGACTCTCAAACAATAACTAAGTGTCCAGAATAATGGCTGATATTTTCAGAGGTATATTCGTATATTTCGAAACATAAACAATTGTAATACCAGAATAATAATTTTGAATATACAAATCATCGGAAAATAGACCAATCAGATAGCTCAATTTTTCTTAGTTACGCTGTATAACATTTGCGTTGCTAAGTTGTGTTTCGAGAAACGCAACTAGTGGTGTTTCGGTTCGCAAACAAATGAATCATATGTAATCATATCATATATGGATATAAATAAACAAGTAATTTTGTTGACATTTCGTAAAAATATAGTTTATATATGATTCGTCGTATAGTCTTAACATATACAACTCGAGCTTCGAAAAGCATCTGAATATTCAGTTTGCGGACTCGATGTGTTACCTAACACATCTCGTCCTCTCAACCTGTATATTTGATTATTTTCTCTTGTTGTATAACTTAATTATTAACGACATCTACATGTTGGGGCTAAAAACTTATCAATACGCCCTCGTATTATTCTTTTGCTAAATATATTGGGTGGTAGCCTAGGGAGGAGATGACTAGCTGTGTTTTAACTTTGTTAATTGTTTATGGTTTATTTAAGAGATAAATACTTTCTATAATTGGTAAATGAAGTATTTTATATTGACATAGTTAAAACACTGCTAGTCATCTCCTCCCTAACCCTAGTGTCCTATTCATCTCCTAATCACCATTCAAGATACCATCGATTGTTCTTCCTCTTACCTTATATAGACCCCACAAACTTAGAGCACAGTAGGATGTGATAAGGAACCATCTGATAAGAGTTGGCAAACAATAGACGGTTGCGGTTACCATCGGCATTGCACCTTACACACAAATAATCATCGTCAAATACTGCTCTCATAAAACCTAAACACATAACATAAAACTTTATACACTTTCGTTCAACAGATTTTATACGAGAATATAAAAACTTAAGAAAGGTATACAAGCTGAAAAATAAAACTTGCTGGCAAGTTGCTGCAGAAATAATGTCTACCAGAGTGAAAGAAACATCTGTGTTTCATTTTTTTTTTAATGTAAATATATAGTGACTTTTCTACAGAATAGGGACGTTGTAAGAATTTTTATATGCTTTCTAAGTATTAAATTTTAAAAAAATACTTTAAATAGCCTCAAATTTGAAATTATCACGAAATATCCATTACATATTTTCTAATTAAGGGAATCGTCTACACTTTTCCAAATGAATGAAAACAGGCTGTACAATTATACGAATTATGCAAAATCTGTTATTAATTCGTTACTTATTCATATTTATTAAGAAAACTTGATATTATGTCAGTAACTTTTTACTTTTTCAATATCAATGTTCTTATATCTGTGGCAAAGCTCTAAAATTGTTGGTTAATTTTTCGAATAAAGAATAAATATTTAAAAAATTTAAAAAGTTACATACCTAATTTCATGTTTTCTAAAAGCGAAGGTGTAAATTTTATTACAAATGAATTACAATTACCGTAATTATTAGTAAAAACCTGAGACGTGTTATGTGTGTTTTCAACGCTAAAGTATAAATAAAAAGTCGTAGACATAATATCAAGTTTTTTTTAATAACATGATAAAAATAACAAACAAATTCGTAACAGATTTTGCATAATTTGAAAAAAAAATAGAGCCTCTTTTCTTTCATTTGGAAAAGCGTGGACCGAGGCGCAGACCCCTTAATTATTGATATTTATGTAATATTTTGAAAAACTCACTCTGAAACAGAATGTGACGTCAAGTTTTATTCAGCTTAACATGTGACAAACTATCGCCTACAGTAATTTTTTTAAAGAAGTCCTATTAAGGGCCTGTACGAATTGTATGAATTAAGATTAAGATTTTAGCTTTCTGTCAAATTCAGTAGTGTCGTTTACTTAGTTTTTATGAAGGCATATGCGATACTAAGTCAACTGGTAAGTTTATTAGCAAATGTAAAACCAAATATGTGAAAAATAAGAAACTGACACAATGTCAGTGTATGACAATGACAGAAAGTAACTTTATTCGTACGGCTATGAATCAAGGTAATATAACTGAATTGATAAATAAACTTATGTTACAGCGGAACGAGAATCGTTTTAAAATGGAATGTCTTAACTTAGTTGAAACAATACGAATTTTTGAAAGAGAACCGTTTTATATCCATCCTTTTCGCACACGCTTCTAATCATTGCAGATGAGAGAGATAAACGTATGCCAATTTGTTAATTCGTTCAAGATACAGATGACCTTGTTTGGTACATTAAAATACAGTTTCGTAAGAAATGAAAATAGCGCACGCGTCTTTGTTAGAAACGAGCGGCTTGTCGCGAGTTTTCTAAGCGGACAAGTGCGCTAAAATTTCTTATGAAACATGTATTTTATACTATTTTTTCTATTTTGGTCCTTTTGTCAAAAATATTTAGAAATATACGTTATTTCGTTTTTAGGAATTTCTATTTTGGTTGTTTAATATGTACTTTATGAAACGCATTTGGATGTCATAAAGAAGTACTTTATATTTTATAAAGTACATATTAAACAACCAAAATTGGAAAAAAATCACTGTAGGTGATGGACAAATTGTTTTCCTAATGGTTATGAATGACGTGCTGTCTATATGAAATTTGACGTCACAGTAACGGTGATGGGAGGGGAGGGGGTATTGTTTTTATTACTATTTTCTTTATTTAATTATTTACGGAAACTACGAATTATTATTATTTTTATTACTAAGAAAAATATTGCATAAACATTCATTTAAAACACTTTTTGAAAAATGTAAAACCTTATTTTGTAAATAATCTAATCTGAACCGGAACTGCAATATTTAATTTAGCTTGTAGGAAAAACTTTTAAACTTATAACGATAAAATGTATGTCTTAGAGGTAAAAGTTGTGTTCTCACCGAAACTTTGGCTAATCCATATTCCTAACATGTCCAGCTGGAGAAGTCGGTGGTAAACTTTCTCTCCTCGTTCCAGGTTCATGAAGAGGTGGTAGACGAAGCTGCCGATCCAGGGACTTACGCTGCCGAGGAGATGGCACCATGACAAAAACCGAAAATCTGGGTCTGACCACGGCATATAACCAGGTATTGTCACTAGGATGTACACGATAGGAATCGCTGAAAATAAAAATAAAACAATAGTTATTATAGAGGTGAGCGCGTGAGTAACTTTTTGTTCATGATCACGCACGCTCACGTAACTAAAAATGTAATCACGACCAATCACGCACGACTTTTTATGTTTGATTCACGATCACTCACGCTCACGATTTTATTTTGGCACTCACGCCCGGCGGGTCACGTTTGTGTCACGTAATTGTATCTATGTACGTCTAAGCTTAACACAGTCATAAGTTGTTATCAAGTTTGTTAACAAATTGGTAATAAGTTAGGTAACAAATTGGTTTCATTGGAAACGAATGTTTATGGACAAATAGGATGTTCTATTCCATCACAAATATCATTATAAATTTGGTAACTAATTTGTTAACAAAATTATGTTCGTGTCAAATGGGCTTAAAGATTTGCATATCTTTAGTGAAATCGGAGCAACTGTGTATACAATTTTGTGAACAATAACTTTGGTCTGTATTCCGAGCTCACTTTTATAATAAAAAACGCTTTTATGGAGCACACTTTTCATAAGAATACAATGTGTGTGTATGTTGACCGAAGACATTATTGTCTGTTTACTTCCCTTGGTGCCTTCAACGTTTAATGTCCGACTATAATAGTTTAATATTCTACGGTCACAGGATCAGAAAGTTTAATAAAATTTACGAAATAGGTAAATGCTTCTGCTTGTTTATTAGGCTTTATCCCAGTATCTATACCAATTTCTTGACAACATTACCTTAGCAACAACTCATAATGCCCTTGGGAGTTATTTGTTATATAACAATCCTATTGTATAATATAATTACAATGGGCCAGATGAATTTTTTGCGAAAACGAATATTACGCGCAGCGCTTAGGTGGGGCTCCCTCTCTGGGGATTTTAAAAAATTGACAGTTTGAAGTAGGTAGCACTTTAATGCAAAAAGCATTTCTACGTGTTCAAAATCAAAATTTAAGTCCATTAAATTTTGTAGAAATACCTACATGTAAAGTAATAGTCTCGCTATTGTTTTTTAAATCTAGTTTTATTATCAAATATATCAAATTACACAAGAATGCGTAAATACGTAAATAATAACAATTTTAATTAATGCGAGATTTGAGGTTGACGTGATGCACAAATTTTTTAATTCTGGGCGGAATATTGGAGAGACACACAAATATCTCGTAGCAAAATAGAACTGACAATGAGTTACCAAGAGGACTGACTCCCCTGATTTGAAGCGAAAATTCTAATAAATTATTCCTGTACTATAATTATTAAAATTTTAAAAATTCAACAGTAGACGAACATAATTCTGATATGAACCTGCATTTAAAAAAAAGTTTATTTGAAATCTATTAGTATTTGACTTTGATATGCCATTTTACCCATAAAATCAAAGTAAAATACTTATAGATTTTAATACTTTTTTTAAAATGCAGGTTCATATCAGAAGTATGTTCGACTAATATTGATTTTTTAAAAATGTTCATAATTCTAGTACAGGATTAATTTATTTGAATTTTCGCTTCAAATGTAGTATGCAGAGGAATCACTCCTCTTAAGTAAATTTCCAAAAAAATGCCTAAACTTTGCGACACCCCGGTTGAAAAACACTATCATAGGCCATAGGGCCTTGTTACAATAGATCTTACAGGTCGCAGTGACAAAAGTGATTAGCGCTTAAAGCCCTCATCCAATTAATAATAATAATATCTATTATCTAATTTGAATAGCCATTGGAAAAAAGGTGAATGTCACAAAATGTGTTTTTTGCAATACGCGAATTTTTAAAGTCTGAAAGTTTCAACTTCTGTGGAACCTAATAGATATTTACCAGTCTGCCTTGACTACCGAATCTACTTAGTAAAAATGTTTGGATCGTCATACTTTTTAGCCCCTGTATCTTAGGACTGTTACCGTTTTTGCCTTCTTTAAATAAACCATTTGAAAGCTCCACCTTCAATCTATTAGCAAGACCAATAATCTCATTTTGCTAAAAAAAATTGATATTCATCCTTTTTTCCCCTTGCTCTTCATTTGTTACTATAGGGTGCTTCAATTATATTTGCAAAGTAACAAAATTTCATATCCAACTTTAATAATCTCTTTTGGAAAATATATGCATATGTTTATACAAACATCAAAGACATCACATATTTCATATTTGTTCATCCCCTTATATGTATAGATATTTATTCAACCATCTACGCTTTACGGTATATTTTTATCTCTTTGGAATTGGAATTTAATATCTCAACTATTGACATATTTTGAAAGATGAATGATATGGTATGCATATTTCAAATATCTATTTAAATATTGGAAACTCATTCGATCGTTATCATCAGACGTATGACGTATGTTGAAGATATACTTGAAAAAAAAAAACCGCTGCAATTAAATGCGAGAAAAGTTGCAAATCATTAATATTTAAAACCCCTTTTCATAGGACGGAAACTGATTGAATTATGAATATATTCTTTGCGAAAATACCCCATGAGGGGTGGACGAATCAAATGAGTCACAAAAGGGGAGGAGGGTATATTTCATTTATTTTGTACAAGTTTTATTCCTATTTATGAACTTGCGTTATTCACTTTAATTTTTCATAAAAAAACATAAAAATGCAAATCTATTTCCAAGGTTTTCAGTGAAAATCTCATGTTAATGTTAAAGTTTTATTTCTGTATTCATACATAGTTTTAATTAAGTACATAATTAACACAAAAACTTTTCTTTCGTGTTCTTTAAGAGATACACGAGAAATTCATGGGAAAAAAATGTACAAAAATGGTATTTAAGAAAAATTCGCATAGAGGTGAAAACTGGTACAGACCTTAAATACAACATTATAAATGAAATATCAAAAGTACTCATCGATCCTACTCCTGCGAAAAAAAAATATTCAAAGTTGAAAGTCGAAAAATCGGGTTTTCGCAAATATCTCGAAAACAATTGCTTGTATTAAAATTTTACAAGAATACAAAATTAAAGCTCTGTATTTTTATATTTATTGTTTAAAACAAATTAAATTCATCGTGGTGTTAATGAATACGTGTGGACAACATACGTGGGAATTGGATTTACTCACCCCCTACTAGCATACCATAAAAAAGGATTATCTTTGAATTTATGGTACAGAAATGCAGAGACAATAATTTTTTTTTAAATTTCATGACTAACGCGTATTCAATAAGAATACTACACTGAAGAAAAACATATATTAAAAGTCTATTTTTATTAATTTTTGTAATATATACGAGGTCTGTTAGAAAAATATCCGACCTTATTTATTTGCGAAAACCAGATGGATTTGAATCAAGCGCGCTTGCATGAGTTACCTTCGTGCGCATGCGTGAATTTTTTCCCGCCTGTTGATAGCGTCTGTTGCTGGCAAGCAGCATTTGAGTGAGGTAGTGTGTAGTGCTCTCGTCGGTTTTTCATTGCAAGGGAAATGACGAAACGACTGGAGCAGCGCTATTGCATCAAATTTCGCCTGAAACTGGGCGACAGCCAGGTGGAAACCATTCAGAAGATTCAGATGGCTTTCGGTGACGATGCTATGGGCATCACACAGGTTAAGGATTGGTACAACCGGTTTAAAGACGGCCGCACATCGATGGAGAGCGAGCCACGCTCCGTCGGCCATCAACATGCCGAAATGACCAGGTCATTGCCAAAGTGAACGTTATGGTGACGCGGGACCGTTGTGTGAGTATCCGAGAAATTGCGGAAGAGGTGGGCATCAACACTTTTTCAGCACATTCCACTATTAAGATTTGGCCAGCACATTTCTCGCACTTGATTCAGACTTTTTTGGCGAAGAACAAGACTCCTGTGGTTCAACAGGCTCCTTACTCTCCTGATATGACCCCCTGCGACTTTTGGCTGTTCCTCAAACTCAAGAGGCCGTTGAAAGGAACGCGATTTCAGACAAGAGAGGACATTATGACTGCAACGACAGCCGAGCTAAACTCCATTCCGAAAGAAGCTTTCTCGAAATGCTTCCAACAATGGCGGTACCGCTGGGAGAAATGTGTGGAGTTCCAAGGAGACTACTTTGAAGGTGATTAGGTTTCCAAAACCCCAGATATGCCAGTTTTTTTTCCCCGGCCAAAGGTCGGATTCTTTTTCAATGCAACCATTGCTCGATTGGCGCATATTTTGATACATTCGTTCAAAAACGCCAGGTTTTTTATATAAATTTTGCTGAAACTTGGAAGTGTTATGTTTAGTTATCGAGTAGGTACCTATATAATTTATCGAGTAATTTATATTAAGAAACAAAATTTGTTTAAAAAATTGAATAAATAATACTCTGCTGTGGCG
Source organism: Harpalus rubripes (assembly GCA_963082715.1). Taxonomy (NCBI): domain Eukaryota; kingdom Metazoa; phylum Arthropoda; class Insecta; order Coleoptera; family Carabidae; genus Harpalus; species Harpalus rubripes. Next base: position 18,593,845 of record OY720449.1, read on the forward strand.
GTAGTAAATAGTGAAAGAGTAAATTACGAATTTATAATTTACATAAGCTTAACGTGCGAGTAAATCTCATTTGTGACAATTCCCGAACTTGGTAACTCGACAAAGCTATGCTTGACAATGAACTCTAGCGATATAAATTCTATTTACTTGTAAACCACAGAAGACACTTAAACTAAGTTTCATTTCGCAAAGCCATTAGATACCATCAACAGAAAATACTGAGTTGATAAGGAATGGAATACTAAATTAAACAACCTACACTGAAATTTTAAAGTAATGGGAATGTGCAATATTAATCTCAATTTATTTTAAATATATCCACGAGTCTAATAATGATGAAATATGGATGATTTCTCATGCTCGAGTCGGTCACGAACGTAGTCATTTATTCATAAGATCGTCCCTGTTTTAACACCATTCACTCGTAACATAAGACATATATTATTCATTTCAGTTATGTACTAGTTATTATTGGAGAAACTATATAATCATAATATTGTGGAAGTTATGCGCCTGCTATAAAATGCAAATCAATGGATAATAAAGTCGTCCATAAACAAGGGCGACATAATTTCATTATGATATTTAACAGAATATAATGTAAATACGAAACGTTCAGTGAAAAAATAAAAGGATCAGTTTACCATGGGACTCTCTCTCGTAATCATATTGTACGACGGAATATTGATAAGTTTTTAGCCTAATACAGAAACACGTATTTTTTTGATCAAATTAAGTTTTTTTTCCAACATAGACTGCTTTTAAGTGAATACACATTTTCCATCGATACTACAAGTTTTTTAACCCATCCAAAAAGTTGTTGATAACTTCCTCTGTAAAATAAACTTCTTCGGAGCAGGTTCACCCTTCGCAATCCAATATTTTGATTGTTCCTTCGTCCCAGAGTGGTTGATCAAAAATAAAAAAAAATCGATGTAAAAAATCCAGCATATTTCACTTAAATCGTTTGGAAATGTTCACTCGGCTGTATTTTTTGGTCCAAAGAGAGTAGTTACTTTTCTCATGCTCAATGGGCCCGTCCAAGTCTTCGGCTTTTTAGGAATTACATGTCGCATATGAATTTTGAATATAAATGAAAACGAAATAAAAATTGCTATATATTTTGTATTTTTATACATATTATAATGTAATTAAAGGTTTTAGCGTAAAATGGTTGCCATGTTGTGACGTCAGCGTCATTACAGTCGCCCAGTTTCCTTGTGTCAGTATAAAGAGAACCATGCCTATTTTGCTCATAAATTCGCGATTGCTTTACACATACTCTTACACATATTTAATATATCCGAGTAATTTTTTATTAAGATCAAAAGAAAATTTACGTATTATATAAATTTATATTATAATTTATGTTTTAATTATTGTAATCTCAATACTTGTCATTGTTGTACTCATTAAGTAAATAGGAATATAAATATTGGATTACTTTGCACTTTGCTTATGCTTTGATTATTGTAATCAATACTGTCATTGTTGTATTTAATTAAAAATAGAAAATAGTTTAAATAGTATTTTAATTATAATAATGGCACTTAGTGAGTATGATAACCTTCAATATTAAAGAATGTCATAAAGTCGCATTAATTAAAGCAAATAATTAATCTGATTATGAAAATGAACAAAAATTATTAATTTTACTTACCTGATTATTATTTATGTATACTATGTCCTATCGAAGTTTTACATAAATTAACATTTAACACTATTCCTATATCTATTCATGTAAATAAATCAAACAAATATATATTTTGAAATAATATAATAACTATTTGGCTTACTTTATTACCATTAGTTATAAATATTTTTGATCACAGTTTGCAATGGATACGTATTTATTCTTGCAACATTTATTCTATATTATCATATTAATGGTAACGTACGTCAATTCTCTTTATTTATGACGGAGTAACACTAACGTCACAACTTTCGCGCCAAAACTTTAATAATTATTTTAGGCGTTATTAAGCAAAATTTCAAGAAAACAAAAAATACGGAATTTCTATTTTTAAATTCTTCGTAACATATAAAAAATTCAAAAAAAGTTGGACGGGGCTATCCTCTGCTATCACTCCAACTTTGATTCGACGGTCATCCAGTATCATCAGGTGAACTTTTTCGATGCTTTCGGTTGTGGTCGCAGTTGTTGGCCATTCTGAACGCTAATATTTAACCAAGCCGGTGCGACCAATTTTAAATTCAGCTGCCAATCTTTTCACCGTGACAAATGATGGAGCAGAGTCCTCGAAAACAGCGTCCAATTCGGCTTTAATTCGCGCAGATGTATTACTTTCAGAAAATACTTTAGGATCATATTATCTTATAGGTCGCGGTGATAAAAATCAACAGTCAAATTTCCAAAGCGTAACTGATCATTTGTTTGTACATCTGGGAAATGGTACAGAAAACAGTAAAATATACAGAGAAAAAATCTAGATAATATAGTTGTGTTAACGTCTGTTTCATCTCAGAATTCACCGTTTTATGACGCATCTTACTTTGTATCGTTCCAGCTTTTCTACCTCACAAATCCGCATTTTTGTATCTTTATTTTTTCTTTTCGCATCCGAACAACCCAAGCACAACTACAATTGCGTTACGATATTGAATTATTTATTGACTTGGGATCCCTAGTTTATTATTTATTCTTTGAGAATCAATTATCTTAATTCTACTGTAGGTATTTTTGTTGAGAGATTTTTACACAATACAACAATGAAAATATGGCTACGGAAGGTGTTTTTCTTGTTAACTAATAACATTTTCTTAGGGTTTTGTTGTTTTCTTGGCACTGTTTCGAGACTAAACAATATTGTTATGTTTCGTGAAAGTTAGTTCATGGTTTCATTTGGTAAATCAATAATGGCATTAGCAAGAAGGTAGCTCTATCTCCGTGGTAGTTGGTAGTTTTTAATTGAGATAATTTGTTTAGCTATATTTTTAAGTGCATCAAATATAAATTTAGTACTTTTTTGAGTCAATTATAGTTTGTTTTTAATATACCATAGAATGCGCTTATCGTGCGTTATCTTATGCTCTCAAAGCTATCGTGGAGAGAGCACCACAGCAGTAATTTTTATTTCAATAAGGATTGCACGACATTGTATACAGTTGATTTTGTGAACCCTAATTATTGTAGGCTACGATGAAGATTTTTTCTTTCCACAGAAACTCTGGTCCTAGTCAAATATTTTTTTTCATCTGGAACCAGGGCGCAACCATTTATAGGGTGCAGAAATAAGTTCTTCATTTGATAATTCTCAGAAAAATTTTTAAATATAAGCCAAGCACACTCTTGGATTTCTTATGGCACACTTTATAATAATACTTTATTTCTGTGCACTGTGACTTTTAAAGTTCGCGCGCAAGGCACCCCCAGCGCGTGGCAGTCCAGTCAGTGAATGTATCGGCAAAAGAACACAGAGATTGTATCCCAGGACTAAAGATCGGGCTTGCTTTTATTTTTGTGCGAGTAGAGATTTTTCATCGCTTAGATGAAAAAATTACAAGTTTGGATTGTATTATGATGATTTATTTTACCTTATAGAACCTATATCTCAGTTTTTTCGTACTTCTCAGACAAGTGTCATTAAAGATCGATCTGCCAATCACATTTGCCCATTTGACAGGCAAATCTGCGATAGACACTCGGCGATCTTCTATAATAAGTGCCCGTAGAGCACGGTTATCCCTTTCCGCAATCATCGAAAAACGCCCAGTTTTAACGTTTGTGTCAATATATCCGGTATTTTTAAACTGCAAAATTAAGTTTCTCGTCGTTCCTGACGAATTCTTAAGATTTTTGCAATTTTTTGCCCAGGAAGCTCAGTTTATACGCAATAATAATAGAATTTCGTATTAAAGGATAAAAACTTTCCGCGAACCTACTTTTTTAACAATCGTACTGCATTGACATGTTAACAATAAATTTTAATTGGTTTCTTAATGCAAAATCAATAATATATTTAAAAAAAGCATCTTTGTGTTGATCAATATATAAACATTTTATTCTAATTCTGCGTTCCAGTTATGGTCCAATTGATATAGTTGATAGGTATTGTTATCTTTATTTTGTTTTTTATAATTATTGTAATTGAAATATACATTAAATACTGTTAATTAATACTAAAACTATATAGTCCATTCGCCGAGAGGAGAGAACATGGAACTAAGACGAGAGAATATGGAACTAATTCTTGAACAGACACAAATCGTTATGCTGGTCAAAAGAGGAAAATTTTGGAGCCGAAATTACTTTTTTATGTATAGTTATATTTTTTTAAATAATAATTTGCTAAAAATAAAGGGAAAGGGGCGCAATTTTATACTCCGCCCCAGGTGCAAGAATAGCTAGTTACGGCCCTGCTTGGACAGTAGTCACTGTCAGACAAATATCCATTGGTGAACTTTAATTTTCTGAATCATAGTCAAACTATAAAGTATGATGTTTAATTTAAAGTATCAACCAAATTTTTAGATTAAAAATTAAATAAACAGAGCCAAGACCCAAACAACCTTTTAAGTAAACCCAATACACCGTATTACGAGTGTACTTTTATAATAAAAACGCGTTTATGAGAAGTACGCTGCATAAAAGCGCTTTTGTTATAAAAGTGCGCTTGTAATACGGGCCTACGGGCCAAGGCTCATAATAATATAAATTATAAAACCTATGCAAATGGTGATACATTTCTATAAATTTCTTTTGATTAGATTATAGAATAGATTTTAAACTTATTAAAACTGAAAATGGTATACAAGTATGTATTTCGCCAGGTCTACGGAGGTCTAACGCCGACTAGGGCAAATAGTGGCAGATTCCCCAATCAAAATTAATCCCATTTTGGAATGGGGGCATTTACCATAAACGAATTTAGTGTTTGAAATAGTAAAATTCATTAGTTCACATCTAAATAATGTAAGAAAATACTTAAAATCAAATCAAATAAATTTCTTAATATATTTTATTAACTTCCGAAAACTATTATTTTTGTCCTTGAAAACTGTGACGTCACAATCACAGACATTAAAAAGAGACGGAAGCATGATTAGTTATGACGTTTGGAAGACACATGTTTAGCAACTCAGTTCTGGCAGAGAGGTTAGTTTATTTATTGTGACGAAAGAGATTTGTGCTCTTGTCGCCATTGTTTTATAATGTCTGCAATGCGTAATTCTTTTGGACCTGGTTGTTTTAATAATTCTGAGGATAGGCCTACGAAAATATTTTTTCACGTTCCAATTAAACATACAATTAGAAAAATGTAGTTTGAAGCAGTGCATGGTCCATGTGATGAGAATGAAATTACCAAAACCAGAATATTGTATTGTGAAGATAATTTTGATGTAGGTATATTTATAAAATAACAATTATAAACATTTACAGCAAACTTTCTGTACATACTTCAGTTGGAATCCGATGCTGATTCTTAGACATATTTTAAATTGATTGGCGGTAACCTAAAAAATTATAAAATAAACGTGGAAGAGTCCCAGCTTTCGTTATTGGTATAACCAGAGCGCGAAAAACGTTATTTGTCGACTTGTAGAAATATCAGATTTTTAGAAAATTTCATCCTCTACAAGTCGGCAAATAACTTTTTTTTCGCTAAAATTCACCAGATAGAAGTTATAGGCGAAAAACTGAAAAAAGTGCCAATTTATGGTGGTTTTTACAAGATGGTGGAGGGAGCGGAGGAAGGGGATTTGTGGAAATTTGGATTTTTCATTCACCAACCATCCTATACAACATATCAAAAATTCAGAACTACCCGACCTTTTGTAAGGTAACCCCCTTTTTCGACCTCTGTTTACTGGACTTCTGTGGCAGAGCTAAAACAATGTTAGTCACATCAGCGAGGACTGTCACGTAAGACTGGTTGAGCTGTAGGTTTTCTAATTTGTCTAGAACTGGGCTCGTATATCTTTATTATACAAAATGAATTATTTGAATGAATGATTAATAACAGAAGCAGAAATTTCTAAATAAATTTTCCTGAGAATCCTACGTATCTCCCCTCATTACACCTATTGAATCCTGAAATAATTTCCCTGCGATGTAATGCAGACAACAGACAGCAGGAACCGATAGCGCCACTATTGTCGTTGTCAGTGAAATGAAACTCAACTGGCACTCGCACTGACACAATTCCAGAGGCGTCGCGGCGGCAAAAGGTCAAGGTACGGCATGGCATCACGTGACCGCTACCGCTGCAGCGGTGGCCTTCATCAGCGGGCTGGGGTCGCGGTCGCTAGTCGCCGGTCGATCCCAACCCCAAAGCCATTGCCAAAATTAGCGGACAATAGACAAAGACTATGTTTGCGAGAACTAGCACTAGGTCGTATTGATTGCAAATGCAACACTATTATAAATGAGTGGGTGACCAATATTAAGAGTGGGAAGGGAATATAAAAAGGAAAGAGCTTTTTGTTTATGTTGTACCTGGTGATATTTGCTGATGTGGAAGCTTTTATTGCTCCGCAATAATAATAACGTAAATGAAATGTTTTCCCAAAGCAGAAGAAGCAATTTCTCTGAAATTACTTTCTTGAACCGTTTGTCAATTTTGGTAGAAGTAATATCAAGATGAAATATTTCAGCAGAGCACTAGAGTTATGAATGCACACTACAGTGGAGACGTTATATAAATTAACAATTATTTACGAATTAAATAATGTGGCATACAATTCAATATCTGTATATTATAGGGTGGACCTTAAAAGTGGTCAAATCGAATTTTCCGGGCCACTCTTTAAAGTGGTTCCAAATAAATAAATAAATAAAAATTGTGCAGACAATGATTCTGTAGCTGACCGTGGCTAAATGCACTTGATTTTTACCCATTTGAATAACATTGGCTGGTACCACAAGCCTTGTTTTAACTAAAACGATGTTTTAAGAAATATCAAATTTTATCATTTAATTATTATTATTAATTATCAAAATATGATTTCAAGGCTGAACATTGTATTCAAACAAATATTTTTTTAAAAAAATCGTCTATCTATTTTGCGCTTGAATACAGCTGTCGCCGTTTACCCTCCAACCGGACTCACCGAGCCGCAGTGTTTCAGCCATTGCTACATTTATTTAAGATGTATAAGTGGCCAGCTTATAGCATCCGTGTGTGATAAATACAAGTAGTTGTATTTATTTTTTACGACAAATCACACATTGTCGGTTGACGGGAATTGAACGAACGGAAGATGGTTCGGGTGACGTCACTGCGAACTACGAGATATGCGCTAAACCGCTCAGCCACCAAGCCGACTTAAGGGGGGGTTTCGAAAAAGCGACATGAAGTAATATCGGCCAAACTATGAACTATTGTATTTTTTCTTATAAAATGAACCAACAGAGGGCAAATCCTTCTTTAAGTATGAGGGTGAAATTAAATATTGAAATTTGAATTTGACAAATCTCAAAACAAAGTTTTAGTTAAAACAAGGCTTGTGGTACCAGCCATGGGTTTTGACACATTTTGGAACTGTATTTTTGTCAAAGGCAATAAGAGGTTTAAAATATCCACACAACATTGGAATATATGCTAGAGCACCCAAGAATATGTGGATAAAATTTAAAGTCCCAATCAATATTCTTAAGACAATTGTAGATAGCTTTTTTGGGCTTTTGTGCGATAGTTTAACCATCTATAATTATCTTAAGAATAATGTGTCAAAACCCAATGTTATTTAAATGGGAAAAATCAAGTGCATTTAGGCACGGTCAAATATTAATATTAAGCAAATCATTGCTAGCACAATTTTTATTTATTTGGAACCACTTTAGGGGGCGGCCCCAGTAAAAATTAAATTGAACCCTTTTAGATCCACTCTAATAATTTATCAAATTTCAAATTTCCTCTCCATTCTACAGCCACCATTAGGTGCAGATTTGAAGTCGACTGCCCGAGACCAGCCGAATACAATCTACAGAGATAGATTTCGAACGTCGCTCGCTAAATCCACTGTTATCTTGTTTGTTTATTAATCGAAATCTGATAGATTTGAATCTACAGTAAATTTCAAAGTTACAAAATCAGCCCTCAGATCTATTTTAAAATAAGAATGCGAATCTTGGGTATTATATATTAGGTAGGACAATGAAAAGTAAAATTCAATCACTTGAAATGAAAAATTCTCATGTCAAGCCGGGTGCACCTACACCCCACATTCTGAATTTTACACTGAATTTTACACAGTAATTACTTTAAAAAAAACTTGAACTTTTCATTAGCTTCAGAAACTCGCTTGTTAAACTTTTTTTGCAAAATTGTTTTTCGTACTTTTTTTATATTGGATGAAATAATTTTTCTTGCGAGTGGGCTGCAGTGGCACTAGCAGTAAAAGGTACACCAGAAGCGCCTGCAGAAAAATTCAAGGCCGTTGTTACCTTTGCAACCAAAAAAGGATCGAAAATCAAAACAGCAGTGCTTTAAATGCAAAAATTTTGTCTGCGCGGAGCATTCTATCCGATCCTTAGTTTGTCAGAGATGCAAAAGTAAAACTTTTATTTTTTTTATTATTATTTTTTTAAATTTCGGTTTTAATATATCCCAAATTAAACAATATTTTAGAAATTGAGCAATTTTTAAACAATTTATGCGTTATTCTGGTTGTTGTTTGTGGGGTGCAAACACACCCCACATGACCGTCTAGATAACAAATGATAGCTTGGCTTGAGAAGGGTTAAGAAGAGCAGTAGGAGTAAAGCCGCATTCACAGCCCGAAATTCGGTAAAATTCGTTGAAATTCGTGGAGTTTGTCTTACGGCAACGTGCACTTGCATTCACAGCGCTGAAATTTTGTGTACACGAATTACAATTTGTAGAAAAGTTTGCAAGCTCCAAACTTTTGCGGATAATTTAGGGTGCGTTCTACTAATTATATAAAATATATTTAATTTCAATGAACTCATTTTGTTGACGTTTAGGTGATTTGAATAGTTTTCATTGTTTTACATTGATTTTGATTTATTTTCTTTATTATATGTTCAAATCTGCTTTTTTTCAGTAAAGTACAAACAGAATATGGAATTTGATAATGAAAATTAAGATAACTTATTTGTTTATTATAATTTGCGAACAATTTTTATAAAGACAACAACTTTTGTTACTTTTGCATTGGTGAAATGTTGAGTAGGTATTAGAAAATAAATAATACACATTTAGATTCAGGAAGAGTATTTATTTTTTAGAAATCAACATCTATATTGTATGTTTTTAGCGTAGAACACTTTTCTTATAAAGTCATAATCAAAGTTGTTGTGGTTATTTCAATAGTTACTCATTTGTTTTGATGTTTTTTGTATTATTATCTAAAAGAAGTACTGCAAATTTCTAAATACTGTATTTATTACATATATTTTAAATAAAACTGTCTATGCCAGAGTTTCTTAACCGTTTGAAGGCGTGACTCAAATTTAACTATTGTATTGGTTTCGCGACCCACTATATAGAAAATTATTTAAAAAATAAAAACACATTTATTTATAAACAATAATCTATTCATTAGAATAAGAAAATGAATATGTACGAATATATTTATAAACAAAATAATATAAAATTAACCCCATAATATTAACAAATTCAAATAAAACGAAACTTATTACAATTTGGTACATGATTTTGATAAATTTTAATCTTATCTGATACTCAAATGTCCGAAACGCGAAACATCTGTAAAATTAGAATCAAAAATACGAGTAGCTTACAAAAAATAATGTTATTTAATGTAACCCCTGACTTTGCATAAATTTTGAAAATTCTTCAAATCGCGGTTTTAATTGAAAGACAGCATTAATTTTCTTGTTGGAGGGGGTTCTTCAAATTTAGTTTTGTAATTAAAAAAAAAATAGGTGTAGCAACAGGTAATAATATTTTCAATTTTTTAGTTCCCAAGATTGGTTTTTCTTTTTTAACTAAAATGAACTCAAGGTCTCGGTAGGGTTATTAGAAGTAGCGATTCTACATTGTATTGCTAACATTAACATTAGTAACATTTTTGAGGAAATGTTATAAACATTTTAGAAAAATATAATTAGTAAACAAATTTATAAAATTCTGAGTAGTGTCCGCGACCCACTACACAATAAAACATGACCCGTTACATTTGTTTCTATTGACATTGAGATGAATGTTGATTAATATGTAGCTAATTAATTTGGCGGATGATACCATACTAGCCACGCCAGATTTTTGTACTATGGAATTGTAAGAAAAGTATCTGGACTAATAACAGATATAATACCAACTCTTTCTGATGAATTCATAAAACTGAAATTATTAATTAGCGTTTACAACAAATTATATGGAATATAGTAAATTTATACTTCTTTATTACATTTACCAACATTGAAATAAAATAAAATTATATAAAAACTAGATTTTTGCTCTAGACAATGACGAATTAATTGACGAGAGGTTTGTATCTAAAACCAAAATTTGGAAATCGATTACGACATTTCAATAAAGATTGGTTTGCTATTTTAAATTGTTGAATTATAGTATATATTTATTTATATGGGCGCTGCATTTTACAAAATAATTCCGATGACAGTGCTTTATTATTTAGAGTTTTAAAAATTGGAAAAGAGCTCTGGAAAGCGATTCTGGATTTCCTCAGCATGAAATCATAATATTAATATGTCAAAAGTAAACGAGATAATGTTTGTAACGCACATTTAAAATTAGTTATAGTTTCTTTTTGATAAGAGTTACACAAATTGATATGCTATCAGCAGAATATTATTTGCTTCCCAATACAACAAAATTTTACGAAAATTAATGTAAAACTGAAATAAAAACTATAAGTTAATATTATTTTTCTACTATAGTAGGGCCAGTATCTATGGGTTTTATAATAAGTATATTTATGAATTATATTTTCCGGGAACTTTAAATTAGTAGTCATTGCTTTAACAATTCTAATTTTCTATGCATTATCTATTTTCAAATTTTAGTCATTATTAAAAATTATTACTTAGAAATATTTATAATTTTTGTTTATTTTGTTTTACCGTTTCTATACCTACTGCTATCCATATATTATGATAATAAGTAATTTACTTTACTGTAGTACTGTTCTTATGATATAAGTATGGCCCACTCAGATATTTCATTGGCCCACCTTTGGCCCACCCAGAAATTAATCCTAGTTACGTCCCTGCCTTTGCGACCTAAATTTGGGTCGCGACCCATAGGTTAAGAAACGCTGGTCTATGCTATGTATAATTAAAACCAAAATATAAAATAACTTTTACAATTTTAATGTTATACGACAATCTAATAACGGGTGGAAATCGCAATGGGAGGGTTGCTATTTTATTGACAAGGTTTTTAATACTTTTTAACGAGTTAATGAATGCATTGACAAACAAATGATTAATTTTCAGAAACGTTTATTTTTTTTGGCTAGATAGCATTACGGCACAAATTTCAAGCTGTGAACGGTCAAATTAATTTTTTCAAATTTCAGTGCTACAAATTTCACGGAATTTCGGCTGTGAATGCGGCTTAACGCTAAAGCTGGACTTATAATGACGCAACGTAAGAGGTAACGCGAACGCAGTAGGCAAAGTAAAAAAAATGATCATATGCTACAGCTATACTCAAAATTTTTGACTCTGTCGTGTCTAGTAATAAAACTATAAATATCGCAATTATGATAAAGCGGCATATACCTTACTTTCTGCAGTATAATACTGTCCATCGACCAATATTTTTGAGCCGCTTTATCCGTACACTGAATCTTTCGTCTACCTGGTATGCATAGGAAAATAGCCTTACAGTCCTTTAACATAAATTCTATTTTTGTTAGAAATAATCTCTTATGGGAATGGAAACTGTAGTCCCAAAAATGTTCTAAACAATTTGTTGTACAGTGGTTTTGAAATTTCCGTCATGATTCACACGATATTCACTGGATATTGAACTTACTCCAAGATCAATGTACGAGGTGTGTTCAAAAACTATCGCGAATTTTGAATTTTCGCGGGTTACGTATATTCGAATTTCGATCTTTTTGTGGCTTTATGTTGGTACTCATGTCTCTCACTTATGTCGACAAGCTCGGCCATTTTGAATGTTCACTTAATTGTTGACAGCTGCTTTGCTTGCACGTGTTTTGGATCGTCTTCGATTTTTACCTATTCAAAAAAATGGAACAAAGAACCTGTATCAAATTTTGTGTGAAAAACGAAATTAAGTGCGCGGATGCATTCCGAATGTTGACTGTGGCATACGGAGAAGCTACCTTGGACCAAAGCAACGTTTATCGGTGGTACAAAATGTTCTCAGAAGGCCGAGAAGATGTGAACGACGAAAAGCGTGCCGGACGCCCGAGCACTTCAACAACAGACGAAAAAATTAATGAAGTGGAGAAAATGATATTGGCCAATCGTCGAATCACCGTTAGAGAAGTTGCTGAGGACCTAAACATATCGATTGGCTCGTGCCATTCGATTTTTATCAATGATTTGGGCATGAGACGGGTCGCCGCGAAATTTGTACCAAAATTGCTCAATTGCGACCAAAAACAGCATCGCATGAACATTGCTAATGAGATGTTGGACTCTGTCCGCGACGACCCAAATTTGCTCCAGAGGGTCATAACTGGTGACGAATCGTGGGTTTATGGTTATGACGTGGAAACCAAAGTTCAATCATCTCAATGGAAGCTGCCGCACGAACCAAGACCGAAAAAAGCGCGCCAAGTTCGGTCGAATGTGAAAGTTTTGCTGACAGTTTTCTTCGATTGCAGGGGCGTGGTGCATCATGAGTTCTTGCCACAGGGTAGAACGGTCAATAAGGAATATTACCTGCAAGTTATGCGCAATTTGCGCGAAGCAATCCGCCAGAAACGCCCGGATTTGTGGAAGAACAAAAATTGGCTTTTGCACCACGATAACGCCCCTGCTCACACATCGTTGCTTGTGCGCGACTTTTTAGCCAAAAACAACACACTAATGATGCCGCAGCCACCGTATTCCCCAGATCTGGCCCCCTGTGACTTTTTCTTGTTCCCTAAACTGAAGAGGCCCATGAAAGGACGACGTTACGCTACGCTTGACGAGATAAAGACGGCATCGAAGGAGGAGCTGAACAAGATAAAAAAAATGATTTTTTGAAGTGCTTTGAAGATTGGAAAAACCGTTGGCACAAGTGTATAATATCTCATGGGGATTACTTTGAAGGGGACAAAATAGATATTCATGAATAAATAAATAATTTTTGAAAAAACACAAAATTCGCGATATTTTTTGAACACACCTCGTATAAGTAAATAAAATTATATAAGATAGCTGTGCTTTTATACTATACATTTGTAGAAGGGATGATTAAAATAACGAGAAATATTAAATACGAAAATTAAATCTGCTCCCAGGTTTAAAAACCAAGAAGCAGATTAGGTATTATATGTAGTCATTAAAGACAGCTGTGCTTTTATACTATACATTTGTAGAAGGGATGATTAAAATAGCAAGAAATATTAAATACAAAAATTAAATCCGCCCCCAGGTTTAAAAACCAAGACGCAGATTAGGTATTTTGTATAGTCATTAGGTGCTAAATATTTCCTTGCAATATATAAATTAACTTAAATTTTCGGAATGCTCAAATATAGTTATTAAAATCTTTTTGTACGTAAAATAAATATACAATACTGATGATAAATATTTGTTAAAACTTCACAGTTAATTACATTAAACGAAACCGGATATTTATGTTAGGTATTGTACAGTTATTAAAATAAAAAGTTTTTTTAATCATCCCTTCTACAAATGTACAGTATAAAAGCACAGCTGTCTTTACTGACTACATAGAATACCTAATCTGCTTCTTGGTTTTTAAACCTGGGAGCAGATTTAATTTTTGTATTTAATACTTCTCGCTATTTTAATCATCCCTTCTACAAATGTATAGTATAAAAGCACAGCTATCTTATATAATTTTATTTACTTATACATTGATCTTGGAGTAAGTTCAATATCCAGTGAATATCGTGTGAATTATGACGGAAATTTCAAAACCACTGTACAACAAATTGTTTAGAACATTTTTGGGACTACAGTTTTCATTCCCATAAGAGATTATTTCTAACAAAAATAGAATTTATGTTAAAATACTGTAAGGCTACTTTCCTATGCATACCAGGTAGACGAAAGATTCAGTGTATGGATAAAGCGGCTCAAAAATATTAGTCGATGTCAAACAGTATTATACTGCAGAAAGTAAGGTATATGCCGCTTTATCATAATTGCGATATTTATAGTTTTATTACTAGACACGACAGAGTCAAAAATTTTGAGTATATGGATCATTTATATTGAAGTAAAGTAAGCTGTAACGTAACTGCCGCAACGCAAGACTTAGGCAACTTTCATCTTTCTGCGTTGCTTTACCTAAACTTTTCTACCGCTGGCCAATCAGAAGTCAGCATTTTAAATATTGCGCTGAGATTGAGGGCGTGAGCCATTTTACCGATATTCGATACCGACTCATCTGTCAGAATTGTTTGTTTGACATAGATATGAATAGGAAAATAATTCAAATTGTCGAAATAAATCAAATTTTATACGATAAATCGTCTAAAGATTTCTAAAACAATAAAAAAAACCATAAGTGTGGGAAGCGAATGAAGACCGGCAACTACAACTACTGAAACGACAACATGCACAACTACTATTAAACCTATATTTATGTACGGGCTGACCGGGCTAAAGCCCAGGACGACAAGCAAAATTCAAGCACGACTTTCATCAACCCGATTTTGACAAACGCTATTATTATAGACAAAAGCTTTCGATGTTAATATTAGTGTGATGAATGTGTACATGCTAATAAACGTGTAAATAAACTTCATTTCACAAATATTGTGTGTTATTTTCTACATGCTCAACAAAAACCTATAAAAAGCTTATAAGATTGCCAACTATAGTGCCGAAGCTCAGACAAAATATATCGAAGTTGAACGAAAGATGCCGAAATTTTTGCATATTATTCTGATTGGTTAGCAGTAAGACTTTCCGCGTTTATAAATCAGATAGTTGCTTTACTTTCTACTTTACTACAACTGCGTTACGTTTTGCGTTACTTCATTATAAATCCAGCTTAAGAGACAGAATAAAAAATGAAATTATTAGAGAACAACTAGAATGTAAGTCTGTATTAGACTTCATAAAGTACCCATATTTTACAAAAAAAAATATTACATATTTCAGATGCTTTTTTCCACTCATCACAGCTAATTTTGACATGAACGTCAACGCGACGTGTACGAGCTTAGATGTGAGTGACAGTTTTGTGATTATTTTAATTAAAAATGTGTCTATACTTTAAAATATTTATTGTTGTTGTTTCCATTATAAGTATTATTTTATTAATATTAGGTTTGGTATATAAGATTGGAGGCTCTAAAGAAGAGAATAAAAATTCAACGTTACTCCCTGATGACGAAATAAAATAGAACCGACAGATACAGGTGCGTCCCCGTAATTCGGAGAGACCGCGCTAGCTTGATTGGGCCACATAATCAGAATATACGACGATTGTCCGATGAAACCAATACGAGTATGAATGACGAATGTGATAAAAATAAGAAACCGAGGAAGACCTAAAGATTAATGGGCCAAGGTAATATTGAAGTTCTTGGAGAAGAAATACACGACGATTCAAGATGCTAGGAATATAGCAAGGAATAAGAAGTAATGGGTGAAATACTAAATATTCCTTACATGATTAATAATAATGTCAGATAAAATCTCATAATGTCAAGACCCAAGATATTAAATTACAATTTGTAACAATTTGTCCGGAATACTGACGAAAATAGATGAATATAGTGACCCTATGAAATTATACTAAATTATACTTCTTTTTATTGTAAATATACTCTGGAATATCATATTTCCATACAAATATGTTAATTAGCCTTAAATTAATTACCTAGAAAATGCAAAGAATTTTCCAAACAGAAATTAAATCTTGAAAATTGTCGTTAACTCCCTCGTCTGCTCTCAGAAATATTTTGCATTCTTTGCAAATTCAAAATATTTACGTGGAATTCAGCAAATGCCGGGAATTAATAAAGAATTGAATCTAATGAAATATATTGATTTTATTCTCAAAATATTTACGATTCCATGAATCAGTTATTAATTAATAACGGTTCGGGTGACTTTTTTTAAATCGATGCGGAAGGGATTTAAAAATGGCATTTCAAATACAAATGCGTTTAAATTTGTAATAGTAGCTAACCGGGTAGTAAACTTGGTAACTCTGTTGAATAAAATATGTCCGGGTACTAGTAAGTTTTCGCCAAATTAATAATATATTATTTCAATAAATTATTGCATTTTATATTATAAGAGTATAATTTATTGTGTAGACTTTTGCTTCCCTTTGGCAAAATTATTTAGGAGATAGACTTATTTCTGCCTTTTTGGGAAGAATTTTATTTTCGAATTTACTTCATTACAATTTTTGTGGACGTTTCGAAGGCCCAATGCTTTCATCTTCAGCAATCTATGTTTGAGAATATGGTTTTACATTTTATTTTGCATTGTGGTTTGAATATGTTTTCACATAAAGCTCTATCATGAATTCGAACTTAAAAGACTTCATCAAGGTGATCACCTCCATGCTGTTTGTTTTGTGAGGTTGAAGTAATTTGTGTTATATTTTATATATTTTACGCAGAGTTAGTTACATGATAATTGAAAAAAAAAATATAAATTTTGAATAGGGGACTACAGCGCAATTGATAATGAAATGAGAAATTAGGAAAAAATATTGAAAGTATATGCTTAATAATAAATATTAATAAAGAAATAAAACCACTTAATTGAAATACTTCGGAAATAAGGGGATTTTTGTTATAGCAGCTCGTCAGTCATATGAAATCCATAAATATTATTTTGATTGGCGACTCAAAGACGGCCTATAAATATATAACGAATACCCAGTTAGGGGCGGAGCTTACTACCAATAGAAGTAGAGAAATTCAAATAGCGGAGGCGTGGCTATCGCAGTCCAGTAATGCAATTCTCAATCAGTTTTTATTTGAATATAAATATTTTGCATTAAACTTAATAATTTAAATACACTTCCAATTATAAATCATGTAGACTTGTACAGTATAATAATGTTCATTTATTTTTTATAAATATAATTTAGAAATAGCATATATTTCAAGAACATTTAGGTCCACGAAGAAAATAGTTTGGTATAAAAACTTATATTCGTGACGTCTCATCTATATTTTCAAATTTCGGAGGACTATAACTCGCTTATTAATAGGAATTTTTTCACTGGATCGTGCTAAAAATCGCATATCGAGATTTTGGGAAATGACCACGTTTTAAGGTCCCTAGAATCCAATTTTAACATTTTAACGATGATGTCTGTGTGTATGTGTGTGTGGATCCTCCACTCTAACTCAAATACTATCATTCAGAAAATTTTGAAACCTTGTATTTCGAACTCATATTTAACTTCATTTTATTATATCTCCGGTGGCTCAATGTTTATTAACAAACAAAGCGCAGTTATTCAAATGTATGTAACTGACAGATAAAAAATGTCACTACCAAAGAACTAATCATTTCAAAATAATATTAGTAACGTTTTAAAAAGAAAAAAGTGAATAGAATAGAAAAGAAATTCAATACAGTTTCCAGCATAAGTAAATACATATATGTAGGTATGTATTTAGATTAATAAAAATTAACGATTCACAAAAATGTTTAAGCTAATCCTAATTTTTGAATTAGTGAATTCTATTCTATCCCGGTATTTAAAATTTATTCTTCATTTTATTATATCTCCGGTGGCTCAATGTTTAGAGCAACGCCTCATAAGTCATGAGTGCGCTCGGGGCTCTGGGTTCGAATCCCACTAAGGCATGGGTGTGTGTGAATGTGAACCTACTGTATAATTGGGATTTAATCCCGTTGAGGGGTTTAAAAAAAGATAGTTACTTGGATTAGATTAGACTATATTTTAAGAAATAAACTGTCAAAATTAGAGTATAATTCGCTAATCTAAAAATGAGGATTAACTTAATCTTTTTTGTTACTCGGGGTGTAAATGGCGGGAGGTATTGTGTTGGCCACACCAGATTTTTACTTAGTAGATTCAGTAGTCAGATTGGTAAAATTCTATTAGCTCCCACATAAGTTAAAACTCGACCCCTTTTGTGGGAATAATATAATGTCCAATCTGAATTTTGGACTAAGACGAATACAGTATCTTACCTCAAAAATTTCAAGCAAATATTTTGTGACATTCATCTTTTTTCTCCCAGCTCTCCATATGTTATAGAATAGATATTGGAATTTCAGTAGCAAAAATATGCGAGTTGTTAAATTTATGAGCAAAGTTAAATTAGTACCTAAGAATGAAAGAAAAAAAATGTTTTCCGTATATGAGTGCAGCAATTTATTGCGATACGATCTGTATACAATAATCTAATGATCAATATTTGTACAATCAAGACGTATTATGATGAAATCAGCATTATTACTTCTTTGCATTTATTATATTAAAGTTCATATTGCATGTAAAACCATAATTTTCCCAAATGATTTGATATATAAAAATATTTCCTCATAATTTGATCGTTCAGTGATAATCAAACTTATTTAGTTTGTCTAGTCTCTAGTGGCAGTTTTATTAAATTGTATATGGAATATTAATTAAAAATAGATTGGTTCATGTAAAGTAATTAACATAGCGGTGTTTAATGCAGGGTTGTTGATGACGTTATTGAGCGAAACCAGACGTTGAAAATTTTCTCGATATAAAATCACTAACTTTTCATTTTAACGTAATTTATCATTTTTATCTTTTTTAACTACGTTAATTAAAAATGTCTACATAAAATAAATGAAGAGTAATTATGAAGTTTGCAAATATAGAATAAAAATAAACAGTAGTGTAATTTTAGATATTATTATCTTTACCTTTATAAATATTATATGTTGTTTAAGTTTCATTGTACTCCTTGTTTATTGTAGTATCTATTTGTAATTTTTCTAAATATGGCTTCGTGGAAATAAAAGCCAGCTTGGGAATAAATCTCATTTTAAATATTAAGTTACGGAAACTTTTGATGCATTTTAATTCAATAATCATTTAACGAACTTTGAAGCAGATTTTTTGCTTTAACAATAAGTTAATTGATAATTTAGACAAGCTGGTAATTCAATCTCCTAATAAAGTGTCAGGTAATTTAACTGTCAGATTCAATAAAAATATCGCAAATTTTATATAGAACAAGCATATATTTTTAATTGCCAAATACATCTTTGGATTAATGAAAGAACAACCAATGTCAATATTCGTATAATTAACAGGGATAACAGTTTATACAGAAATACTGTATGTTATATAAGTAATGTGTTACGTTACCACTTATAATAAACAAGGTTGTAATCGTAATCTGCAATAATTTCTTTTCTAATGTTGCAATTGTAAAATCACTTCAAGACGGACCAATAGCAATTATTTACTTGAATAAAGAATTATTTAAAAATCATAGTAATAGTTTGAGTGAAAGCAACACATCATTTTTGTAAAGTCAGAGGCGAAACATAACTATAAGCCTTATCATGCTAGAAGTAGTATCTCTGACTTGTCATCCATTATCCATGACTTCGGTTCATATCGTTGACTTACTCCAGTGTGATACATAGGCGCCGACTTATGAATTTTCGTGTGGGGGCTAAAAGTAGGCAACAGAAAATTTACCAACTAAAAGCTTTGTGTTAAAATTGGTACATAAATAAATAAAATTGTGCAAAGATGCGAATTTATCGTATGATTTAAAATATCTGGGTACCTACTTAAAAAAAAAATCTTGACTTTTTTAAAAATTAACAGCGAAACAACATAAGACAGATAGAAGATAAATTTCACCTATGTATTGGGATTTTCAAGTATCAAGAGATGGCGCTGATCGCATTAAACACTGGTACACTTTTTGTTGACGTGTGTCAGCGTAGCATTTCTGTCAATTGTATTTCTTTAGTTTTCGTATTATTTTCTCATTTATTAGTATTTTTACCTTCCGTCACCTTTAGGTAAGGAAGGTATTGTCTTTGGTCAAAAAATTCGATGATGAGTTTTTAATCAATAAGCACGTTTTAGGGTCCCTAGAATACGAATTTACTATTTTTACGATGATGTCTGTATGTGTGTGTGTGTGTGTGTGTGTGTGTGTGTGTGGATGTGTGTATGTGTGTGTGTAACAAAATTTTCGTCTGCGATAACTCTAATACTACAGTTACAAAAATTATAATTTTTTCGTGCACTTCTTCGTTACATTCATATGAAGAGCTGATTAGATTTTGGTTACAATTGGTCAACCGGAAGTACCATCATTTGAAGATTTTAACAGTTTTTCTTGAAAAAACTATGTTAAATATAATTTTTTCACATTTGATGTTATTATAAATATTAAAGAATATTTTATTCTCTATACGATTTGACTGCAATTTATACTTAATATTAAATGGATATTGAGTTAAAAAATTATAAAGAAATTAAATTTCATAAAGTAGCCATAGCTATGGAAACAGCTACTATATTAAGAAAATTCTGATTGAAAGATGTCAGTGTCAAGTGAAATTGACATAGTGTGTTTGTCTTATAATTTTTACTGGAAATATATGATCTTTTGCTTTCTGTATGGAATTTGTATAAAATACATACAACTGCTTTAAGGTAATGTACAAGAAATAATAATAATAAATCTTTTATTTCTGCAGATACATTACACTGTATATAGAAAACGTCACAAAATAATAATTTTCTGTATGAAATTTGCATAAAATACATGCAACTGCCGGAAGGTAATGTACAAGAAATGGAATATTTAATTTAGCAAGGAACTTTCCGTATGAAATTTATGAAAATATATAGAACTGACGGAAGGTAATGTGCTGGCCACATCAGATTTTTTATTGATAATTCTAGTATGTATAATAGAGTTTTTGTAGTCCTATAGTTTTAGTTATATGTAAATGTCAAATGTGTACCACTGTTTGTAGTTCTAACAGTCGCCGCTAGTTAGCGTTTTCTTATTTGAAAGTCCCAATATTGAAAATATAGTATATAAAATTTATTTCACAGGACTTTGCAAAATCTACCTTAATTTTCACAAAAATCTGATAATTTTATTATTAATTTCCGACAATACTGCAGTTTAAATCTGGCAACACTGGTGGCAGTACTATTTGGGCATGCGCAACAGTCTCTGAAATACAGGAATATTACTTTTTGGGAGTAAAAAACGTCAGAAGTTGATATTTTTTTGTTTGATACATATAAAATTAGTATACTTGCCCACAATTGCAATATTTTTCCAGCGTTTTCATTCATTTTACTTGAAATAATGAGATATGTCAAATTTGAAATATGTTGTCATTAAAGACATCAAATCATAACCAAAATCAAGTATGAAAATCCACTAAAAGTCGGAGAAAACGATTGTTCGTTATTGCAGTGTGATAGATCGAGTTGGTCATACAAAATAAGTCAGCGAAAAAGAGTCAGAGATATGATTGTAGTGTGATAAGGCCTTAAGACAATTTTTATTAATGGTGACTATTTTGGCGTACTTCTCCGTAAACCAAATGCATGTCGGTATATTCTTGATTAGTGAAAGTAACAGGCGTTCCTAAATATCTGAGTTCTACGCCACTTATATAAAGTGACCATCCGTCTAGCATTAGGCTGGACTGTCCAGCATTTGCATGACTTGTCCAGCATTGATAAGTATCCGTCATTTTGTCCAGCACTGATATGTGCCCGATATTTTGTCCACCGTTAAGTTTTTTTTTTGGATTTTAAAGGAACAAAATAATGTTTTAGGAAATTAGTTGGTATAACTGCCTATATTTTTAAAAGTTTCACTAGTTTCAAGTTTCTTAATTGATGATTTTCTAAATCAGTTTTCAAAATTATTGTATAAAGTTTTGTGTATTTTCATTAAATGTAATATTTTTATATGGACGTCATAGTAGTTAATGGCATATTTAAATCGAAATTTTAAAAATGTTTGAATGGGACTTATTTGAAAAATATTAATGAGAATGAAAAAATAAACTTAAAAATAACCAAATTATTATCTTTAAATATATTTTTCAATTATTAATTTCTTTCATTTCCTTCATTTTCAATTGTTTCATTAATTGCTATTTTTAATCTATAAATTTAATAATTGTTTAATTCTTAAAACAAAGGACCTTGACACATAGTTGGAAAGCTAAAAAATTCTTTCAATGGTTCAACTTTTCAATATGGCATTCATATAAAAATTAAAACTTCTCGAAATTCAACAGGGATAAAAATGCAGTATTATTTTACATTTGGAAAATCTGATACTTACATTATATAGTTATGCTGGAAACTATGGTTTTATTTACTATTTTGTTTTTAAAACGTTACTATTTTAATTTGAAATTATTCGTTCTTTGACATTTATCTGTCAGTTACATACATTTGTGATATGAACTGTGTAACCAAGGAGATGTATGTACTTTTTTAAAACGTAGGCTCCGGGGTTTAAATTATAAATAATTTTATAAATTTATCCATTAAATATATAGAAAAAGTATTTATGCAAATCTGAAGAAAATTTAATAATCTTTAATTTTTATAATAACACAAATCTCATAAAATAACATTTAAAGGTATTTTTCGAAGAAAAACTATTTT
This sequence comes from Harpalus rubripes, assembly GCA_963082715.1. NCBI lineage: Eukaryota > Metazoa > Arthropoda > Insecta > Coleoptera > Carabidae > Harpalus > Harpalus rubripes. Next base: position 18,616,578 of record OY720449.1, read on the forward strand.
GAACTTCAAGTAAAGTACCATTTCGGGTTATCTGATTTACACCAAAATCTAAGGGCTTCTTTCCATATAAGAATAAGTTGGAAATACAAGGTTTCAAAATTTTCGCCTATAACTAATGACCTATTCATTTTTTCTCAAATAACTATACACCAATAAAATGATCTTCTAATGTGGAAACATTGGTCTAATTTATCCGTCTTATTAGTGTTAAGGCTGATTATTTATACTATACAAACATAATTATGGTACACGGTGTTTTTTTTTGTTTAATAGAGTGACGAGCATTGACGTCAAAGAGATCTGGTCACTTTACACCTATTGCAAATTTAAATTCAAATATGGGTAGCTTTATAGTCCCACAACTTTTACAACAACAGATTGTGGAGAATAAATTTCAGAATATCGTTATAGACAGCCATAGCTCAGAATATTACTCCGGTAAATTAAAGGCTCGGGTGGCTGACATAATCTTTTCATAATTTATTTATTCAATATTCGTAATTTTGAAAATTAATGATTCAAAATCAACAAGAAACTTTCTGTGTTAATACTTAATACCGAGAGTTCCTTTCTGCCTTTGGCATACAATTAACTTGTCAACTGCAAAGCTATCGGGAAACGGCTAGTGGTTGTAACAGATTTGCACCGAGTGGGCAACACACATGGCATCTAATTAATTGTAAAATATTCGTTAATGGATATTTCATGATATTTGAGGCTATTTAGCATCAAAGATCTTGCGAGATATTGGCGGAGAGTGAATGAACCGTCCACTTTCTTTCTTCTTCATTTTATGCAGCAATAAAATATATTTGAATGCAGCTATCTTTGCATCTGGTTGGATAATATGAACTTAGTTTTGAAGCAAATACATAAACGAATTATTTGGATATGCGCCAACTGGATCAATGCCATTTACATTACCGATTCAGGCTTTATTCCGTCTTCCGTAAACCTTGTATTTATATTTTATTTTGCAAACTTGGCAGAATGCGACAATAACCATAGCAAAGACAGAAAACGAAAGTTGAGAACATTTAATATAATATGTTCTTTAATACATAATGACTTACAACTCAAATCTAACAGCAGCTTTTCAGTTTGCTTTGAACTAAGAATTTTTCTAATTTTGTTCGAGAAAATTATGGTAGTGCTTTCTCCACAACAACTTTGAGAGACCGTAAAATGGCATCTGATAAGCGCTATTTACGGTACGGATAAGTATAGTGTTTGTTTCGGGATTTTCAACCCCTATGGGTTTATATTCCTAGGGCGGCCCGCCACACACATATATTAATTTTACTTTACAATTGCCACGACGTTCCTTACTTAGATGCCATGTATGTTGCCCAACGACCAAATATAACTAGACAAAACTTCATTTGGTTTGTTTTGATTTCGGCTGGCCAGACAGAGAAACTAGGGATAGAGATATGTCTTGTCTAGTCCGAGTATTTCTCAATAGATGTCACCACTGAGACCACGTAGAGTATCAGTGTCTAGTTTGAACGTTGCTCACTAGAGGCGCAAGTGTTCTTAGTTAAAATTTCGTGGTTAACATTAAATAATTTAGAAGGTTAATTTTTAAAAAAACCAACATGTCACTCACAAAACCACTACAACTACAAAACAAATCAAAATACACATGCTTCTACGTGGCCTGTAGTGAGCAACGTTCAAACTAAACACTAGACTATACACTGACACTCTACGTGGCCTCTAGTGAGAAATACTCGAACTAGACAAAACATATCTCTATCTCTAATTTCTCTGTCTGGCCAGCCAAAATCAAAACAATCAGTGAGGAGGGATAAGGAATGTTTTGTCTAGTTATATCTGGTCGTTGATGTTGCCCACCCGGTGCAAACCCTTGTTACAACCACTAGTCCGATAGCTTTGGGGTTGCCATGTTAATTGTATCTCAACTGTGTAATGTTTTGGAAAAGTCCCGTGATCTGAAACAGAATATGACGTCAAAGTTCATACAGCTTAACAGGTGACAAACTATCGTCTACCCTATACGTTATTTATTTATGTAAATAAAATAGGTTTTCCTACTGGCTTCGAATGAAGTGTTGTGTGTAATTTGACGTCACAGAAGTGAGGGGTTGTTTTCCATGAATAAAATTGTTACCAGCAGAAACAAATGTAAAACCGGTCATTTTCATATTTTATTCAGTGTTATTTGCTGTAGCAATGGGGCTAAGAGTTAGAATTTTGCAACGTTAATACCTCCGGCTATATTGAAAACTCTTGTTAATCCCGGTTTTAATAATCTAAGGAAAAACGAGCTAAACGATTTAAGACGATTATTCATGCCATTACATTCTAGGTTACTGGAAATTACCTCCTAGATGAAAAATGGTGGAGTTGCCGCCAGAAATTAAAAATGTATTCTAATGATTTAACGTCAACTATAATTGATAAAATAACGGTTAATAGATTCTCACATGTGTTATAATTCAACTAGGTAATAATTTGTGTGAAGTTGAAGAGGAAAAATAATATTTATTAGAGTTATAAAATTAGTATATTTTATATTACGAATAAATCGATGTTGAGGTATTAATAAATTTGAACTTTACAATTTTAACATTGCTGCAGTATATGTTATGCCAGGGGCACAAAAATAGTATCAGGCACGTGGTTTTTACCTTTTGTCACAGGTAAGGAAGATACCATTTACTGTGTTTGGTCAAAAAATTCAGTCTAGAGTCCATACTATAAAGTTTTAATATTTTACGATATTACGGTGGAGTCTGTGCGTGTGACGATTGGGGTATTCTAATGTAGTAAAATTTAAGGTAAAAAAATGTTATAATAATAATATTGTGGATTATGCTAAAAAATAACGAATCGAGTAAAAAACTCAAAATTTAATTTTTGTAATATGAGTTTTCTTGCAATTTATTTTGGCGCTAAAAATACATTACGTGGTTTGTATTAGTTTTATTATGTTTTATGTACAAGTTTTCTATTTCTATAATATTTCTAAATGTTATCAGCTTCTTTTACGTTACATCCGGTAAAATTCAAATTTTCAGGTAATTTTTAAAACTTCATGTCTTACTCAAATTAAATAAAAAAGAACTCAAAATTTTGGATTTATGATACAAATGTGTTTCAGAAAATAAAATTTAAAAAATATTAAAATACCCCATTACATATTTTTCGAATTCCATGTTTTCAATAGATATGTCATCATCATTACCGAAATCTGTGTACAAAGCAGATTAGCACACCCAGAAATGGGTAATATGATGATATATTTATTTATTTATTTTATTTTTTCATGTTTAATGTACATCTAAACGAAGATATCTTTTTACTTGAAACTCTTAATAGTTTTCTTGAAACAATAAAACGTCATTTTTACTACTGAAGGTTTTAGTAAATAAGCACTCTAAAGGTCCGTAACATCCGATCTTAACATTTTTACGATGATGTCTTTGTGAATGTGGACTTGGGACAATTATAACTCAAATATTATAAGACTAAAGACGTATGAAACTATTTATTCCTCTTTTAACATTAATGTAATGTAAAATGAAATTTGCGAGTGATATTGTGGCAGCCACAACAGATTTTTTCTTATCAGTTAAAGAACATCTGAATTATGTATTTTATATGAAGTACAATACAAAAATATAACTCTATGAATGAATTACTTTTTATATCAAACGACAAGTAATTTCCCAGCGAAATTAGTTTACAAAAAGTTATTGTTCCAACTAATGAATTAAACCTGTATAAAAATAGATTTGCGGGTACATACCATGCGTGAAGATGTTGATAGTCTCATTGTGCAAATAGAAGAGACTATGAATGCATCCCCAGATGGACAAAAGCGGCCTATACCCCGTGAATATATAAGGGTTGAATTGCAGGTGTTGAGGCATATCCTTCCAGAGGAGCAGCTTCTTTGGAGTCTTAAATGGATCCATGCCGGTGCCATTCTCCTTGTCGGGGGTGGTGGGGGCGAGGGCGCGTCTGCGGGGCCCCGCGTCCAAGCCGCCGCCGTTCTGCATGTCGCGAAGCCGTCGTGGTGTCACCGCATGGACGCCCGACGCCGTGCCGTGCCGTACAGCTCCCGAGCAACGCGCGCCCCTGACTGGCGGCGCTGCATCCACCGCCTCCGCCACACTGCCACACGTTGCCATGGCGACACGTGTATTGATTCACGCGACCGTGCCCGACGAATAAATGGTGGAGGATCTCCCGCCAGAAAGTGAATGCCAAACGCAGCGTGATAAATGGCAGCCCCTATGGTCAAGGACAATCATTTTTTTATTTTTTTATTTGTTATACCTACTCGATAAAAAATATTAAATCTTTATTTTAGATTTTGAAACCTGCGAATAAATGCACCCAAAACTGGGTAATAATGGGTATATAACTGATAATTTAACATTCTAAATAAAACATTACTATTTTTGTTTTGTTAGTTTCCATATTTATTATCTATAAGTGTTTACAAAGTTGTGAACAATATTACACTTTATGTACATGTTATACACATTTCAAAGTTCGCGCCCATACAAGGGACAACTAAATTAGTGTTGTGGCAACACTTACAAAAGGCCCATAAACCAATTTTTTTATTAATTTTCTTTATGAAACTGTATACATACTAGATATGACTATTAATGAAGACACGACTTGAAAATTGGAGATGGAGTTTTGACGTCACGTGTGCAGACCAGTGACATTGTAACAATAATTTTTCATGACAGATCCGCCATCTTTCTCACCAATGAGAATGGATAGTATATAGGGCGCGAGCAGACACGGGACTCGAGCCACCTTGACGTGCTTGGAATCAGCTGATTTGTGTGCGCATGTCATTTTGACAAGAACAATGTCACGTTGACAATACCAATGTTTTGATTTTGAACTGCTTTAATGTTATTATTTTACAATTATTAAGCAGTAAAACATATGAAATTAAAAATAATAACATTTTAGCAGTGAAAATTCAAAATAAATCAAAACATTGGTATTGTCAATGTGACATTGTTCTTGTCAAAATGACATGCGCACACAAATCAGCTGATTTCAAGCACGTCAAGGTCGCTCGAGTCACGTGTCTGCTCGCGCCCTATAGGTTGGCGCTATAGAATTATAGGCGCGGGTTCTCAGCTTTCATATTTTTGGTCAATAGAATCAAATCCACAACCGTCGCGTCATAAAATGTTTAATTCGTTATAACTTTATTATAAAGAATGTATTCTAAAATTATTCAGCAGTGTCACTTATTAATCAGTAATAAAATATTTACTAGGGTTACAGGATCCGCTTCGCTCCGTGTAGGCTCACGCTCCTCTTATTTTAACTAGTGGTACTTATTGTACAAAAATACCCTTTCCCTAATATTGTAGGGTTCTCTCTCTGTCTTGTTATATTGTTATTGCATGTTAATATACATATTTCAAGTTCGCGCTCATACAAGTGACAAATAAATTAGTACAGTGGCAACACTGATAATTAACGTGTCCTTCTTCTGCTTGATGATGTGGTATACTTGCCACTTGCTCCGTGCACTTGCTTAACCTTAATGTTTAAAACAGATGTCACTTCGTAATCGTAATTTCGGTGTTTGGATATACGTGTAATTCAAACAAATGTAACATATTTGAAACATATTTTTCTTGCATATTATATAAAAAATATGTATTCCATATATTTATTAAGCTTTATTCTTGTGTCTTCTATATTAAATGTTAATGCCGGTGAGCTAGAATTAGTAAACGACGATGAATTGTTAAACTTAATTCGCTCAGAAAAATACATTGTTGTTCTTTTTTGTAAGTAAAGTATACATTTATATTCTACATAGAACCATTTATAAAATAAGTTTTTTTTTAGCTAAGAAAGACTGCGAAATATGTGATAACTACGAAAACGAATTAATTCATCTAAGAGAGGATCTCGTGGACACTTTAAATGCGTGGGTCGTTAAGGCCATGAACAGTCAATTAGTGAGACTTTACAGTCCAACTAAAGAACCCTCTTTAGTGTTCTTTCGCCATGGCGTGCCTCTACTATATGACGGTCCTCTTAATGATGAACTTATTCTTCACACATTTACTGATAATAAAGAACCATCTGTTAAAGAACTAACTGACGAGACTTTTGAGCATTTGACTCAAGCGTCAAGTGGTGCTACTACGGGCGATTGGTTTGTAATGTTGTAAGTAATTTATAGAATTAGGAAAGATAAGAAAGATACAAATATAGTGAATTTAGTTATAGTACAGAATGTGTGGATTGCCAGAGACTTCAAGCAAGATGGGAAGCAGTAGGAGCTAAACTTAAAACACGAATGAATGTAGCTAGGGTTAATAGGGGTGAAGCCGGTGCTTCAACGGCACGAAGATTCGAAATATATGAAGCACCAACATTCATTTTGTAAGTTTTATTACAAAAAATAATAAACAAATCATTAGTAGATATTTTTAGATTCCGCCAAGGAAAAATGTATAGATATACCATTCAAAAATATGATGTAAGTTCTTTCGTTGGTTTTGCACAAGAGTGGTACAAAAACATGAAACCCGAAAAAGTTCCTGTACCAAAAACGCCTTTGTAAGTATTTTTAAGTATCAATAATGTTGTGGTTATTAATCATATATATGTTTTAGTGATGATTTAACTGCGATGATTGCCCAATACTTAAAAGAAAATACGTGGATATGGAAATTAGGTTCGATTACTTTTGGAATAGGTATTTTACTAGCTTTGTTAATAAGAATGAAATCTCGTAAACCTGCTAAACCTGAACCTAAAAAGAAGAAGTAAAAATTTCAATTAATTTTAAATTTCAGTAATTCAAACATTCATTCCAACAGTAGTTTGTATTTTTATATTCTTTATTTTTATGTATACAAAAAGGTGCAATAAATACTAAGTTTTAAAATATTTTTAACTTCTAATAGACAAGGTTACTATTCAGTCATAAATAAATACATATTAAAATATACATACTCCCTGAATAAACGAAACAAATATATACAAATAGTTCGCCAAGTTTCATAGAAAATTTACAAGATCATGTTTGAGCATCATTTATTATAAAAATAAATAAAAGTACAAAGAATTAATTCTACTCAGTGCAATCAGTTGCATTTGCAAATTAGTGACGTGAGCAAATATTCCAGTGAAATTTTTAGTAGACGAAACAAATGCAATCCAATATGGCGGCAATTTTTGGCGCCATATATTTCATTTGTTTTGATGTTTTATAAACAAATTCCACAAAAGCAGTGCTACTATAATAGTGACAAGACCACGATCACAATATTTCTAACATTAACTATTATCCTTTTCATATATTGTCAACTGTAATATTAACTCTAAATAAAGTTTGGTTATTGGCTAGTGAAGCTCGAATATTATTCTCGAATTTTTCCCTAATAATAGAAAAATCCATCATGTTTTGAGGCTTGGAATCAATCCAATATCTATCAAATTCGTAAAATAAGTAACAGTATAATTGGTGAAAAGTTCGTATTGTTGGCAAGTTTCGCGATGCGTTGAAGATATGTGTTTTAGCAGAGCCATCTTTTAGCAGATGATAGGCCATACTAGTAAGATTTATTCCTACAATTGCAAAGGCATACCCATGAACAGGATGATAAGAATGAGAAAGAACATGTCTAGCAGGTCCTTCATATTCAGTAGCGAAATATAATAAATTTTCTAGTCCTAACATTCCCATCCCGCGGAAATCTGTTTTCGGATCGTCTCCTTGGAATCCAATTTCTTGCCATTGTTTAGTTACTCGAGATTCTAAGGGGTCATCCGGCATTAATCTTTTCCATAAATCCAATAATTTTTCCTCATGATGTGGATTGTCAGAATCGTAGATTGTCGTCCGAATTTTTTCAACTTCAACCATTAATTGTCGATAGCCCCAAATTTGTTCCAAACACTTCCCGAAAGAATGAACAAATTGCGGATGAACTGCTGGTTTTATTCTTTTTACGTGAAGAATTGTTATAACTCCATGAGTTATCATTGCTCTTTTTCCGTCATCGACGAATTCTAAATTATCAGCTGTATCATTTAATTCTTCAATTAGTTCTTTAATTTGTTGAGATTTCGAATAGTGTAGAGAAAACTCTACTCCCAAACTTCTCGGCGCACCAGGGGGTTCCCCGTAGCATATTCTTTGTAGTTCACATAGTCTAGTAGTTCGGCGCAAAAACCATTTAATGAGCGGGCGAAAATACCAATAAAGATAGGAAAATATTACTCCAAACATTGTATATTTTCATGTGCCTCTATTTCTAGATATATTAGAAGTTATGGCAAGGCACTGTACATAAGTTCGATTGAGTAGAATCACACAGTTTTTATTGTTTTATAATTATTACTATGTAGATATCTTTTATAATACATTTTAAACATAATTCTGGTTTGGCTTTTGACGTTTATTTGATATTTGACAGTGATTCGTAGTCGATACTTGGACCACGGTCTACTACGTAAGTTTTGCATATTACAAAAATAAAAAAATTGAGGAAGATATATATATTATTGTTGAATCAATTATAATAATTTATTATTGTTAAAAGTTAATATTTATACTTTAAATCAAAAATATTATCGTTTTCAAACATAGCTGGCGTCAAATTAATTTTCTTAGGGTACGTGGTATAAATGTAAATCACTATATATTTTGCGAAATATGTACAACATATGCCTTTGCTCTAATCAATAAATATTTTTTGTTATATTATATTTTAAATAATTTGCTTTACTTATTGAGATAACACGTGAAATATACTTGACTTTAAGGTTATTGCCTACGCTTATGAGAAAACAAATGACAATTTTTGCGCATGAGCGACTACCATATTGTCGGTAATGTAGTGTTTGACAGTACTATTTTGTTTTCCTTTCATGAAACACGAGAGGATTTTAAAGAATTTTAGAAGAAATATTCACCAAATTGTATGCACAACAAGCATTTGAGCTTGTTTGCATGTCTGTTTAATTCATTTCTTAAATGGATTGATGCAGCAAGCATATTTTACAAGTTATTAAATTAGAGTGCAACGACCACGACTATCGCGCCAAGAAGCTCGGATCGATGTTTGGTCTGTTGTTACGTAGTGAGCTACTTCAAGGATCAGCAGTTAGAACGTGGAATTGTGTCTTAAATATAGCGAACTTTTTTCGGTATAAATTTAATAATTTTAGACAACCAGTGGTAAGTTGAAACAAAGAACGTGTTTGCTTGTGCATTGTTGAGAGAATATGATACATGGTGCTCGTTTTACGTCCTTATCAAGCTAGCTTCAGCTATACAAGATGGCCGATGTTTTAAGTTTCATGTATTTTAACTTTTGTTCGATCATAATTCTATTGTTTGATAACCAATACTTCAAATTTATGTCATTTCAACCTACAATTCAGATTACCAATACTATTTTTTAATGCATGTACTAATAAAAATAATTTGCTAAACATGGGAACCAAAAGCCGCGTAAATAAAAATAACGCTTTTGTAAGTACATTTTATCCTCATGTACATGATTTTTATAAACTACGGAACGTCTAAATAAGTTTTAGGAAGTAAGCAGTAATTTATAGTTATTAGCATATTGAAAAAAATGTATCAGTACTTCATGTTTGACAAGTGTCAGCATATTTGCTAGGTTTTTACGCTTTCCAAGAAAAATTCTTTGATTGTTGCAGATGCCACGATCTCGAAGACGTCACCATTCTCGATCCCGGTCGAGATCTCGATCTCATTCACATGATCGAGACCGTGAACCTAAACGTCGTCGCGTGGAATCGCCTGATCGACGATCAGTAAGGTTAGTTATGTTTTTTAATATTTCCTTATTCAACAATATCAAATTTGATGAGAAATTGCTCTTCAAAATAGTTATTTCTGATCAGAATTGATTACCAAGTGAAAGTAATTTACTTTGATACAGTTTAGTAGAATATTGATTTGCAACGTTAAAGTAATCGATTATCGAAAAAATAACAGCTTTTCTTTTGTAATGTTTCACAGTAATTGTATCACATTAGTAAATTAGTTTTTCTTGTAAATATTTTTCGCACTTTGAAGCATAACAATTATTTGCGTTGTTTGTTGAAAGTTAAAGATGTTCTGGAACTTTCCTTAAAGTTTCATTATTTGGTCACAGACGTCGCTGGGGTATTGCTAAGTAGGCAACGGATATTACTGCCGAGTAAAGTAGGTTTACGACAAAATGTTCAATCAATTTTTATTCGCGATACGTATACAGGCCGTTAGGATTTCGGTTGACACTTTTGGAATTTCAGAATTAGTAAGAATTATGACTGTTAGTAGAGACATCTAGTGGGCTTTTTGTTTGTAAAGTCTCATAGGTCTCTACATAAATGACGACAAATCAGTAGTATACAGGATATTTCACAACTTCGAGTTCAAACTTTACGGGTATACAGGGTGTTTCCTTTAAAAGAACCAGCGCTTTTTTGGGCGAACTAACAACTTTAGAGAAAAATGTTTTATACCAAAAATGATCAAGATTAAGGGGATAATGTAGCAAAAGTAACAAACCGAATATTTAACCAGTGGTTCTCAAACGGTAGAACAAAATTATATTTTTTTAAATGGCACCCTATATAATTGTTTAGCCCTTTAAATAGAATATTATTTTCTGATTTCAACGATATAAGTATAGCATAGGGTTGTATAACAATTATTTCGAGAAAAATGGTATTAAAAACTAGAAATAATATAATAAAAAATGGGTTTACTACTAGCGTAACTAAGCAACAGACGTATATACCTGTGTATTGCATAGCCTATTGTAATATAACATTATTTTTAATACAATTTTTCTCGAAATAATTGTTATACAACCCTATATCATATTTATATCGTTGAAATCAGAAAAAAATTATCTATCTAATGGGCTAAAAAATTATATAGGATACCATTTAAAAAAATATAATTTTGTTCTGCCGTTTGAGAACCACTGGTCGAATTTTTGGTTTGTTATTATTAATAAATTAACCCCTTATTCTTGATCATTTCTTGTATATAACATTTTTTTCTAAAGTCATTAGTTCGCCCAAAAAAGCGCTGGTTGTTTTAAAGGAAACACCCTGTATAATACTGACCAAAATGAGAAGACAAAGCTTAATCAACATAGATCTGATCTTCAACTCTTATCGAGAAAAAGGAAATTTTGTATTAGAATCGAAGAAAAACTGACAAAGATAGTGATCGAACAAAATTATGTATATTTCAGTAATGCCCAGTTGCACCGCTGACACTTAAATTTTAAGCTAGGCCTCAACAAAAAAAATGCAAATCAAAATTTCGACAGCAATATACAATTACTTATTTGACGTTTCGTTTCGATACTATATTGTCATTTTAAGCGTCAGCATAAATAGACTATAAAAATACAATAAAATTTTACATATTTTTTGCACTTTCTAATTGTTAAGAAGTTATTTAAAAGTTAAATATTGGTGAAGGTCACCACTACATTTTACTTGGTACAGGTAAATAAAAAGTTTCATTCAATAGAAGTAGTAACTTATAATTTTCGAGACAGGAGAGGTAAACCCCTTAAAAACTAATTTTTCATTGCCTTATATCTCAGAAACTATAGAAGATGGGACTCATGCTGAATGAGCTTTTTTATACTCATTTTGGTCAGTAATATGTCCTTAAAGTTTGTATCCGAAGTTGTTAAACTCCCTGTATAAGCAAAATATATCACGCCTTATTACCCATTTCTGGGTGCGCCAATCTGCTTATACTGTACCCTTTTTTTCGTTTATTGGCATTCTGAAGAGTGTCAATTTATATAAAATCCAAACACCTGTATATGTAACTATTTTTAGATTTAAGAACTATATTTTTCGCGTCTTTACAAAATATATGATTTTCTTTTTTTTGCAATCGTTAAGAATTTATTAATTTCAATGTTACAATTTTAATAATTCATTTAGCATATCACTGATTTTATTTAAATTAATACGTAGGTTCGTCCACTCCTTATATTACTAATCGTCTTCGCCTAATATCAAGGTTTGCCATGACATTTTTCATCAAACAAAAATATATTAATTAATTACGATATTTCAATATGTTTATTTCCAAAGCATGAAATATTTCCGAGTCAAAATTCTGGTACATTGACTTAAAAATAAATATGCGGACGTGATATTACATCCGCCAAGAACAACAAGATAAAATTATTGTCCACGTTAAGATTCTGTCCAGACATCAGGGAAAAACTTTTGTTTTTTTGAATTAATTGTGACTCACGGTGGGTCGTCGCAGTTGTCAACTGTTTCCTAGAATAAATCTGCTTGTTTCTTTGTTTGCAAATATGTTGCGGTAACTTTAATCTTTTTTTTTTAGTTGGCAATATTTGTTTGAACATTTTTCAAATATTTTATGTATGTTTAAATATAATGAAAAAGAATAATTAATTTATTTCTAAATATAGAAGCGTAGTAGTGCAATAATATCTGTTATACATAATTAAAAATAGATTTAGTAGTTTTTTTAAAGTAAATAAAAAAGGACCTTCACCCACGTATAAATAGAGATGATTTTTTTGGTTTATTTAATCCGATATTTTTACATGTGTAACACGGAAACATTTTTCTGTTACACAAACTATTTTAAGACCGTTTGATATTATGACATTATACTTTTTTGGCTATTTTTTTTATAAATTTGATTTTGAAATTGGTACACTAGCCTCTGTATAGATGGCGCCATCTGTCATATATCAGGTTGATGTATTGGGATTTTCAAGTATCAAGAGATGGCGCTGATCGCATTAAACAATGGTACACTTTTTGTTGACATGTGTCAGCGTAGCATTTCTGTCAATTGTATTTCTTTAGTCTTCGTATTATTTTCTCATTTATTAGTATTTTTCATTTATAATTCAAGTATGTATAATAGAGTTTTTGTAGTCATATAGTAGTAGTTTCATGTAAATGTCAAATGTGTACCACTGTTTGTAGTTCCAATAGTCGCCGCTAGTTAGCGTTTTCTTATTTGAAAATCCCAATAAGTTCGTACCGTTTTTATTGAATTCAAAATACATGAACTAATCAAGAATGTATTATCCTCCATTGTTTGCGATTGCTTCCCAACGATTTGGCAGTTTTTTTATTCCGTCTGAAGAAATCCAATGGATTGGAAATAGAGAATCGTTCATGGCAAAATGGCCCTCCTTGACAGGGCAAAAGTATTTTCGTGCTGTACTCCCCATGGCGTTCTTTCCGTAAACTGCATAAATAGTTCTAGTGGTATCCGATGCCTCAACCGCTTAACTCCTCTGTTAATTGTTGAAATTCCATTTTCTTTTAACAATAATTTACACAATTTTTGCACTCACTTGCAAATTCAAGGACAATTAAACAATAGTATAACTTCGCCACTTGCACCGCTTCTAGTTAAATTTTAACTTTTTATTAAATTGACAATAATTTTGTATCGAAACGAAATATCAAATGAGTCGTTAAATATTATCTTCAAAATTTCGATATGCACTTTTTTGTTACCCTGTAAAATACTTTTACCAGTTTCAGGATATTATTCCATTGTTTACATGTACAAAAGTAGGCTGGTAACTAACTATCTGTATTGTAATATTATTACCATACTGACTTGTCAACAACGGTCTACGTAATTAAAATAAAATGAAAATATAATGCTCTTCATTAATACTTATAGATAACGTTAGCATATCGTTCTAAATACGATCTACTTTATTCTAAAGTAACAAACATGAGGAATAAAGCACATAATTTGAATATTTGTCATATTGACATATGTCAAAATAATTGTTCTGTTAACCATAGCAATCTGAAAGTAGCATTAATGAGAGAATTTCAAAAAATGATATTTATCAATAATGTATTAATTTTCTGAAACCGATAAACTATTGAACAAACCACGGATGTTATTAACCTTAGATGTCTTAAAATCGTCGCTCTACGAGCTCGGATTTCAAACTTACATCTGCGGCAGTTATGATGTGCATAACATTCCTAGGTATATTAATAGCCATAAGGGCGCGATAAAATGATGCTTTTGTATAACTTCATACAAATTTTGATATATAAAAATAATTTTAAATTAATTTAAAGATAAACGGGCTGGTAGCACGAGCGTAGTTCTAGCAACTTGCCACATACTTTAGGGTTATTACCATAATCAGTGTTGCCAATATACTGATTAGCTCGAAAATGTATTGACAACCATATTCAATAAATTTGGCTTCATTATTTTAAATTGTTTATACTACAAAGAAGACAAGACAAAAATCATATTAAACTATTTTAATTAATGCCGTCAAATTTATTGAATATAGCTATCAGTACAATTTCGGTTTATTCAGTACATTTGCAACACTGATTTTGTTAATAACCCTCTGTGCCCTAAAGTATGTACCGAGTCGTTGGTATGGTTTTAGTGAAAACCGGTGTTAGAACTACGCTCGTGCTACCAGCCATGCAGATTGACATAAAGGTTTGAGTTTTATATATATATATATATATATATATATATAATTAATTAATAATTAATTAATAAATTATCAGTAAATTAAAGAAAATTATAGAACTGTTCAAAACAAGAGTTTTCAAAATCACTTTATCTTATTTAGAATGCAATTTCAGCCAGAATTTTATCTTTATGTCCTAGGGATATATAAATACTTTAGTATTATTTAAAATTTATAAGTGAATTTGGACCAGATTTTCTTATTTGTAGGAAGTTTTATATCGTCCATAGGCTTACAATGCTTGCGTTTTGCCGCTCACAACTGTGGCGCTTATATATATCGGCAAATCAAAAAAACATGAAAAATTTATTTTACTCAAACATACTTACAATTTATAATATCTATTACATTTATGTCAACAATTATATGTATATGCAGCGCCGTTTGTTCCATTAACAAAACTGCAGTATATAAAAATATATTTTAATATGGTAGGTAAATTTATGCGTGAACAATATTTTTTCCGCCTCATAATTACACATTTTTCGATCGGTTCTAATGGCCAGTTGCACAGATTATAGTTAATGTTTTATCTACAGGTTAACAAAAAAAGTGCGTCTCGAAATTTTGACAGTAATATTTAACAACTCATTTGACTTTTCGTTTCGATATAAATAAATAAATAAATATATCATCACGGCATATTACCCATTGCTGGGTGTGCCAATCTGCTTTGTACGCAGATATCGGTAATGATGATGACATATTTGTACCGTGCGGGCGTTTACCAGGCGTCACCTCACGGGCACTCATTGCTGGCGTGGAGAGTGCATCACAGAGGTCAATTTTGTGCCATTTAAAATTCGAAATATTTGGTGTCGGTCGGGTCGAACCCGGTTCTCCAGATTCGTGACCAGACACTTAGGCACGCGGTCACGAGACCCCATATGATATTGTCAATTTAGCCAACGGTTAACAATTTAACTATAAGCGGTGCAACTGGCCATAAGTGGTGCAACTAACCATTAAACATTAATACAACATTAGACATAATCTCTAACAAATTGTTTTTCAATGCACTCTTTTCCAAAAGAAACCGAAAATGGTACGCACTTAAAAAAAAAGTCAGAAAAGGTATGTAAACCTGGTTTACTCTCACCTTAAAGCAGAAAATAAGGGTTGGTTTACAAAAGCTTTTATTGATTCATTTTGATACGTATTCCTCGGTCTTGGTGACGTTTGTATACCTGCAATATTATAACGTATAACATAATGCGTTATTAATGAAGTAGCTCACGCAGTTCTAAATTTGGAACGTTGCTAAAATAATTACTACATAACATAACGATGTATGTTTAGATTGAGCAAGTACACTTTACACTGTATTTCACAAGGTCTTTCCATCGTATAAAAATAATATTGGCTGTTGGTAAAATGCTATTTTTATAATTGGCTATTTGATATTATACACTGAACTTTTGATTAACGTACGTGTTTACTTGATCGAATTGGTCAGTATTTACATTGATTTCCGTCTGTCAACAAGCACATATATCTATAAATAAACTGAATAAGTATTCAAACATCAAACAGTTAGACTTTTTAATATTCTGTTCCGTTTTAGTAAAATGCTCGAATACTAAAGTAGTTTTCTCCGTTTATTTTAATATTTGAGTCACCAAATTTGTTTCTATTTTTAATTATTGGATCAAAACCCAAATACACTTTCCACCCAATTTTTGGTATTTGACTCATTTTGGGTCATAATTTACTTGCTGTCCAGGATAACTTTTCCTACATGGGCATTTCGAGATCTATAAGAGATACAAAGTCGGTTAAATTAGACAAAATTCGCCCCATTAGGACACCATTTTAATGGTGTTATGTTATTTGGAAAAAAATGTAAATTTTCAAGTTTTTACCTCCTGCTATACCCTTGGTAAGGGAGATATAGGGATCGTGCTAAAAATCGCATGTCGAGATTTTGGTAAATGACCACGTTTTAAGGTCCCTAGAAACGAATTTGTTCACGATGATGTCTGTGTGTATGTGTGTGCGCATGTATGTGTGGATCCTCCACTCTAACTCAAATACTATTATTCAAAAAATATTGAAACCTTGTATTTCGAACTTTTTCTGTAATGGAAAGAGCCCATTAGATTCTGGTGATGGCACTTTACTAGAAGCTCAAAATAGTTTTTCTTCGAAAATGTTAGTTTTTCGAGATTAATGTTATTATAAAAATTGAAAATTATTAAATTTTCTAGAGATTTGCATTAATACTTTTTGTATATATTTTATGGATAAATTTATAAAATTATCTATAATATAAATCCCGGAACCTAAGCTTTAAACAAACAAAACTCCTTGGTTGCGCAGTTATTCAAATGTATGTAACTGACAGATAAATGTCACTGTGTAAGAATAATAATTTCAAATTAATAATAGTAACGTTTTTAAAAGAAAAAAGTAAATAGAACAATAGGAAAGGAAATCAATACAGTTTCCATCATATATAAATATGTAGGTATGTATTTAGATTAATAAAAAATAAACGATTCGCAAAAAAGCTAATTCTCATTATTGGATTAGTGAATTCTATTTTATCCCGGTATTTAAAATTTAATCTTCATTTTATTATCAAAAAAGGTAGTTACTTGGATCAGATTGGACTATATTTTAAGAAATAAACTGACAAAATTAGACTATAATTCGCTATTCCAAAAATAAGGATTAGCTTAATCTTTTTTGTGACTCGGGCGGTAATGGCGGGAGGTATTGTGTTGGCCACACCAGATATTTATTTTTATAAATATCTTCTAAATGTGAAATGATATTGGATTTTGATTTACACATCTTTAAGGCACTTTTTTATGTTCTTTTTCTAATTTTTTTTATAACTATTAGTTTTAATTTTTATATGGACGCCATATTCGAAAGTTGCACCATTGAAACGAGAATTTTTTTAGCTTTCCAACCATGTAATTTGTTTCTTTTCATTTGTTTCAAGCACCGAAAATACAACAATAACAACTTGAACTGACAACTAAAACTAAACGTCAATTTCACGCACAGATAAATAAATATTATCAACGTTTGCAATAGTTATTGTTCACTCACGGTAATAATGTTCCAGAAATTAACTGTAACAATCTTTAATGATATAGTAAATTCAGCTGTATTGCGTATTTTATAAAGACCAGTTTCGTAAAAATACAGAATTTTCATTTAAATTTTCTATAAAAAAGGTTATTAAACTCCAAAAAAGAAAAAAACCTTCATCAAACAAAATTAAGTGTATTGACAGCTACATATGTCGTTTGTACAGCTTATATTTATTTTGCTTACTGATGCGAAGGTTTATAATGATAATGGATCAATGAACTTTTTTATTATCTTTGCCAATTAATTACTTTTTTGAAGGATCCAACATTTGACAGTCTGTAGGCTGCAGTCCAAAATCTTTCACCTTTCAAAATCCAAAGAATTTTTCTGTTTTTCAAATGCTGCAGCTGTTCTTTTTGTATGTAAATTTGAATCTCCAGGTATTCGAAACTTAAAAACCCGGGTGGAGATTCTCGAGAATATGTGAGTGTAGCGAACAATAGCTGAGATTGTAGGTTCTTTGAAAGAAGCGAGTGTGTGTGTGGGAGTGTGACGTAGTAAGTAACTGACCATGTAGTTGTGATTGTGATGCTGCATGATGTGATTCATCTGCTACCGGAAGATGCAATATTGTTTGGTTTTTTTATCCAACCGGAATAAATTTCTTTCAAAGTCACAAGAAAACAATTAATTTTACGATAAAATGTTTATTTTCATCTTTATTTTTATAAAGAACAGGAAGAACGATTTATTTATGCTTCGCAGTTTTTATTTTATGTATTTGGTTCATGTTTTAGTTTTGTTTAATATATATATTTGTGATCAAATGTACCTAAATGTTTGAATTGTAGAATTAGGCCTTTATGATCAAGGAAATTTTAATTAACAACAAAGATTTTGTGAAAAATTCATGGAGCGCAGGGTTGATAAAAATCATAATTTAAAAAAAAAATCAAAAATCGGCGATTTACAAAAAATCATGATTTTTTTGATTTTTTTCTAAAAATTTAATTTTAGGTTAGTTCTTAATTATACACATATTTTCTAACTGTTCCTTTCATGTTTCGTCAAACTTATATGAAAAAATATTGTGCAAGTGCTATCTATAGTGATTTCTGTTTTGTGTGCTTGTGCGTCTTCTACAAATGGTTTCTGCAGAGGATGTTTTCTTTCTACGTACTCGTTCATTCGAATATCAGAACAGACTAAGCAATGAAATGATTAGATTCCGTTTTTATTTTGTATATTATAGCGTTTTCCATTTGTATATTAAGGCTTGATTTACATTAGCGGTACAATGACGGTACAATAACGGTACGGTGACGTTATGTAAATCAGTAAATATCAAAGAGTCGCCATCGTATCATCATTGTACCGTGAATGTAGAAGTAAATGGGTCCATTAAGATACATTGGAGCAAGAAGTATCCGTACCGTCATCGTACCGTCATTGTACCGCTAATGTAAATCAAGCCTTAGTGCGCACTTTTATGCACTGAGTGCATAAATCGTTTTCCATTTATATTCTTAGTGCGCACTAGCGCACTAACTTAGCTTTACGTGTTCCATTTATTAGGTATCGACCGATATGATTTTTTGTGGCCGATACCGATATACTCATATCCGATATCGGCCGATACCGATATATCGGCCATAAAATTTTGTCGTAAATTTTTTGCTGTATAAATGAGGTAAAAGTGATTTATAATGATATACTGTTACCGTGCCTAGCATGCAATTGTCCGACTCGCTTCGCTCGTCGTGCAAACTTCCATGCTCGCCACACAAAGTATCACTTTTACTCCTAATAACACAATATACTATTTTCCATTGATGTACAAAGTTGCAATAATATATTTAGCACCACCGCCAAGTAGTGTTGCTAGTGAACAGCTATTTTCTTCAGCTGGAAATGTTTATGAAAGCACAAGAAATCGTCTAACTCCGGAAAGAGCAGAAAGCTTAATTTTGTTACATTACAACTTGCCAAAACTTAACTTTAAATATTAATTCGTTTAACTAAGTGTGTAACTTTACTTCTACATTTTTAATGACTTTTTTGCTAAATTTTGAATAAGAATAAATTTGATTTGTTTTTTATTTAGTTTTTTTGTTTTAATTTCCTTTAAAAAATCCTTAGCAACTGAAATATTAAGCAATTTATATTTTTTTAGGCCGATACCGATATAGGCCGATATCGTGGTTTACATATCGGCCGATACCGACATCGGTCAAGAAGACCGATATACCGATATCGGTCGATCCCTACCATTTATACTTTTCGAGTGAACTGAACCTTACTCAGTGAATATTTCACTTCTTCACAGACCGATTCTTGTGTATTAATCTCCATAAGTAGATTACCTCTAAATTCTCTATTGAAAGTGACAGCTAAAAAATTTGCACTGGGATTTTGAAACATGTTCCATTTAAAATGCAATACGCATGTGCATTACCAACAGCTAGTGCCAGGCATGACGTCATTTCCCGCACTGACTGCTAAACTAAATATATAAATGGAAAACGCTTTTAGAAAGATGAATAAATATTTTTTAAATTTTAATCATGATTTTTTAAAAACAAAAATCACTTCTTTAAAATCTACGATTAAAATCATGATTTTAATCAACTGATTTAAATCATCTCAACCCTGATGGAGCTCACTGGGATTTGAACCCAGGGCCTTCCTGTATCTAATACGACACTCAAACCAACGCGGATTGTGCATTGAATGACTCAGTTGAGAAGGCTTGTTATATTCAAATGGCGCCCTAATATTTAAACCACCCTTCTATCCAGCCCTTCTCCATTGGGTTATGCTGCTCTCAAACCACTTACACGGGCCTACCCATCTACAACAAAATTGAAGTCAGTGAGTCTTTCTCACATCTTTTTACAACAGGGTACTATACTATAGTCAAATTTTAACTATCTCAAATAAGAAGACGAACATATACATAAATTAATGAGTATTAGTGAAATTTTTTTGTTTCAATATTGATAAGGTCGCAAACTACAAGTGATTAAAGTTGATTACTAATTAGGTATGACGCGTTAGTTCCTAAGAAATTGATTGGACGCCTGCTTTTAAAAACGAGATTCGCGCGTCTGCTGCGGTCACCTTTGAAAGATTATGAACTGTCACGTTGTTGTATAACCTAACAAAAAAAAATTACAATTTTTTGTTTTATGAATTTGTTTAATTATAATATCTAGTAATATTAACAATAATAATGTATTTATAATTAAATCAATTTGTAATATGTATTAATTAAATTAATAATAATATTAACTAATCAGAACAAGCAAACACTAGCGCCATCCGCCGTCCATACTTTGTGTCATAATATTGTCAAACTGTTTCAATGTTCTATAATTTATTAAGAAAAAAATCTGATGTGGACACCACACGACTTCCTTGTACACAAGACCAATATGGAGTATAGACCCAAGTATAAAATTGCACGTATTTGACGTAATTTGACATTAGCATCTATTTTTTATTGTTTTGTTATTTTTTGTCCTAATCCATAGCAAGCTTCATTACAAAAAACAAAAATTATATAAGTTTTAAATATGCATATCTCGCTTATACAAAAGGTTAATTTAATAATACTTGATGTGCTAGACACAGAATTTAATTCTCTAAAATTTTTATTTGAAGCATTTATTTCTAAAATCAAAATGAAACCATTTTATTGTAGAAAAACTGTTAACAACTTCAGGTAATATGTCACTTCCGGTTAGCCTGTTTTAACCAAAATCCACTATGTTATTCCAATTGACATAAGAGTCTTACATACCAAATTTGAAATTTGTTAGATTATATTTTAAGATAGTTTTTCATTAAAATCTATTATAGGCTTCAAATAAAGTACTATTTCTAGAAATTATGTAATGACCAAAAAGGGAGGTGCACAACTAGATGTTATAGCAGTCCTAAATACAAAATTTCAACTTTCTACGACTTACCGTTTTTGAATTATGCGAGATACATACGCACGTACGTACGTTCGTACGTACGTGCAGACGTCACGACGAAATTAGTCAAAATGGATTCAGGGATGGTCAAAATGGATATTTCCGTTGAAATCTGAAAACCGAAATTTTTCGCGATTACAATACTTCCTTTACTTCGTACAAGGAAGTAAAAATGCTTATTATTTATGTTATTTATGCTTAATAATAATTTCTTCGTGAATATAACGTATAAGTTTTTATATAAAAATATTTCAGCTATGCAAACATGAAAAAAAAATCTGTTCTCTCTAGAATTAACAGTATGTCGACAACTGGAAGTACCAGCTACATCACACAAGAAATTCTTAACTTTAAAAATTCATATCTCGCTTATTACGTAAAATTTTTAAGTCGCGTTTGCACTAAAATTCTTATTTCAAACTGTTCTTACAGATTTTTTTTTTAAATTGGTATAGGACCCTATTAGGGGATTAGGATTAGAAGAAGGTATTAAAAATGAAGAAAAGTTCATATTTTTATACATTTTACAATTTTTGACATGTCCCTGGGCGAATGCAGTTCCTCTCCCTTAGTGGGAAGGGCCATAAAAACAAAATAGGTACATGCACGCCTCTGTGCATGTGTGTTGCATGTCCATGCAGGTCGACCTTGCCGGTCTGTCAGCCCACACGCCGCCAACTCGCTGACGAAGAGGTCTGACCAGCAGGTCGATGGCCAGCACATCTCCCAGCTCAGAAAGTGAAATTCAGAAATTAACGGTCTCGAAACAAAAAATCCGCAACGTCAAAATTCATTACCAGTTGCGAAATATCATGAAGATTAAAATTTATGAGGTTGGAAAAAATATACATGATCTGAATCTGAATAATGGATG
Organism: Harpalus rubripes; assembly: GCA_963082715.1. Classification (NCBI taxonomy): domain Eukaryota; kingdom Metazoa; phylum Arthropoda; class Insecta; order Coleoptera; family Carabidae; genus Harpalus; species Harpalus rubripes. The sequence goes on from OY720449.1 coordinate 18,639,026, forward strand.
AATACTAAAGAATGAAAAATGAAATGTCAAAAATTAACTGTTATAGAATTATTGAACAACGTGAGATCATCTAGTGACATCTATATACTCCGGAAGTAAGTTTGACATTGCCCTACTTTATTTTAAAAATATGCTTTCTCAACAGTATAGCTATATCGCCATTACCGAAACCTGCGGTTAAAAATAGACACACCCAACAATGGGTAATAAATAGGCCGTGAAGATAAATTTATTTTTGTAGAAATTTGGTAATTTAAAAAAGCCTGATTTCATGCATTTATAACGTATAAAGTTGAAATATAAAGTTTAATAAATTTAAAACGAGTGTTATTTACTGTTTAAAGTTCAAAGGCTCTCCCATACCAACGCACTGTATGCACGCATTTTTGTCGCCGTCGGTGGTTATTCGCCAGTGATTTCATTATAACATATTTATAAAAATGCTCAATTTGTGTCCATTTTTGTAATGTAAATATAGAACCATTGTTTATCTTGTCGAAATTGTGGCATAAGAACTTTGATTTCATGAATGAATCCACTTTATTTTCTTTTGATAAATTAATTAATAGGTAATATTTAAAGCGGTATACATATAGAAACCTGGCATTATGTTCATCGTCGAAACCAGGGGTCGCAAACAGGCGGCCCGCCAAAGATCAGCAAACGGCCCGCAGCCTTAACAATATATTTTTCAAAAATTCCACTTATGACTAGATACTAGACTAGACGATTTAAATTAACATAATTTTATAAATATATATGGTCGGCTAGATAGAAAATTATAAAATAGTCAGTTCTGCTAGTAGTTTAAACGGAAACGGCTATAGGTAAAGCTCTGCCAACAACTCTACGTCCCTAAACAATCTTACCAGTGCACATTTTGCACTAAGAGCAATATTTACACTTTGAGTAGTGCGCTCCGGGGCCGGTATAAGAGGGGTATAGCTATGTGCGCTGTCGGGGCGGAGCTAAATTCTAGATTCGAGTGCATCATTTTTAGTTTGCAGTTACAAGGTAACTAGCGAGTTGGTCAAAGTCTAGTCGTCAGACATTACGAGCTCGAATTTACAGACGTCTCTTTCGAGCGTCTGCAAAACAAAGCTACATTCAGTTATTGGTTAGAAGTGCAGCAATTGTATTTGAGACGATAAGAATAAATTTTCACAATAATACATTTAGTTGATCGAGGAATTTTATTGGATAAAAGCTTCAGATGTTGTTTAAATTGTTTTTGTTGGAGTTACAATTAGACGACGTTTCGGCTCATGGTTATGACCATTATCAAGTAACATTATGTTAAGTAACATTTAGTCAATTTAAATTTGTTACAATATAATTTTTTTTATTATATCAAAAACATGTTTAAGAGTTTCATATAAATCAAAAAATTTTATATTGTAAGAAATTTAAATTATGAAAATAAAACGAAAAATATATCCGAAGGAAGCATTTCTTGTAGTTTTCGAGTATAATGCTCTTAACGAGGCTTTTAATCTATGCGTAAATGTAGATATGTCGAACCAAAATTCTGGGAAACATTTGCCCTCGCATTTGCCATTATACTTCACTAACAAGTTTATCGATTATATTAATTTCTGACTGCAAACTTATAGTGACCGGATTTTCATGGAAGTTACATTTAACACCACTGCACGGCGACACCATATGACAAGCATTTTGCTACGAAAATAAGGTACAGAGGTTTAGATTATTACATAGATTTTTTCTTCTTTGGCGTAATAAAACAAATTTGAAAATTATAATATATTTTTCAAAGGCAAATCTATGTTTGAGTTGTGTTGAAATTTTAAGTTCTTATATTTATATTTATCACAGTCAAATTTTCATTGAAGGATAAGCTATTTTAACATTTTTTTTTTTTTAGTATAACAACCAAAATATGGAAAATCTAACACAATCGAGACCTAGATACATTCTTACACTACATAAATTTTTTATTTGAAATTGATATCTTTTATGGGCCCCGAGAAAAAATGTATATTATATACCCCTTTTTCAACTCGGGGTAAATATTGCTCTTAACTGCCACGAGTTGTTGGCTGAGGTTGTCATTATTTGGAAGTTTCCGATTGTGAGCAGCTATTTATGAAACTGAATAAGTCAAAATACTGGCCCTTTGCTACATTTGAGTTTGCGACCCTTGGTCTAAATCTAAAGCCTAAAGCAAATGCTACCACAAAACTGTCGCGAAATTGTCGTCGTCGCCACCGCTATGCGAATATTTCGCGTTGATTTGGGAGAGCCTCAATTTTACCTTTTTTACCGATAAGTATTGATATTAGTTAGAGGGACAAAAAATAATATTCTGCAGCAGTTTGCTCTTTTAGAGTGTGAAGAATAAATTATCATTTACATTTATCGATTTGTCTGTGTTTAATTACAAAAATATAAAGTTCTCTGCGAAGCACAGCAATTCGCATCCGTATATGGTCATGCAAAATCTCTTTAACTGATTATAATCAGTTGGCCTTATTAGAACTGTTTGCACCGAAATAAAATTTATGTTTATGACTGTGACAAATTAACAGCTGCAAAATGTGGCGCCAACTGTTTATTTTTAGTGACGCAGATTCAGAGTAACTTATGTAATAATTATTTGCATTATTTCTACAGACGAAAAGGTTATGTTCATCTATCTGTCAGTGGGAGGTATATTTAGATCAAAATATTTTCATTTCACAAGAGCAAGATAAAGTACCCAAATTAGATTAAGTAAAAAGTAAATAAAATAATAAATATATCATCACGGCATATTACTCATTGCTAAGTGTGCCAATCTCCTTTGTACGCAGATTTCGGTAATGATGTTGACATATTTGTACTGTGCGGGCGTTTTCCAGACGTCACCTCACAAGCACTCATTTCTGCCGTGGACCACACGGGTCACTACTTTTAAGCCATTGAAAATTCGAAATAATTACTTATTGTGGTTCTATCATAAGCATTTACCACAGTTTTTACATAAATTTAAATATGTTATTTTTCAAGAGTTTTTACACATATAAAGCTTTAGAGCTACCACCATTGGAATCTCGAGAACTATAAGAGATACATTTGGGCCTATTCTGTAACTCAGTGGTTAATTTTTAACAACTGGTTAAATTTTCTAACCAATCATGTATGTAGACATATAACAAAAAAAAACATATTTTTAGTTGTCAAGTCAATATCTATTGGATAAAAATGTTAACCAGTGGTTAAAAATTAACCAGTGAGTTACAGAATGGGCCCGAATGTCGGTTAAATGTAACTTTTTGTGTACCTGTAGGGGGCCATCTCAAATGTGCCTTTGTTTTCCAAAAATTCTCATAGGGCGCTAGATAATGACGAAAAACTGACTTTAGTTGATTTTTCATTTTGAAATTACTTCTAAACTATCAGTAATCGAGAAAAATGTTTCAAATAAAAAAATATTTTTTCATTGTCTATCCAGTGGCACACGAAAATAATTTTTTTATCGGTAAATTTCCGAGGTATAACACAAAGTTATATTTTATTAAATACTTATTTTTTTCTCTTTCGACTTACACCAATCGAAAGAGAAAAAAATAAGTATATTATTTGAAACATTTTTCTCAATTACTGATAGTATAGAAGTAATTTCAAAATGAAAAAAATCGACCAAATTCAGTTTTCCGTCATTATCTAGTGCCCTATAAGAATTTTTGGAAAAACAAAAGCACATCTGAGATGGCCCTCTATAGGTGCACAAAAAGTTCCATTTAACAGACATTGTATCTCTTATAGTTCTCGAGATCCCAATGGTGACAGCTCTAAATGGGACACTGTATACAAATTTTTAAAAAGGTTTACCAGCCGTAAACTGAGTTATTCGAAACCGAAATAGAGCGAAAATACATTGGCAGTAAAGGAATAGTAATTCACAAAGAAGGTTTTTTGGTAGTAGTAGCAGGTAATAAACGAAAAATTTGTACGTAACGACAGTTTATACATGTATGTAAAAAAACGTCAGTTATCAGCTACTTTTATAGTTATTCTGTTTAAAAGGCGGAAAATATTTTTTTTCGATGGAATTTTTGTATTTATTAATATATATTTTTCTTAAATACCTATAGGTACCTATTGTTTTTCTTATAAGATTTTTACAAAAATTTAATTTTCTTAAAAACCCTAAACGTTTAAAAAATTATAATATCTAATTTTATGAAATCTTTTATTTTTGTATGATACTGTCATGATAGAACCACCTTAAAAAGAAAATAATAAATATATTATCACCGCATACTCGTACTACTCATTGTTAAGTGTGCGCCAATCTCCGTTGTACGCAGATTTTGGTAATGATGACATATTTGTACCGTGCGGGCATCATCTCACGGGCATTCGTATCTGGCATGGAGAGTGCACCACATGGGTCACTTTTAAGCCATTGAAAATTCGAAATAGTTACTTAAAAAGTAAGAAAGTTATTAGATTCATGTCGATTCTTTCAGTTATTTTGAAATCAGTACACTTTTTTGCAGGGTTGGCAAAAATTACAATTTATTAAAAAAAATAAACAAAAATATGTTTTCACAGAACATACTGTTATTTTAATAATTTTGCAGCAAATATATACGTTTGCGATTTGCCCTTTTATTTTACGGGGCATATATGGTAATTGAAATGGTAATATATGTAAGGAAACGCACATTTCTTTATGGTGAATGATTTCGATTACAGTAATCGTCCTGTAATAAATACTTATGAATCTAGCAACCTCGGAATATGCCCTTCGTTTAATATATGCAGTGTACCCTACTATCGGCTAGAATGGCCAAACTCAAGGTAGATCATGTTAAGTGTAACACTATAGTAAATGTATCTTGTCATTGTCAAAACTTTTCAATAAGTAGCTTAAATATATAATTGGTCAAATAGATCGAATCAAAGGAGATTAATGTAAAAATTTCTCCAAGATATCTATCGCAAATTTAACGATGTAAAATAAGACGACCTTAATTTAATCTATCTCCTTACATTGTCCTAGAAATTAAGCTAAAAAGAAGTTATTTGCAAGTAGGAGTAAAGCCTTGATAACAAATTTATAAAATCTTGATAAATGGACACTAACTGACGTCAAGTCAGCGTCAGCCCCCGTTTTCAATTGAATTAAACATTAATCTTAATTGGGAATTTCCTTCTAAGGACGAAGGACTTTGCAATATTTTCAACAAGGAGCAGATTTTGACAATTTTTAATTTGTATCAAAATGTAATAATTTCTTTATTAATATTGTTATAGTCCCTTCGCCGAAACGAGAGAAATTGGAAATAACCCGGGATACGAACCAATTCATTCTTATTGGTCGATGATGACAATTTTGAAGATTCAACTTCAAATTTGTCATCACCGACCAATAAGAATGACTTGGTTCGGATCCCGAGTTAGTTCCAATTTCTTTCGCTTCGGTGAACGGACTATAGGGCGCGAGCAGACACGTGACTCGAGCAACCTTGACATGTTTAGAATCAACTGATGTGTGTGCGCGTGTCATTCTGACAAGAACAATGTCAATTTGACGAAACCAATGTTGTGACTTTTTTTGATTTTGAACTGTGTTAATATTTTACAAATTTCGGGCAGTAAAACACATAAACTTAAAAATAGTAATATTTTGCCAGTCAAAACATTGGTTATGGCAAAGTGACACTGTTCTTGTAAAAATGACAGGCGCACACACATCAGCTGATTCTAAACACGTCAAGGTTGCTTGAGTCACGTGTCTGCTTGATGTCTTGATAAAAATATTTTATTACAAAGTCATTTATTTAAAATGAATTATTACAAGGATGAAGGTATCGTCATATAATTTACATACTGATAAAATACATCAGAGATACATAAATTAAACTGTTTAAAGGGTTTTAACCCCAAAAAAAAAGTCAGATGTTGACTGACGCAGTTCGCAACTCCAGGGAACGCCTGGAATCATGCGTTCCGGAAAACGGGGGACATCTCCGCGATGTGATTTTCCGCACATGAAATAACCAAGATCAAAAATAAATAATGAGTTTGACTCAAGATTATGTACCGGGGGCACGATTTGTGTTTAAAAACATTGAAAACCATTCCTTCTTAAAATTGAAAAGATGGTTAGAATGCCGGAGTAGATCATATACTTGCATAGTTACATAAAAATGTGTTCAGTCTGACATGTTTAGGTTTCCTTTCAAAGAACAATTGTTGTGATCACGTGGTATAAATCACATGATAAATGTCGAACTGTAGAGCTAAATCTTGCTCACTACATAATTACTTATTAAATACTTTTTTACTCACTAGATGGCGTCCGAAAAGTTTGAATGGACCTTTTCAATTTAAGGAGATAGAATACATGCGCAATGGGGATCTGCTCATAGTAAGATTTCTAAAAAATTTACACGTAAATTGTGAGAAAAATCTTTGACAACTTTAAAAAATCTTATCGAAATAAGTTACAAAAGCTTGTATTGAAGTTAAAATGTCTAACGATGCAAATTTTCCTCGAAATTTTCACTGAGAATACAGGTATCTTAATGACTGCAATATTTTTGACGTTTCGTTTGACAGCCCAACTGGCAGTTGTTGGCGCCATTTTCTTACTATTTTCAGCGATAGAAAGAGATAGCCGTTAAATTGAAAAGGTCCATTGTGTAAGTCCGTGCGTGTCCTCCGCCGGACCCTGTACAACCTTTGTTCACAAAATTAATGCCATCTCTGACTACATCTCGTCCGGAATTTTATGACATTTGGACCATTTCTAAAATATTGCACTTGGCCATGATTGACAGCGTTAAATGCGTTGTCCTTTACGCGTATTAGCAATATAACAAATTAATAACATGTCAGCTTTTTTATAAAGAGTCTGAATCTCGTTAGTAGTTATCAATGAAATTCCGGTATTGAACCTTTTGCATTGCATGCTGCAACCCAATCCCAGGCGATTTGATAATGAACGTCATGCAGCGCGTGCATTTAGTCAACCGCAACCTCGGCAATAGCGAGGCCAACCTGATCCTGAAGCCTAACGAGACTTGGCTACGGCAACCACATGTGTGAGGTCTGATTACAAGGTGCACAATTCAATACGTCTTAATTAACCAAGTAATCAACATTCATATGCGCCATCTTTTTCAAGCTTTCAATTCAGATTTTATGCTCTTTTGTACGTGAAGTTTTTTTAATGTTATGTTGTAATTGATCTTGAAATATACAAATAAAGGCTTGTATTAATAGCGTTCTTACACATTTAAATCTTTTAACGAGACGTGATGGATTGTTAAAACAATTATTTCTCATAAATAATATTAAAGGCTGCCTCAATAAGAGCACCATTTTTTTATACTTGGTTGGTTTTTCTGAAACTTTGACATTTGTAATCAGTCATTGTTCTGTTTAGTAAAGATACAATGTTTTATTATACTTCATGTGCACTCTTGAAAAGCAAATTAAAAAAGATCAAAAACTGGAGAAGTCAGCCATAGGCTCATATAGGAGAGACATTCCTGGTCTTAGTCACTGAAGAAATTCGTTTCACCCTCTTCAACAAACGCCGAAGAGCTGTTAATCCTCCTCTGAAATACCATCTAAAGTATTATTCACGAAAGATGACTATTCAAGGTCATTTATGAGCCGTTTGATATAATATTACTTGCAGATAAATTCACTGCATTTCGTACCCATTAGCGTGCAACGCGAAATATTTATGGAAACATTATTAGTAGAAAAATGAATGTAATTTATTTGAAAATTTTGTTTCTTTTTAAATTATTGCTTTTCTCAAAGTTTTAACTTCTTCACCTATGTTTTGGCATAAAACAAAAATTTGGACTTGACGTAAACCATAGAATATTATTTGTCAACGTCACTGGATAAACATTAGTACAGAGGGCAGTGTAGTAGATTATTACATGTCTGTAACTCTACGACATATGTCACTATTATTTTTAGAATGTTAGAAAGAAATGTCACGATTTACGTATATTACATAGACATATGTTAAATCATCTTTTTCTTTCCAACATGTAATGATGCTAAGCTACTGCTATAAAGTGCTGTGTATTCTTTCTTTGAACAAATGACCTTGAATAGTCATCTTTCGTGAATAATAGTATATATGTAAGATTGGTATAGGGATTTTCAAATAAGAAAACGCTAACTAGCGGTGAATATTAGAACTATAAACAGTGGTACACATTTGACATTTACATAAAACTACAACTATATGCTATATGACTACTAAAACTGTATTATATATACTTGAATTATAAATAAAAATACTAATAAATGAGAAAATAAAACGAAAACTAAAGAAAAACAATTGACAGCAATGCTACGCTTACAAATGTCAACAAGAAGTGTACCTACAATTGACAGCAATGCGATCAGCGTCATCTTTGGATACTTGAAAATTCCAATAGCTGAAAACAGTATCTGTCGACTCTGCGAACAGAACTAAGAAATTTCGGAATGCATATGTGAATGTTCAGCTGAGGCCGTAAGTACATATTCATCTAGGTAAAAGGTACCTTACAGCAAATAAGATCGGGAGCAGTAACTGGCTTCATGAGAACTCTGGGACTGCTTTCAGAAAACTAAGATAGGTCCATGTTACAGGTCACAGTGACAAAAGTGACGTGCTTAAAGCCCTCAACGAATTAAGAATAATAATTAATAAAAATGCGAATTTGAATGACATTGGGATATCTTTTATTAAAAAAAAAATGGTGCATTGAAAATGATGTAATATCCCTCCGAAATTTCGATGCCGATATATCCAAATAAGTAAAAAATGAATCTTGCAATAAAATTGCTTTATATAGTAAAAATGGCGAAAATGCCAACAACTACAAGTAAAACATAAAATTGCGAAATGTCTTAAACGTATGCACACGGCGGCAAATTAATATTTTATCAGGACACCCATGGTGTAAAACAAAACAAAAACAACAAACTGGAAACAGTTGAATGCCAGCTCGATGAGTGGCTGGCTATAGCTAGTGGAATTCGTTCGCCAAATTTAGCGACCAGACAATTAACGCAAACATTATCGTTCCTAAATCGGAATATGTTAATATGTAGTTGTGGATTGGATACCTACATGATTGATTCTAATTGTTTCGCAGTCTTTCATTTCGTAAATGTTGTGATTACGATAAATGGTCGCTGTTGTGAGGGCCGACGTGAATCAAATATGAATAATCATCTACCGTTTCTGTTTCTTTGTTTTTGGAAAGCTATACAGTTAGAATATTTTTCCGTTTTTAAATAAATGTATCACCACAACTTAATATTATTTTCTTTTGGTATAAATTATCTGTATATTCTTATATGCTAATATTTAAATGCTTAATTATTCCGTATTTAAATATTAAAATACAAAGAAATGTTCTGAATAAATTTGTAAATGTATGAAGTCAAAATTTGCCTAGCGAACAAAATTACAATACGTAAAAAGTATGCCAATTCAATACAGTAACAGTACTGATGATAAGTTAATATAAATAATTCATTATTAAATCAAAAACAATGGTTGATCTTCATAATTAGCTGGTGACTAACTCAACAACTGTTTTTTGAATTAAAATATTTAACATCGTAGGTCGTGCAAGACACTGACAAATGACGCACGAAATATGGGGGTAACTATCAAAGGAAAATATTTCTGTAGAAATTCCAAGTATGACTAAAGAAATTTTTATTATATTCTCTGGGAAACACAAATCTCATTTAATCTTAGCTCCCTTCAGTTTGGAAGTCTTTTTTGTCGTTCGATTTGACCGTGCATTACTGAGTCAAAAGTGAAGTAACTCACTTCCCCCCTTGCCTATGTAGCACTACATATTTTGCTCGTGCTTGTTGAGATTTTGACGCACTTGATAGTGAGGGTATAATTATTACGACTAACAATATTATTAGGATCTGTTTGGTCAATACTAATAACAGAAAATATCTTTATTTTATAAAGTAAAACTTTGCTTAATCTCAAATGTAAACAACTGTGAACATGTGCTTGTTACGACTTTTAAACCAATGAAATTCTGCCGTCTACACCACGTGATCTACTAAGTTTAACAACACGTAAAACCCGTATTATTTGCTAGCAAATGGCCGCGCACTCACTTCAGTAAACTCATCTCATTTCAAGACCAACTGAGGTGAGATTTTGTCAAATCGAACGCAACTATTATGTCAACGTTATTTTAATGTTATACTATTGTTTAATTGTATAATATTTGAACTTGCAAATTTATACAAAAATTGCGTAAGTTACTGTCAAAAGAAAATGGAATGTCAAGGAGAAAAAACGAGCAAATCCGACATATCCTTTTATTTGAGTTTAACAAAGGAGTTAAAGCATCGGATGCCGCTAGAACTATTTTAGACCGGGGGCTAGTGCTACGTGAAAAATGTATCATAGAATCTGTATATTTTCTGGATGGGACCTGCATAAAATGATATGTATATGTAAATGGTAGGCCGATGATAAATGCCAGCAATTTTCAATGGGCTACTTGCGTGCCATTTTTTTATTTATTATTTTTGAAGAGACGATAAAAACTTTCTACCCATATTTTTTCTTTAGGCAAAATTTTCATTAATTGGCCAGAAAAAAAAATTAATGAAATTTTAATATTTAAATTACCGCCATGCATGACGTAGAATTACGCCGAACCAATGAATGGCCGTAAAGCAATAACAGCGGTACGTCCAATAGCAACGGCATGTGCGGGTAATTTAAACATCACAGATCATCTGTTTGACGTTTGAATAATAGTTTGGAGGTTAATATTTTCGCTTGTCATTTTAATCTTGTGCGAGTATAAGCAAGTTAAAATCCCGCTTAACAAATCGAAATACGTTATAAAAGTAACAGAAACCACGCAAATTGTAAATAATAAAGAAGAGAGACAGTGACAGAAAAATGAACTAATGTCAAAATCAAATTAAAACTCGCAGTCGCTCGCCGTCGACAGGTTACATTCTTAAATATGCATCCTTTTCTCCAGTTCAAAATAATGACGTCAAAGAAAATCTTCTTTCTTAATTGATTAAAAAAAACATAATTTTTTAAAAATAAAACTTATATTCTTACATACGTTTTCAACTTTACTTTAGGTATTTAGTGATAGGTATCAGATTTTCAGTACCACATAAGTAGCCTATTGTTGCAGGAGGTGCTAAATCATTTTATTGCTGTGAATTTTATCTATCAGAAATTGTCCATATCCTTCTATCTGGGCTTTAATCAACGGGCAAATTTTACTCTTAAAGACACTATAAAATGTATGTCCGATATAGAATACCTAGATTCGAAAAGATAATTTTTTTAAACAAATTTTAGTCATGACCCACGATGACCCACAGCTGGGTAGATAATCTTTTTTTGGGAAGACAGCAAATCATTAGCTCCCGGTCTATTTGTGCCGTAGATTTTTCGTTCGATTTTCATCCGAGTTTAGTCCAATATTCACCCCTATTCTGTAACTCAATCGATAACTTTTATCGATCGATAATAAATTGTAGCCAATAATTATAGTAGACACTGAATAAAAAATGATGCTGACAGATGATACATTTGTTTCTATTTAACAAAAATTGTTATCGGTCGATAACTATTATCGATTAAGTTACAGAATAGGGGCGATTATTAAGAAAATTCTGATTGACAGATGTCAGTGTCAAGAGTAAATGACATAGTAAGTTTGTGTTATAATTTTGTACAAAATACATACAATTGACTGAAGGTAATGTACTGGAAATATGTAATCTTTTGCAAGAAACGTTCTGTTTGGAATTTGTACAAAATACATAGAACTCAGATGAAAATGTCTGATTTACATTATACTAGAAATGACTGGAACTTTTCGATCGAGAATCGAACTAAAATCTAGACAAAAATAGTATAAGGTAATTCAAGCTTAAGAGAAATGGTTTTTTCGTTTCAAGGAGAGCCATTTGACTTCCAAACTATACCGGATTTCTTCAGATGTGGAGTTAAAAAACAGCCAGATCGTTGGGATTAGTTCATTAAAAAATAGATAAATTTTGAATTCAATAAAAACGCTACGAACTTTCAAAAAAATGTTCATCCTCCAGACGTTGAATTTAGAGCGGAAAGCAGAAAAAGTCAAGGCCAAAATACAGTTTGCTGACTCTGTCTTAATGACCGATTTAACCATAAATATTTTCGCACTTTAAGGAATCTTACTAATCTCGCAAATGTCTTTTCTATTTGAGAGTCAAACCGAGATCTATTGACTAATGAGTCAAGTTGATAACCACGACATTTGAAAGTTTAAACTGGGACAGGTATTTTTATTTGAGGCCAATATCGAACTCGGTAGGTTAACTTTAGCAAAGGACTATGATTAAGAATCAGGAACTTGTATGCATCATTAAGAAGGCAATTATAAAAAGTAGGATGGTGAGAAAACAACATTCAAAATATTTCTAAATTGGACACTTAAAAAGTATTTCTTACAAAAAACATAGATTGTTGTTCCTGTATTTGTGTTAAGGTATCGATTTTGAAACAAAATTAATTAACTTGTAATTGATTGTTTTATAAATCCAAGCCATAAACTTTTATGTCAACACAGTACTTAACAAAGAATAAAATTCTATTTTGTAATATAAAGCGTGGTTCTAATACTGGTGTCAACTAGAACCATATCCACGACTTGTCACATACTTTAGGGTTGTTAACCAGATCAGTCTTGCTGAAGCCGAAAATGTACTGACTAGGGTTCATGATTTCTCGGGTCTCGAGAATTCTCGAGGGTAATTTCTCGGGTTTCCTCGGGTTGTCAAGAAATTTACATTTGCGTATTTTTTGCATATCTTTTCGGTTCAAATAATGAAAAATGTCACAAAATTAAAAATATGTATCATAAAAAACATCTTATAAATCAACAAATTAAGTGGTTTTCTCTCTCAATTAAAAGTATCAAAATAATCATAAAACCTTTATTGACACTTTTAACTTTCATAGGAACTAACTAAATTATCTTCCCTTGAAAACAAAATCTAAACAAAAAAAAAAACAAAATCTCTTTCTTAGGAACACTAGGAACTAAAATTATCTTCTCTTAAAAACAAGATCTAAACACATAACAAAATCTCTTTCAAAGAAACATTAGAAACCAAAAATAGCTTCTCTTAAAAAACAAAAATAAATTTTTCACATAAACCAAAATTGTCTTCCCTTTAAACATCAAACTTTCTACGAAATTCAGAGCTAAGCTGACATATAATTATAGTCACAGCACCATTTTTGGCAGTTTAATTAGAAAAAAAATCAACTTACAACTTTGCAAGATCAATAAAACAATTAGATCTGCTTACTCAGTCTTATAAAATATGCCTTTAGAAAAACTAAAGCATTTACAGCTTTATCAGGCAGCAAAATAGTCTTCTTTCACAATCTTTTAGACTCAAATGTGATTTCTCGAGTTCTCGGCTTTTCTCGAGCTTCATTTCTCGGGAACAAAACCCAACGATTACCCGGGAACTTTCGAGCCGAGAATTCCCGGGAATGAACCCTAGTACAATCATATTCAATAGATTTGGCGGCATTAATTGTTGAAAATGATTTGTTTCTTGACTTGTTTGTAGGATAAACAATTTTAAATAAAGGAGCCAAAATTTATAGAATATGGCTGTCAATACATTTTCAGCTTAATCAGTATATTAGCAACACTGATTTTGTTAACAACCCTAATGTGCCAAGTCGTTGACATGGTTCTAGTTGACGCTGGTGTTAGAACCACGATCGAGCTACCATCTATATTTAATTAATAATAACAATTAATGTGTTTGTTTTATGTGAATGTAAACTATCTCAACAATAAAATAACAGTCCGTGGGAAGCTCCATCTGTTTTGGAATTTATCGGTTAACCCAAAAATCCAAAGTTTCTAAAAATCACGCATAGTCCAACACAACAAAAAACATAATGTATTCCGAAACCGGTCCCGTTAGATTTGTATTTGGTGTTGAACGCCTACTTTCTGCTCATGTTCGCAAATAATAATCGCAGCTTTGGGCATAGGTTGAAGAACTGGAGCGGTATCGTTGATGTTTCATTTTTAAATCGCTGTCATTCGGATTTTACTTGCCGCCTTTTCTTTGGACAGAATGAATTTTGTAACCGTCGCCTACGGAATAATACAGAGAGTTTTTCATCGGTGATTTTGATATTCAAAACAAAATCGGTATTATTGAATTGTCGCAATGAATCAATTTTACATTTTTTTAAAAGAATTTTGAATGAAAGTTTATGCGATATTGTTCATATTAATAAAAAAAATTAATTTTTGCAACGGCCCTATTACGATATTTATAGTTTTATTGCTAGACACGACAGAGTCAGTTTTTCTGACTATATCGTCAAAACGTTTCCGGTAAAATAAAGATACAGAATTATAAATTCTCAGAATCTCAATCATCAAAAGTTTTAAATTTCTTACTAAGTTTATAACAAGAAGTGAATGAAACAATATTTAAAAAACAAGTAGTTCAACTTAACTTGAAAAAGAACATTTAAAAAAGTCCAGGTTTTCCGGTTAAGGGTAAAATGAAAAAACCTCCGCATGGGAAATCTTTTTTGTATTGATTCTGAATTTGCGTGATGTATTGTTTACTGAGAAAGATATTTATAATTCGAGCATTGGACGAACTTCTTACTGAATTCGGATTAGTCAAAAACTTAGGCGCTCTCCGATGTCGCATATATACAGGCTGTAAATGAAATAATTGCATTAAATTTAACCTGTAATATAACTCGTTGAGAGCAACAATATTTCTTAATAACTTTTTCTCGAAATCGCATATTTTTTTAGCATTTTTACAACCCCGTAAATTGATGAGTCGTTCCAAATATTTTTGTAATAATTGAATACAGTAGCAATAGCTATGAAAAATTTTGTTTTCGTAATTGACAGTCCTGTCAGTTGTTGCAATTAAATTTTAACATTGTAATAAACTTGTTTATAAGGTAAAATTCAGGCAAAATGCTTATGTTTATATTTAAATGGACAAAAGTATGTATTTACATTTTTTGAATAACGTATTTAACCTATTATGCTCTTCCCACGCTCTTACTCTATTCACACAAGTTCAGAAACCTGTTTTAATACACAATTTTATAATTCTGTTATCTAAATTTTAATAATACATTAAGATACAAGTTTCATAAGACTTGATTTTAGTGCATGCGTCATTCTTAGTAACGAGCGGCTTGCCGCGAGTTTTCTAAGAGGAGAAGTGCGCTTAAATGTCTTATGAAACGTATATTTTATACTATTTTTTCTATTTTGGTCATTTTTTCAAAAAATCTACGTTATTTCATATCCAGGAATTTCAATTTCGGTTGTTTAATATGTACTTTATGAAACTCATTTGGATGTCATCATGAAGTACTTTATGACATCCAAATGGGTTTCATAAAGTACATATTAAAGAACCAAAATAGAAAAATTTCTTTATTTTAAAAATTATACCATTACGAATTTATTAATAATAAATATGAGTTCCGTTGATCGTTTATTAATTATTTTGTCTACTAGTATGCAACCACCACCCGATAATTTTTGTGCTGTGTACATCGAACTTTGATTCAGACAGCTGAGGGCAGCAGAGATCTTGCCATTGGCGGGTAACGAAATTTTAAACAAATCTTTTAACGAATTTTAACTCAAAAACTAGAACATTTACAAAAAAAAAAATATTAAGATAAATTGTTGCGCACGAGTTACATTACTGGATAAATTTAATGCACTTATTTCATTTACACCCTGTATATGTAGATTCTAAACCAATTTGGCAAGAATAAATGTAATCTAATCTATTAGTAGGGTAATAAAAATCGGACACAGCCTGTGAAAAGTTGGATTTAATTCTATATGGAATTCAATTTAAAATTCTATGTGAGTGACCTTTAATTCAACTCGTCTGCAAGTCTTATCAAACGCGGAATGAAGCATTATCTTTAAACATTCTTAACATTATAATTAACTCAAGAACCATGTGTTGTTTGTCTGTAAAAACTGTAAACATGTGCATTCATGTAAAAAAATATTTTTGTCACTTTCTTTGTTGTGTTGAAAGTAAATTAATATTTAATGGTTCTGGTGTTGAAGATGAAAACCGGAACTAACGCCCGGATCTTTAAAAGTGGAAAAAATTGGTACGAATGGTGCATCCTCAATAGCTTATTAGAAGAAAGTTTCTAACCGTTTTTGTTGAACTATTTTAGTATTACCATTACTTTTTAGATATCACAGTTTTCTTCTTTTATTAATATTATAATACTTGTTCCATCTTTTGCTTGGCCTATCATTTTAACCATGTTAGAAATTTTGTGACAGTTGTACTGTATCTAAAATATTGGGCTTGTTTCCATGAAAAATAGAAATTGTTGAATATTTGAAATGAATACGTAATGTACATTCAGTTTTAATGTAAAAACTGTACACAGTTTTTGTCGATATTACATTTTGTGTTAACGTAATTACTGTGCAATATCGCATGAAATATTAGAGAGGCTTAAAACGATTAAAAAGATTTATAATTCAATCTCGACTAAAAACAAACTACTAAATAATTGTTTCACTACTGTACTAACTCATTATTAATACAGTTTACATATTTTAATTGAAAGAAACTTGGATATTGTTCATCGAAAATATTTGTTACAATTTAACTCGCTAGAATAATTGGGAATAGGACATATAATTTTATTTTAAATGAAGGTAAAAAAATCTGATGTGCCCAGCACATAACCTCTCGCCAGATATTTTACCTTGGTTTTACGCATAAAACGAAAAATATTTTTAAATACAAATACATATATTCATGTCTCACTACACAATAATTCTCACATATATTTGCAAAATCTATGGGATATTTTAATATAAATTATGTACAATACATACATTTTCTTTATATTTAATATCCTGAAATTTTCTTTTTCTACTTTCCCTTTCTTTTTCTTTATATTCGTCATTTTTTCGCAAATTCCTTTTATATTCTTTTTTACGTATATTCTTTTGCGTTGTTGACTTTTTTTTATTTTCATAATCTTCATAATAATGTACAAATATTTTTGACAGTGTCATTTATGTGTCAATTACAAACATTTGAATTTCTTGCCTTGAAGTAGTTTGATCTGAGAATTTTTACATCAAATTATTTTATATGCATTTCTTTATATCTAAATCTATAGAAGATATAATAATGAATTTATATTTATCGAATCAAGAATGGACCTTTCCAATTTAAGGGCTATCTCTTTCTATCGCTGCAAATAGTAAGAAAATGGCGCGAACAACTGCCAGTTAGCCCAACTGGCAGTTGTTCGCGCCATTTTCTGGCTGGGCTGTCAAACGAAACGTCAAAAATATTGCAGTCATTAAAATACCTGTATTCTCAGTGAAAATTTGCATCGTTAGACATTTTACCTTCAATAAAAGCTTTTGTAACTTATTTCGATAAGATTTTTTAAAGTTATCTTACATTTTACGTCTATTTTTTTTAGAATCAAACGTCATAGATCTCAGTTGTTCTTACTATGCGCAGATCCCCATTGCGCATATCTTCTATCTCTTTAAATTGGAAAGGTCCATTTAACGTTCTTTAATATATTTACATAAATTTTCGATAAATAATATTTATATGATTTTTTTCTTGTAACTACTACTTCCAGTTGTCCAATTGTTACCAAAACTTAATCAACTCTTCCCATTATTGTTAGATTGAGGAATCCGTAGTTAAAAATGTCTTAAGTCTTATAGTATATAAAAAGTCAACAACGCAAAACAATATACGTAAAAAAGATTATAAAAGGAATTTGCGAAAAAATGACGAATATAAAGAAAAAGAAAGTAGAAAAAGAAAATTTCAGGATATTAAATATAAAGAAAATGTATGTATTGTACATAATTCATATTAAAATATCCCATAGATTTTGCAAATATATGTGAGAATTATTTTGTAGTGAGACATGAATATATGTATTTATATTTAAAAATATTTTTCGTTTTATGCGTACAACCAGGTAAAATATCTGGCGAGAGGTTATGTGCTGGCCACATCAGATTTTTTTCCTGAGGAAGGCAGATTGGCTGCCGAAACGTCGGATTTGTATTAAAACAAGTATAATTAATTTATGGTGACAAAAATAAAATATTATAAATCATGGTTCTAAAATGCTCTGTGGTTAATTACATATTTACACTAAAAACGATACTTTAAAAAATTGATTAGCTACACTAAATTAACTTTCGAAACTTAATTTTAAATGACATGTAAATAAATGTTTAAAATGATAGTGCAAATTTTATTTTCTTATCCTCAATAATTATACAATTACAGTGTGACCATCATGTCAATAGAATTTGAAAATGGCGCCATTAAGAAAGTTGTGATGTCATAGCGGTTACAAATTCCTCCGAAGACAATAAATTTTTCACCTGTCTTAATGCTAGTCTATATACAAGCATACCCTAAATTTATCGTGGAAAATTCATCGCGGGGAAAATTGATCGCCGGAAAATTGATCGTTTTAGAATGGAATGTCTTAACTTGCTCAAAACAATATGAATTTTTGAAAGACAAGCGTGTTATATCCATCCTTATCGCACACGCTTCTTGTGAGAGAGATAAATATGTGCCAATTTATTAATTCGTTCATGATACAGATGTCTATGATCGGACATCTTTCAAAAATTTTACTGTACGTACGCGGAATCTTTAGGTTGCATACGCGCAAATTGAAATTACATGCTGTTGTGAATGCATCAAATTCAAGGTACAAATTGCAAAGTAGAAATTCAATTAGGGGATTCCACCATTTTTTAAATGTAATTTGATCTGAACGTATAAGTAAAACTAAGACTGTCGGTGAAAATCCGGTGAAAAATTCCTATTAATTAGCGAGTTATAGTCCCCCGAAATTTTAAAATATAGATGTGACGTCACAAATATAGGTTTTTATATCAAACTTTTCTTCGTAGACCTAAATGTTCTTGAAATATATGCTATTTCTAAATTATATTTATAAGAAATAAATGAAAATTATTATACTGTACAAGTTTACATGATTTATAATTGGAAGTGTATTTAAATTATTAAGTTTAATGCAAAACATTTATATTCCAATATAAACTGGTTGAGAATTGCAGTACTGGACGGATAGCCACGCCTCCGCTATTTGAATTTCTCTACTTCCATTGGTAGTAGGCTCCTCCCCTAACTTGGTATTCGTTATATATTTGTAGGCCGTCTTTGAGTCGCCAATCAAAGTAATTTATGTATATAGAATTCATATGGGTGACGAGCTGCTATAACAAAAACCCTTTTATTTCGGAAGTATTTCAATTATATCATTTTATTTATTTACCTATTAATATTCATTATTAACCATATACTTTCAATATTTTGTTCTAATTTCTCTTAATTCAATTGCGCTGTAGTCCCCTATTGGAAATTGATATTATTTGGTTCTGAACGCAGCTTTAGATAGGTGTAAAATTCATTGTCTTCAGTTAGAGATTCCATGGCTCAGTTGGTGATAGCATCTCGGCTTCAAATCCCGGTTTTTCACAAAATATTTCTTTATAATATTAATAAACATATTTCTGATTGCTCTCATCCCCTCTGAATCCTCGCCCTCTTCCCAACCTTCATCCTCTGGAAGGAGGGGAACCCGCGAACTCGCTGACTCCGATTCCAAACAGAAACACAGCCGTACCGTCAGTGTCACTGAAACCTGCGGCCCGGGTACATGCTTGCCATGTGCGGCCAGACCAACGCACTCGCAAACAACTCAAACAAAAGATAGTGTGATTGTTTTGTGCTGTGATAGTGTTTTGTTTATGTGCAGAAGTGAATAATTTTACGCGGGAGTTAGGTTAGTTTTATTTACAACGGGATTTAAAAGAAATAGATATGTGAAATATTTGATATTTCCAGCTATAATGAGGGATTAATTAGAAAATAATTGGCATCAAAAGTTCCTAGATTAGTTTTTTGTTGTGTCTATTATTTGACAAGGTTGTGTTTTTTGTTTGTTTTTGAAAGTACTTAAAATGCGCCAGGGTCATTTCTTGTAAATACCATGCTTAACGGTATGAAGGTTTCTTTTAAAATGCTACTTCCCTTTTATATGAGGTGATACTAAATACTTTCTATTAAATTTCACTGTAATACTTTTCGTAACACCTATTTTTCCCAAATATCCATTATATTCTTTAATTTACTTGTACTTAATTTTTAAACTGGAAAATGTATATTCAAAACTCGACGAAGGGCAAAATATTTACTACTTTTAAATGCGGGAAATTTCTCGAATGTGATGTAGTTTAGGTGTTAACAATTATTACTCGAATTCGGAGTCAAACAGCATTTATTTTCTTACAACACCGACGTTTCGGGACACTCTTGCACCTTTTTCTGGGTATATAATCAATCAAAAAATGGTTACGTTCTATTTTGTATTTTTGACTGGTTGTAGGCCCAGAAGAACATGCAAAAGTGCACCGAAACGTCGGTGTTGTAAGAGAATAATTCTTCGTTTTAATTTCAACCATCTAAAATCGTATATTTTCTATACCCATATTTCGGTAATGATAATATATTTTTTGTACTGTTGAGAGCATATATCAGGCGTCACCTTTTGGGCACTCAAAGCTGTCGTTGAAAGAACACCGAACAACTTCAAGAAATGGAAAATTATTTGTGTTGTGGTGAAAGCAAGGCAGAACTTTAGCCAATCAAAAGTTTGGATTGTACTAGAGAAATTTTGATTTTAAACCTTTAATTGTTTAGTTTAAAAACACAAAGGGGCCTATTCTGTATCTCAGTGGTTAATTTTTAGCCACTGGTTACATTTTTTATCCAATCGTTATTGATTTGACAAATAAAAATCCCTTTTTTGTTATATGTCAACATACTTGATTGCTTAAAAAATTTAATCCGTTGTTAAAAATTACAGAATAGGCCCCAAAGGCTGGTAGTACGAAAAAGTGAATAAAGGCGATTAGCGATGAGATGACTAGCACTGTTTTAACTGTCAATCGTTTATGGATTATTTTAAAGAAAAATGCGCAGAAATAATATTTCTTTAACTGTTATTTAAAGTATTTTTCTCTAAAATAATCCATAAACTATTAATAGAGCTAAAACAGTGCTAGTCATCTCCTCGCTAATTTCCCTTAATTACTTGTTCATGCTACCATCCAATATTTCCCTAAATAGGTAAATTTTTATAATATCTAATTTTGTACACCACATTTTCTTGTCGATTTTTTAAATTCGCCTATCAGCAAAAATATATTTTCCAATACATTTATGAATCATTTAATCAAATTCCTTGATTATGAAACCATAAAATGCGTCAATATAATCGGTAATTTTACATATTTCCCATCGTCCATGATGCAATTTTCCAATTTCCTTACTCAAATGCATATTTAATGTACAAGGACAATAATATCAATGGTATATTTATACTTCTCGCTATCATGTTAAAATAATTCAAATTGAAACTATTTGCTTGAGCATGGGCGTTCGTCAGGGTCAGTAATCGGGCGCATGTTGTTTATAATATATCCGACTACAATGACCACAGTAGTGTAAGAGGATAATTAATAGCTAGAAGCTGGCTAGTTAAATGACCAAATAATAGTAGTGCCACTTGTAATGGTCAGTTGCAGAGTGCACTAGATTAAAATAATTCTGTAATGATGTAGTTAAAACCCGTGCCATTAATTGAGAAAAAAGGAAATGATTGTAAATAGTGAAATTTGTACTAAAATCTGTCATAATAATATTCATATTTACGTAACTCTTGCACAAATCACTATTATTTTTTTAAACCAGTGTAGATAATTCGATGAATAATTTCTTATGGGAATGAAAACTACAGTTCCAAAAATTATTTCAAACAAAAATAACATTTATGTTAAAGGAACAGTAAGATTATTTTACTATACAGAGTAGGCATAGGGAATCCATTCAATACATGTCTTCATTTCAACAGAGTGGCACAAATAATGGCACACTGGTATTCAGTATAAAAGGAAGCAGTGACCGTTATGTGCCACCTTGTTTTCAAACAAAATTATTAATATTAATTCAATCTCGGCTAAAAATAAACTACTAAATAATAGTTTTTCATCATTCACTGCATGAATAGAGCGGCGCAAATAATAGCCCGTTGGCACCCAATATTATAAAGCAAACAGTGAGCGATATGCTGCATTGTCATAATTACGATATTTATAGTTATTGCTGTATACCCGACAGAGTCAACTAGATATTCATATTATCTGTTGGCATTATAGGTATAGTTTTGCCACGTTTTACCTTCCGTCACCTTTAGGTATAAGGAAGGTGTCTGGTCAAAAACGATTTTACTATTTTTACGATGTCTGTATGTATTTAATGATTATTTCGGATCGCATAACTCCAATACCGCCTTTCTAAAAATTATAATTTTTGCGTAATCCTGTTCTTTACGTCCTTGTGAAGAGCTGTTTAGATTTTGGTTATAATTGGTCGCCCGGAAGTACTCTAATTTGAAGATTTTAAGAGTTTTTCTGGAAAAAATGCTGTTAAATATCTTTTTTTCATATTTAATGTTATTATAAATATTGAAGAATATTTTATTCTCAATACGATTTGATTACATTTTATACTTCATATTCAATGTACCTATATAGAGTTAAAAAATTATAAAGAAATTTATGGATCGATTCTGTTCACATCTGTAAGTCTGTAAAAAACTGACAAAAACGCATCTATTTTTGTTGATTAATATAAAATTATACATAAGAGTGCAGGTTTCGTTGCGATTTTGTTCATTATTTACAAATTTATAGATCTGTAAGATTTACAGGTGTGAACAGAATCGACCCATAAATATTAAATAATAAAGCAGCCAACTGTGCTGTTATAACCATGGAAACATCTACTATATTAAGAAAATTCTGATTGACAAATAATGTCAGTGACAAGTGCAATTGACAGTAAGTTTGTGTTTAACTGGAAATTTATACAATCTCTTACAAGAAACTTTCTGTATGGAATTTGTACAAAATACATAGAACTGACTGAAGGTAATGGAAATCTGGAAGCTTTTGCAAGAAACTTTCTGTGTGGAATTTGTACAAAGTACATAGAACTGACGCAAGATAATGTGCTGGCCACATCAGATTTTTTTTTTATTATAACTTGAAAAATCCTTATTAAGTATCATCGAACTATGTATATATATTTTTTGCGACTGCCTTTAATTGTTTTTATAATCTATTATGTGTCAATCAAATCACGGACAATCTTAACTTTTATCATAACTACTTATGTTTTAGACAAACAAGTAGTTAAATTATATTGCTGAAGTGTAATTAAATATTTGATTTTATCACATTTTTATGATTAATAAATTAGAACAAAGGTCTTTTAAATCCAGATAACGTATTGATTTAAAAGGAAATTCTTTCCTCCTACAAAAATGAAGTAATTTCTCAGCGAAATATTAGAATATAAATTTCACTTTGTGGGTGTAATAAACGGTCCTAAAAATAAATTTATTGTTTATTATATTTTAAAGTTTCAACACGAAATGCTGGCGCACGCATATTGTTCGATTTAAACAATGCGAAGCCTGATTCTTTGACATTTGACCTATGCTACGCAAATAGTATTCGCAAATCAACGATGCATATTAACAAAACTATGCTAGTTTTCATATACAAAGATAAATAACATAGCAATGAACTCTTGTTTAATTTTCGCGAAGGTTGCAGAAAGTTTACTATTTGTACATGTACAGACGTACAAAGCAAACAAGGTTACATGTAAATAAATAAAAACATGTATTGTTTATTAAAACATAGGATATGAATCAGATTTCGTAAAAATGAAATTAAGTTACGCGGATATGTTTCAAATAAACTGTTGAAACTACATCTAGAAAGGAAATTGTTCAATGTTTTGAGCTGTGATTTCACTTTATCGGCTGAGTAATGCATGTAATATTTATACACAGTTACAGAGTTCATTTTCTTAAACAGATAAATATAGAATAGTGAAGGCGTTATCTCAACGATTACGTGTATCTATGTTGGTGTTATTCTATTTACAACTATAATAACTTGTTTGAAATTTTAATTTCTGCACGTGGGACACAAAAACATTTACTGCAATTCCACACAGCTGTTTAAATATTATCTATAATCTATTAAAATGATATATGCCTATAAAACTTTCAGATCGCAACAGAAATTACCATTTTTGGCATTTGCTACCTACTCTATAGATACTTTAAGGTGGTTCTGTCAAGACAGTCTCATACAAAAGTAAAAGAATACATAAAAATAAATATTCTAATTTTTTTATAGTTTAGACTTTTAGAGGAATTAACCTATTTACGACCAAAGGTGCGTATACGCACCTTTTTGTTTTTATTTTTTTCATAATCTGCACATATTAATTATCTTATTTTTTTTAAATTGGGACTTATACAATAGGGGATTCTGCCATTTTTAAAATATAATTTCATCTGAACGTATAACTAAAATTAAGACTGTCGGTGAAAATCCGGTGAAAAAATTCCTATGAATAAGCGAGTTATAGTCCTCCGAAATTTGAAAATATAGATGTGACGTCACGAATATAAGTTTTTATATTAAACTATTTTCTTCGTGGACCTAAATGTTCTTGAAATATATGCTATTTCTAAATTATATTTATAAAAAATAAATGAATATTATTATACTGTACAAGTCTACATGATTTATAATTGGAAATGTATTTAAATTATTAAGTTTAATGCAAGATATTTATATTAAAATAAAAACTGTTTGAGAATTGCACTACTGGACTGATAGCTATTTGAATATCTCTACTTCCATTGGTAGTACGCTCCGCCCCTAACTGGGTATTCGTTATATTATATTTATAGGCCGTCTTTGAGTCGCCAATCAAAATAATATATATGGATTTCATATGAGTAACGAGCTGGTATAACAAAAATCCCCTTATTTTCGAAGTATTTCAATTATGTCGTTTTATTTCTTTATTAATATTTATTATTAAGCATATACGTTCAATACTTTTTCCTAATTTCTCTTAAATCAAGTGCGCTGTAATTCCCTATTAAAATTTTTCGGACGCCATCTACTGAGTTAATAAGAAAATTCGATGGCCATCTAGTGAGTAAAAAAGTATTTAATAAGTAGTTATGCAGTGAGCAAGATTTAGCACTACGCGTTTACTTCCACTTTTCTTCAAACCCCGGCATTCTAACCATCTTTTCAACTGTAAAACGGAAATTGTATTCATTGTTTTTAAACATAAATCGTGCCTCCGGTACATCATATTGTGTTAAACTCATTATTTATTTGTGAATATTCCAAAGATCGCTATACTTTAGTACAATAGGTAATTAATAACAGGCACTACACTAAATAACATAACCAAACTTTGCTGGTTAAATAACAAACAAATGTTGGGATCAACAAGAAGTGTTGAAGGGGAAAGCATTTGATCGAAACGGCCATGGTATATCACCTCGCTCTTTTTAAAAATTTGTTGTCCTTTTCTAAATTGTGTGGAGGTAGATCCGCCGCGGATGACGTCAAAATTATGTCCCTATTGGAATTTATCTTCTAACTACAATCAATATTGCAGAATTTTTTATATCAAAATAAATGTTTATTTTTAAATGTAAAAAAATGTACAATATTACCTATATTTAGGTAGTGTGTATAATTTCAATCACAGCTGTAAAAAATATTTTATGATATTAATAAATATTAAAAGTTTTATGGTAAATACTTTACAAAGGAGTAGTTGATTTGTATAATTGTTTTGGTTTTATTATAAACAATAATATTTTTATTGGAAGGTATTCATTGACGATGATGTGACTGATGTCCTAAAGGACGTTTAGACTGAAGCCTCAAATTCTGGTCATGGTAGATATCCAAAAAAAAGTTTACAAGATAATATAAAATATGACAATATAGGACAAATTGCAAGAATTGCAGATAAAATTGCAAAGTGTACAAAAAGCATAGCATATATATGTGTAAAAAATGCAAAGTACACTTACATTCCGACTTTGAAAGTTTTAATTCAAAAAATGTAATACTGATATGGTTTTTAATGTATTTTGTAAAATAAAAATATATTTTTTCGTTTTCTCATCGATAACGTTATTTGCCAAAGATGCGTTTATGCACCCTCATTTATTTTGGAAATTTTGAATCAGTTTAAAAAAAATCTGGTGTGGCCAACACAATACCTCCCGCCATTTACAGCCCGAGTCACAAAAAAGATTAAGTTAATCCTTATTTTTGGATTAGCGAATTTTACTCGAAGTTCGAAATACAAGGTTTCAACATTTGCTGAATGATAGTATTTGAGTTAGAGTGGAGGATCCACACATACATACACACAGACATCATTGTGAAAATGTTAAAATTGGATTCTAGGGACCTTAAAACGTGGTCATTTACAAAATCTCGATATGCGATTTTTAGCGCGATGCCTATACTTCCCGTACCAAGGGTAGCGGGAGGTAAAAAACCACTAGATTCGTCTTAATTAGCATATTTCAAGTAATTCTTGATAAAGTTCATAAAAATTTTCATTTGTTAATGCCTTAGCCGGTAATGGGTTAAGAAAATTAAATTGTTTTAATAAATGCAAAAATTACATCAAGAATCACATATTTCCCGTCTTTCGAAGAAAATAACTATACATATAAGTATCTGGTAACTGGACGGTTTTTACCTCCCGCTACCCTTGGTTATTATTATTATTCGTGTCCAAGCTACCCCAGGTAAGGGAGGTATAGGGATCGTCCTAAAAATCGTATATCGAGATTTTTGTAAATGACCACGTTTTAAGGCCCTTAAAAACATTTTCACAATGATGTCTGTGTGTGTATGTATGTGTGGATCCTCCACTCTTAACAATTCAGAAAATTTTGAAACCTTGTATTTCTACCTTCTTCTAAAATGGAAAGAAGCCATTAGATTTTGGTGTAAATCAGATAACCGGAAATTGCACTTTACTTGAAGCTCAAAATAGTTCGAAAATGTTATTTTTTTAGAGATTCATTATTATAAAAATTAAATATTATTAAATTTTCTACAGGTTGGTATTAATACTTTTTCTATATATTTTATGGATAAATTTATAAAATTATCTATAATGTAAACCCCGGTGCCTACACTTTAAACAAACACAACGCCTTGGTTACACAGTTCATAAGTCAAATGTATGTAACTGACAGATAAATGTCACTGTCAAAGAACTCATCATTTCAAATTAATAGTAACGTTTTAAAAAGTAAATAGAACAATAGTTATATGAAAATGAAGTTTCCAGCATAAATGTAAGCATATATTAAAATTAATAAAAATTAAATTGCGGGAGGTATAGTGTTGGCCACATCAGATTTTTTTACATTCGTGTATAAACTGTCACCTGACCTGTCGGTAGTTTTTTGTACAAATCTGTCGTTTATTATTTGGGTTACTATGAAAAAACCTTTCTTTTAACACACTATTCCTATATTGCCAATGTATTTTCGCTCTATTTTGGTTTCAAATATGTCAACTCACAGTTGCTAAACCTTTTTAAAAAATTGCATACGTGTGCAAAAACTGGCGAAACATAATATACTTAAATTTCATTAAAAAAACTGTCGAAAATGCTTATTATAGTACCACCTTAAGTCCTTGTAAGACTGTTGATTTTACTATCAAATCGTCACTTTTTTGAATGTCAATTTAAATGTTAAATTTGCAGTCGTAAAAGAGTTATAGTTAGTAAGAAATTTCGAAATGGCAAGTAAATTATATAAATAGTATTTCTCTATTATAAACATTATATGTAAATTAAATTGATCTTATGTCACGAAGATATATGGATGTGGAGTATAATTAGTTCTGTAGTTGTCATTCATTTTATGCAAACGACATTGACATATATGTAATTCAAATTTTAAATAAGATTTAAATATGTATTAGCATGGCAATTAAAAATATCCTGTTATTTTTAAATTATGAAAAATATTTTTCCAATGATATGGTTCTCAGAATAATATCTAAATTTTCAAGTTCACCAGATATTTTTTATCGGTACATAAAGTTACAGAAATGGAAGTACAAGATAAAGAATTTTTTATTTATTTTTTTCTTCGTGAGTTATTTTCTGCCTTATTGTTAACTTGTGTTATTAGAGTTCTGTGCGTAATTGATTTATTAAGGAAATAAAAAAGAAAATATGAAATAACAAACAATAAAATGAATAAGGTTTGCTTATTTAAAAAAAAGGATATTCTATTTTTATGAAATCATATTGAATGGAACAAATATGAGTTATTATTTCCTAGGTTTTTGTTCCACCGTCATAAATTTGTAATTTTGTTTATAATAATTGTACTATTGTTGTAAACATGTTTGATCTTATATTTAATAGCACAAAATTTGCAAATAAAAATCTGATGTGGCCAACACAATACCTCCCGCCATTTAATTATTAGGTTTGTTCGTTCCGCTATGCTGCGTTTTACCGCAAAACGCGGCGGTAATTGTCGCTGCGTTTTCGATTCACTGCCAATCGCCGCGGTAATAATTTAAGTAACTAAAAATTATTTTTCTGTTCGATCCGTTTGCGTTAAATTATCTTCGAAGATACTTCAGACTATTATAATTATAAAGGATACTCAGTAAAAATATATTATTCCATTTTCCATTATTTTAATTGTTTACTATTGTTATCATTTAAATTTAACTTGTTACAAATCATAATTCATATGACATTGACATTTATATATTTTACAAATGTATTTCAATTTCTAAAACTGAAACATTACATAGCATGCTTATTGAAAAATAACAATTTTTTCCGAATATTTATTTGTCAAAAACTGTCATATTAGCACTTCATATGTAGACGCGAACATTACCGCCGATTATTTTTTTACCACCGAGTCATGAGTCACTGTAAAAATTATCACCGCCAGCTGCCGCGGCGTTTTACCGCAAGTTACTAGAAAACCGGAACGAACAGAATCTAGTGACTTTACAGTGAACCGCGAATCGAAAAAAAACAGCAAATTTCACCGCCGCGGTTTGCGGTAGACGCAGGGTAGCGGAACGAACAAACCTATTATTAATTTAAATAAATACTTACATATTTACTTATGCTGGAAACTGTATTAATTTCCATTTCATATAACTATGGTTCTATTTACTTTTTTTTTTAAACGTTATTATTATTAATTTGAAATGATTAGTTCTTTGACGGTGTCATTTATCTGCCAGTTACATACATTTGATATTTGACTGTGTAACCAAGGAGTTGTTTTAAATTTATCCATAAAATATACAGAAAAAGTATTTGCAAACCTGTAAAAAATTTAATAATCTATAATTTTTATAATTTGATATAAGAATTAAACGTAGATATAGACTATTTATCCTTGATCCTTAAGGCCTAGATAGTCTATATCTACGTTTAATTTTTATAATAACATAAATCTTGAAAAAATAACATTTAAAGATATTTTTCGAAGAAAAACATTTTGAGCTTTAAGTAAATTGTCATTTGCGGTTATATGATTTACACCAAAATATAATGGCTTCTTCCTATATTAGAGTGAGGTAGAAATACAAGGTTTCAAAATTTTCTGAATGTTAGTATTTGAGTTAGAGCGGAAGATCCACACATACATACACACAGACATTCGTGAAAATGTTAAAATTGGATCCTAAGGGTCCTAAAATGTGATCATTTATCAAAATCTCGATATGCGATTTTTAGCACGATCCCTGTACAACCCTTGTCAAGGGTAGCGGCAGGTAAAAAGTACAAAGGTTTTGTGAAACAGGACTTTACATATTACCCTGAACACCATAATTTCTCCTGTAATCCCTACTAGGAGCTCGGATTCGTAATAGTTCGATCGACTTAAATATTTAACAAATTATAAAACCTACACCAATGGTGAGAAATTTCTACAAAATTCTTTCGACTACTTTTAAGTATAGACTTCAAACTTCTGAAAACTGTGAGCAAAATGACGGTTGATCATAGTTCGACAGGCATTTAAACAGTCAACTTCTAGTCCTGAATTATCTTCTACCGAGACTTATTACTTTTTGTACAATATGAAAAACAACTTCGTAAAAATCCAGTGCGTAGATACAATGCCTAATAGAATTAAAGCTGTTATTACTAATAAAGAAAGGCAATATAATCCAATATTAAATGTCTGAGTATTTCTGAGACAGCAGGTTTTATTTACAAATTATTACGGTAAGTGATGTGAATCACTTACCGTTCAGGAGGCGAGACGGTAAGTAAATAAAACCAAAGATCAAAGCATACTTTAAAAATGACAACTAAAAAAATTTAATATGTCAAAAATTATTTTCAAATATTATTTTTTTAAAATTTTCTGCGTCGATCGTGCAAAAAATGTTATAAGCATCACGAACGTTAAGGAATTACCGATCTTAATACTTAATATACGTATTATTAAACTAGCCGAACGAAATTTGTGGAAATTTATATAAATTTATAATTTGTTTGTTAAAAATGTAAACCGGCCACACTTGGGCTCCTAATGTAGCCATATTTATACTTTCGTCTATGACAGAATCAAATATACCACAATTTCAAATATTTTAGAACAAATCTAAAAGTTCAGTTTAAGATAATCAGATTAAACTTATAAGAAATCTTGTATTAATTATGAAAACAACGAATCTCTTATAAGTGTTAGCACATAATATTTCTGTGGCTATCTGCCATCTATAACGCAATTTCCTGCCGAAGCATGGTTATGGCTGTGAGGATGGTAATCTTTGCTATGCACTTTTCCAAACCTTGCTCTCAATGGCCGCGAGTCAAGGTCATGGTATCACCTGTAGCTCGCGGCACTTTCGTTCTTTTTGCACCGTATTTGGCGCGGCAATGTCGCGACACTGGTGGCCTCATCAGAAAGACAGCTGTTCCCAAAACCTGAACCAGATTTCAAAATAAATCCCTTTTCCCCATATCGCACTATGATCTCTCCTCGAAGAGACACAAATGGTCTTCTACAGGCTAGAATTGGATAGAGGAAAAGTTCCAGGTTCTAGCAGAAAATGAAGCGTTTAACACTGTCATTGTGGAGGATATTTTTCGAAGTTTATTATAGTGCGATTATATACTATGGACCCTAAAGCACAAAGTTCAATTGGGCGGTTAGGGTTATCTTGACTTTTAAGTTATTATTTTAAATAATTTCATACGGTATGTATATTGATTAGAACTGTAGGAATGGTATGAAGGTTGGGAACTATAAACGTTCAAATCTTACTTTTAGAGTCACCCGTAGAGTTTAATTTATATATTTAAATTTAATGCTTCTTCTGTTAAAAACAGAAGTATTTTCGTACATTTACTTATCTCGAACAATAGCATAATTGAATTGGCAGCAAATTATATACGAAACAAGTTTAAAGAGTATCTTACTACTCGAATTGATTGTCTTTAATCGCATTTGATTCAGATTTATTATTAAATTTGTTCTTCCTTTTTACATAATTATACCTTTTACTTTTAAATAAACAGTGAACTTGTTTCAAATAACAATAGATGAAACTTTTTTTTATTGAGTATTATTCTTGTTCATTTTTTAAATAATAACCTAAAAGTCCCGGCAACCGACGAACAGCTTACTTATTAGTTTGTATATTTTTCTAAAACAACAACAAATAACTGAACGCACAAAACTCGGCTCCAGTTTTCCAAGCGTGTCTTTTGTGTGTTAGGTTAGGTTATTGATGTTCTTAGAGAAATATATAAGCTACATAAGCTATTCTTCGGCTGCCGGGCTTTTAGGTGTATTGATAAATCCCGGCATTCCCATTCTTATGAAAAGTGCTTAAAACTCTGAAAATTCAATTAAAAATCAGTTTCAGAAGTGGGAATTGAACAATGGGCTACTTACGTGCCATTTTTTTATTTAATATTTTTGAAGAGACGATAAAAACTTGCTACCCATATTTTTTTCTTTTGTCAAAATTTTCATTAATTGGTCAGAAAAAATTAATAAAATTTTAATATTTAAATTACCGCCGTGTATGACGTAAAATTACGCCGAACCTTGTGAATGGCCGCAAAGCAATAACACCGGTACGTCCAATAGCAACGGCATGTGCGGGTAATTTAAACATGACAGATCATCTGTTTGACGTTTGAATAATAGTTTGGAGGTTAATATTTTAGTTTGTCATTTTAATCTTGTCCGAGTGTAAGCTAAGTTAAAATCCTGCTTAACAAATCGAAATACGTAATAAAAGTGCGCAAATTGTAAATAATAAAGAAGAGAGACAGTGACAGAAAAATGAACTAATGTCAAAATCAATTAAAACTCGCACTCGCTCGCCTAACATGCATCCCTTTTTCCAGTTCAAAATAATGACGTCAAAGAAAATCTTCTTAATTTATTAAAAAAACATAATTTTTTTAAAATAAAATTTATATTATTTAGTGACAGATATCAGATTTTCATTACCACACAAATAGCCTGTTGTGCGTACTCTGTATTTAATGGGTGATTATTTGACCGGTTGCACCAACGTAACTTAAATATTAAACTTGGCTTAAAATGACAATATTGCATCGAAATTAAATGTTAAATGAATTATAATATATTGTCACAATTTCGACTTGCATTTTTTTGTTTAAACCTTGCTTAAAATTTAAGCCTTGTTGGTGCAAATATTTCCCGTCATCAGTCAGGCTGCTGGGACCGGATCCACTACCTTTTTAAATACATTCTAAACACTTTCGACTTTGAGGTCCAGTGTATGAATCAATATATTTTAGTACTTGTTCTTGTTTACGTAACGTACACAGTTAAAACAAATGAATTTCATCTTTGGCTTTACGTTCCAATCACAACTGAAATTTTGTCAGTTGTACTATTTCTAAAACATTGTATTTGACACATAGAACATATACATTTTTTATCAGTTAGATCTCTTTCTTGATTTGAAACATAAATGCCAAAAAATTGGCTTTATTTTTATTCTTATATTGTGATATATACGGTAGTCGCAAAAACGAATATTTGAATTGTTAATCATTAAAATAACGGCAGTTTGAAGACCTTGGATTCATCATAGACTTTTGACCTATTGCGCGTAGGTGTCAACCGTACTCTAAATACAGTTATTGAATATTTGTTTCAAGATATACAACTTTGTCAAATGATAGACAATCTAGGAACTTTGAAGACATCATTAATAAAACCACATTATATCTACAGCTAGAAAATGCTTTATAAATCGGAATCTCCGAGTATTTGACTATTTAAAAAATAAAAACCCCACGATGGTGACGTCACGAATTTCGTATTCACTTCATTGTGACATTGGGCATACGCACCCCGCCCAAGAGCGGATAATACCAGTGCACGAGTTCTCCAGATTGAGAGTGGATAAACGTGCAGAAAATACGACAATGCCGGCTCTGTACGTTGCTATGGCAACTTGGATACCTAAGTGCAACATGTATACCAACAACACGTATGTATACACATTTGATATGTATGACAAAAATTTGTGTGAGTGGGAAATTCTTTGTTCCTTCCAAAAATGTTTGGCAACATTGGAATGACTAGGTTTTAAATATAATCTTGATGATTATAGCAGAAATTACTGTATAGAAATCGCAAATGGAAAACAAAAGAAAATAATAATTCAATGGAAAAACGAAAAATGCCGTTTTCCCCATTAAATCCAAGTCACATATTAATAGTTTCAATCATACTTTTTTAAAAATGCAGGTTCATATTAGCAGTATGTTCGTCTAATGTTAATTTTTTTTAAATGTTAGGAGTTCTAGTACAAAATCAATTTTTTTGAATTTTCGCGTCATATACAACGTGTTTATTTTAAATGGGCCATTCTTGCTATCTCGAGAACTATAAGAGCTACAAAGATGGTTGAATGGGCAAACAATTTCTATTTCACTATTTCACAAGACAAATTAAAAGAAAAGAAAAATTATTTTTTTCAACCAGTGGTTCTCAAAATACGGGACCTAACTTTTTTATTTTAAATGAGAACATATATTTTTTATTAGCTCATTCGTTAGAGAATTTAATTCTGAATTGCAGTGATATAATATTTTTATACTCTTACATAACGATGTTTTTGAAAAAAATGTTTGCAAACTTTTCTATTAATTTGATTAAAATATGGCTATAATAAGAGTGCCACGAATGGAAAAAATTAATACATGTTATTTTTATTACATAGAATTAGAATGCCCTGATAAACGAAGTGAATGTTTTGTTCTTGTAATTGATCATAAATATCAACGCAAACATAATATTCACGTATTCGGTTTTTACATCATCTTCAATTATTAGCGAACTCCAATCACTGTTTGAGAAGAAAATGAAACTAACAATTACGTCATATAATATTAAAAAAATAAATCAAGTGATTTTTAAAAAAAAATCATTGATTATAATCAAATTTTATAAAATAATACATTTTTTGTCAGAAAATGAACTTAAAATTATTTTAGATGCATACAGAGTTAACAAAAAGAAAATTCTACTATGGTAATAATTTAAGCTTTTTACAGAGAGCCATGCAAGATATATTTTGACTTGTTTTATTTAGTTAGGCATGGTTTTAGTTTAAAGCTTAAACAAACGCGTTATATACTACGTATATAAACAAAAATTCAAATGCATTCTTTGGGATTTTATTGCAGATTTCGTTTTCGTTTATGAAATATAATATTTATATTCCTTTTAAAACAATTAAAAAGTGCAATAACACCAACATGTCTTTAAAATTTAAAAAAATCATGATTTATTTGATTTTTTTAAATTAATGATTTTTGATTATTTTTTTGGAATAAATCTTAATTTTTGCCAACCCTGAAATAAATTATGGATAAACAAAGAACAATTAAGACTTTGTAGAACTACAGACTTCTTTCAATTGATGAAGTTATCAAAAGAAAAAAAAATAGTCGAGGTCGTTTCGTACCCTTTTCTTTTGCTATACGTTTACCATTTGTGGTTTTCTGGATGGTTAATAAAACCCATCATTAAAACAAGGTTTGAAGTATTGAAATTAATTGTAACCAACTGTTTGGCAAGATATTTAACATATTTTTAACCTAACTTTATATTGATGATTTCCGTTTTGTTTACACTAGATATTACAATGTTGTCAAATATTTCATTCCACCCAGATTGTTTTGTACAAACTGTTTTGTATTGTATTAATAGATTAGAACGTGTAGTGTGTGTTATGAATCTATTTTAAGATTATTTAGTCACGTTTTGTTTTTGTACAGTGAATAATTTGCAGCTTTTATGGGGAAGACTTGTGAAGAACGTAATAAAAAACGAATGTAGTTGTGTTTGTATTACATTTATGGACTGTACTGTATATGTATAAAAATAAAGAGTATAAAATGAACATTGTATTATTTTCCGTTCCCGAAGATGTGGCGGCTATCCATGTATGGAGCAATACGACCAAGCTGATTTCTCTGTGCTTGGGCTGCTAATCTCCGCAGTATTGTACTTGTTTTGCGTTACCGCCGCTACCATATGGAAACAGGATGGTTCAGTTTGCTTACAAACTAGGCCACATCTATAAATAGTTGATACTGTACTGTGAAGGATATCATACATGCTCTACTACGAATACCTACTACCGAAATCTACTAAGAACATAGATACAAATATTTATTCATACTTTACAAATCAATACTTATATGGAAATAATTGTAATTATTATTTATTATATTATGGAGATGATAAGGAATCACAATCAGAATCATTATTTATTAAGTTTGTTCCAACAGAAACTTTGCAGTTCAGAATGTGATTCAGAACAGTTTAGAATCCATGCGCGAACTTACAGTTCTAGAATCGACTTGACTACTGTTGGAACGATTTAGAACCGGTTGAGAATTTTGTTTGACAACTCAGAAAAATCGCTATCTTCTTCCATTATTAATTTAATTAAATGATAATAGAAACAAAATAAATCAGGTTAGATAGCACGATGAACTGATTCAGAATTAAAAATTCTTGTAAAATCCTGGGACTCAAAATCAGTTTGAAGTACAATTCACTCGTTCTTGAAACACTGCACTCTAAGTTTTGAAATTTTAAATTAATTTGTTGGAACGATAAACGCAGACTCAGTAAAGTTCTAAACGGTTCTGAACTTTCACGTAAAAATTCTTGTAAAATCCTGGAACCTTAAGAACGATTCAGAATCAGTTCGGAACACAATTCAGTCGTTCGTGGAACACTTCTATAAGTTCTGAACTTTTAATTCGACTTGTTGGAACGATAAAATGGCTTTGTGCAGACTCAGTAAAATTCTGAACAGTTCTGAACTTTTGTTGGAAGAAACCTATTATTGTGTCTAAATTTTTCGATTGAGGTAACGAGCCCATATTCATAATAGTTCGGTCGGTTTAGATTTTTATTCTTGTTTTGATTCCTTATCAAGCTCTTGCTTTATAGGTTTTACAAAATATTATTTTAATTTAGTCGTTTTTTTAGCTTTGAAAAAGACGTCGCACCTAAAGAAGATGCATCGATGGAAATTACTGCAGTTCAAGACATCACAACACAACGAGAACTTAAAGAAAATACTGTTGAAGAGGACACACAAATTATAAAAGAAGACAAGAAACATTCAAAAGAAGAGGAATGTAACACTGATAAAGAAGATGAATCTAAATCTGATGAAGACAGCAAAACTGATCAGGAGGACGATCCCAACCTTGAGAAAGAGGATGAAATTAGCCCTGACAAAGAAGAAAAACTAAAAGATATAATATCTAAAAACATCACACCCAAGAAGATAACTCCGAAAAAAGTCTTAAGCCCTATGCAACTGAAAAAACAAGAAGAAAGGATCAAACAAAAACACGAAAGAGAAGAACAGAGACGTAAAGAAAAAGAAGAAAGAGAGGAGCGTAAGAAAAAAGAAAGAGAGGAGAAAGAAGAACGTAAACGTAAAGAAAGAGAGGAAAAGGAAGAACTAAAGCGTAAAGAAAATGAACAAAAGCGCAAGGA
Source organism: Harpalus rubripes (assembly GCA_963082715.1). Lineage (NCBI taxonomy): Eukaryota > Metazoa > Arthropoda > Insecta > Coleoptera > Carabidae > Harpalus > Harpalus rubripes. Next base: position 18,676,173 of record OY720449.1, read on the forward strand.
ACGAGAAGAAAAGGAGGAACAAAAACGCAAAGAACGAGAAGAAAAGGAGGAACAAAAACGTAAAGAAAAAGAGGAAAAGGAAGAACAAAAACGCAAGGAAAAAGAAGAAAGGGACTTAAAGAAACAACAAGAATTGGACGAGAAAAACAAGGAAAAGAAAAAGAAAGAAGAAATCTTTTTAAAAGAAAAAGCTGCATTTGCTAATTTTTTCCGTAAATCCGCTTCATCTTCCGACTTCAAAAAACCCGAACCAGAACTCGAACAAACTCTCGCCTTTATGCCATTCGCTGTCAAATCAGACATGCGTCTTGCCCCATTAATTCGCGTAAATCTCTCCGTTGAACAAAAACAAACACTTACCGACAAAATTTCCTCCCAAGATGACACCACATTATATTTACAAGAACTTAAAAACGGCAAGCAAACAGGCTCATCGGAAAGCACTTGGCCTGTTTTAGACGACTCAGACGACGTATTAATCTTAGAAGATTCCGACATTGGCGAAAAGGTCGAAGAAGAACCAAAGGCTAAAAAAATGCGCGCAAAACTTCTAAAATTCCACGAAAACAGGCGACCTGCATATTTCGGTACTTGGCGAAAAAAGAGCAAACATATTTCTTCGAGAAAACCTTTAGTTTTGGACAAAAATTTCTTCGATTACGAAGTTGATTCAGACGATGATTGGGAAGAAGAAGAACCTGGTGAATCCCTCCATGGATCCGACGACGAAGAAAAAGAAAACGATGAGAAAGATGATTATGAAGTTGATAACGAATTTTTCGTTCCTCATGGTTATCTGAGCGATGAAGAAGTTGAAGCAGAAGAAACCAATGCAGTCTCTCCTGAAACTCAAAAAGAAAAACTAAAAATCTTACAGGAAGAATTTGACGAAGAAATGAAGTCAAAAACACAAAAAATAAAACCTCGTTTGATTGGGTGCATTTGGGAAAACAACTTAATTCCAAAAGTACAAGACGCTATACACAAATTTTTAGAAGACAGAATGATGATCGTAACTGGTACTATACAAATTCAAAAACGAGAAATACTCAACACTACTATCGAAGTCTCAACTCCTAAACAACCTAAAAAACCGTTGAGCAAAGAATTGATTCCAGAATTTTTAAAACTTATTCATGGAAATACCAAAAACCAAGCATTCCTTGTAAACGAATTCCATAGTTATATATCTAATAAAAATTCAGATTTGACCCCCAGTAAAGCAAATTTGATGTCTCATCTTAAACAATTCGCCAAATGGAAAAAATGTCCCGATGAAGGCGAAATGTTAAACAAACTTTGCTGGTATGTGGACGAAGACGTCCGGTCTCAATTTGAAGTTAATTTGAGTCTTCCAAATTCCTGGAAATATTTGGGTAAAACTGAAGATGGTGACCCAAAAAAAACTGTTAGTGTTTAAGAACATTCCAGTGCCTTTTATAAGTTCTATATTTTTTATACTTTTAAGTATTAATCATTATTAATAAATAAAACTTTTTAAATATTTTTTGAACCTATTTTATTGCTTTCGAGCGAAGCGTCATCGTTGTTATTTTCGTCCACAACTTCAGAAGATTGCGTTTAAACACACGTGTTCTGTTCACCGACCCTCAGTTGAGAGGAACAGTCATTATTAGATTGTTTACTCATAGGTCCGAAAAATAACACCGGGTCTGTTTATTTGCGCGCAATTTCCAAAATATACTGAGACCCAATTTAAATTTAATTATCTTTTAAACTATAACTTTTATGTTTGTCAAATTTAACTACTTTTTCTAAAATATATTACTCACTATAGCGTTACATAAAAATATTGTCCCATTACTACAAGTTTGTAGTACCAGAGTAGGCTCGCGTTTGCCACGGAGGGGTCTTTGAGGCCCATATATTGTTTTTGTATGTTTACAAGTGCAAATTTGTCTCATATCTGTTTTTATAATAGGGTCCTTCACCATACAAAAAAATTGAGTAATTAGTTATATTGAAAGTAGATAAAAAAAATAATAGAGACGAAAAGAGTTTTAAAAAAATTGTTAGTTTTTGAAATATGTGCGATTTTAAGCATCTATACATCTACGACACAACTATTGCTATCTTTCTCGCGCAGTCTACTAAAGAAACTGGTGCGAAAAAGATAGCTATAGGTTTCGTTAAAAATCAAATGCAGTTGAACTAAAAACAATTATGACTTTTTAATACTACGAATTGCTTCAAAATTAAATGAACTTTAATTTAAAATAATCAAAAAAAAAAAAAATTGATTGGAGGACCCTATTCCTTTCTGTAGTTGAAAGCTGTACGTAAGAAAGGCGCTATCATTGCATGTTATTTCTCAGTGTCTTTGGTACTTTCGTATTTGTAACATCGTAGTTCTCGTTGTGTCTTCTGTTTCCCAAAAGATTCATTACTGACGAAAAGAAATAGCTTCTTGAGAATGACACATTCAAATATACGAAAAAATTAATTTCTGTCTACGGAAGTAGTGGAAGAGGAGGACACTTCCCAAGGTCAAATTAAATTATGTTGATCCCTCTGAATATAGAATAATATAGACGTTTCTGTTAAATCAGATTTATTCTTTTTCAAAAACGAAAATGAAATTTCGACTGCGACTCGTTTCTCTGTGCCTACAGGAAGACGTAGAAAAAGGACTTACTAAATGAGGATAAAGGACCTTCGCACTTTGTATTTAGAACCTGTGAAGGCGAAATGTCGCTTCATTTTTTTTACTGCATTTAAAATCTTACAAGATTTAATAACAATCTTTTTATATAAATAACCCTTAAAACATCACATGGGTCTAAGAGGCCCAACCAGTGGCAAACGTATGCAGTAATTTTACGCGTTTAAGGATTTCGTGGTACAAAATTTTGTAGTTACCGATTATTTCTTTAATATTTTTCGTGCTTTGCTTCGTTTTTGACAAAAACTTGCTTATAATAAACAGTAAATTTTAAATATATTTTTACGTGAATTAATTATCGTGACATCTGTGATCCAAATATTACAATTTCTCATGTCTGTGTGAATGTTATGTCTTCCTCAAAGTGCCCTTTTATGCAAATTATCGCGCCCTTGAACACTATCCTCTTGCAGCAGCCAGCGCGCACTCAGAAGCCGGCAACATGACCGCGGTACTAGTGCTGAGAAACGTTATAAACGGTCCCATAGGCGATCCCCGACTTCCAACAGGCGTCGTCGACATCATCACCATGACAGGAGCAGTTCCAGGAGTCGCAGGCACCGCGACGAGCACTGCCGCAGGTCGTACTCCTCCGCTCAGGTGCGTATTCAATTCCAAAATCAACCAAACTGCTCCGAACATCATGAATCCGAATTCCCAAGTCCTTCTGTCTCGTGAAACCATCGCCAGATGTAAATATAGGATAGAATAAACACTGTTGTTAAGATCGTACAGAAGAAAAATAGATGTACATTCATTTAAAGTTTGTTATTGCGGAAAATAAATTTGTTTTCAATTAGTAAATAGACCAAATATAAATATTAGATAAACAATTTTCACCCTTCGTTTCCCGAAGAGAGAGGTATTGAAATCGGCCTAAAATCGCATATCAAGATTTTGCTAAATAAGCATGTTTTAGAATCTCTAGAATCCAATTTTAACATTTTCACGATGTCTGTGGATGTGTATAAATTTAAAACATTAATATTTATCTAGTTTTTCTAAGAAAAATATTATTTTTTCGTAATTTGTTATTAAAATTAAAAATTATTGAATTTTCTACAATTTTGCGACCGTTGATTCTCTTCCTAAATATAGTGTGTCCCGTGTTTATAATTTGATTCAGGGGCTAAAATAGAAGGTAATAGCGTATAACCTTCAAAACCCAAATGTATACTAATATTCCCAAAATTTTCAAAAATCCAATTTTTATGTATTTATGCATCTGATTCCAAAATTTCAAAACGCAGGACGATATTTTTTATTTCTCGAGATATTTACATTTCAAGTTTTGCCCATTTTTGGGTCTCGCCATTCTACGGGCAAAATTACATAATTATACCAATTTTCACAACATTCGTCCCATTAGTTTAATTTACACAGTTCAAAAACTGAAATGGCCAAAATCTGAAAAATATCTCACTTTCGATTTTTGGTCATTTTCAATTATTTTGTTCTAGGAATAGGGTATTCTCTCATATTTTTTTTATTTATTTTTCTTAAAGAACAATTATATCTAAGAGTACCTGTGAAAACCAGAGTGAAAAATTCCTTTTAATAAGCGAGATATTAATTTTTAAAATTTGATTTTGTTGTGTCACGTGATAGTGACGTACTAGTTGTACAGTACCAGCGGTGTACTATTAGTGGTTCATGCGGCGTCTTATCACATTCGAACATGGAGTAAGGATTTCAACTGGTCTCTCATTGGAAAGTCATCTAGTACATCAGCAATATTTAAATGCTTTCTATCTTTTGTAACAATCAATTTATATGATTTTTTGTTTTTTCCCTGTTGTTTACCTATCAACACTAATATTTTAAATAAATTTTTAATATTGGTAGTCCTCAGAGAATACCCTATTGTATCCATTGTTCAAAATTTTGAAAATTTGTATTCTTATGTAATTTTGTCAGTAGAATGGCGCCAGTTATGTATCTCCACCCATTTTTAGGCTATTACTTAAAAATGGGCTTTTTGGGGTTCAACTTTGAAAGCATATATGTCCAAAACTAAAAGAGATATTAATATGCAGTTTGAAAATATGAGCGTTGAAATGTAGGTATCTAAAAGTATAAAAAGTAGGCTTTTGGAAGTTTTATAAATTTTACCTAAAAGTTGGTATATTTGAGTTTTGGCGGGTATAACTAGGTACAAAAAGGGGTATCAGCATTTATTTACTACTACTACAAATCCGGCCCAATTTCTAGTGATAATTTAGCAAACAAACAAAAAAAATCTGATGTGGACACCACACGACTTCCTTGTAAGCAAGACTAATATGAAATATAAACTCAATTATAAAATTGCATGTATTTGACGTAATTTGACATTAACATCTATTTTTTATTTTTTTGTTGTATCTTGTCCTAATCCATAGGAAGCTTCATTACAAAAACCAAAAAGTATATGTTTTAAATTTACATATCTCGCTTATACCAAGGGGTAATTTAATAATACTTGATGTAGACGCAGAATTTAATTCTCTAAAACACTTATTTGAAGCAATTATTTCTAAAATCAAAATGAAACCATTTTATTCAAGAAAAACTGTTAACAACAAGGTAATATATCACTTCCGGTTAACCTGTTTTAACCAAAATCTGCTATGTTATTCCAATTGACATAAAAGTCTTATATACCAAATTTCAAAAGTTTTGGATTTTAATATAGTTTTTCATTAAAATCTATTATAGGCTTCAAATAAAGTACCATTTCTGAAAATTATGTAATGACCAAAAAGGGAGGTGTAGAACTAGATGTTATAGAAGTCCTAAATACAAAATTTCTACTTTCTACGGCTTACTGTTTTCGAGTTATGCGAGATACGTACGTACGTACAGACGTCACGACGAAATTAGTCAGAATGGATTCAGGGATGGTCAAAATGGATATTTCCGTTGAAATCTGAAAACCGAAATTTTTCGCGAATACAATACTTCCTTTACTTTGTACAAGGAAGTAAAAATGAAATTCAAAGGGTTGTCGGAAACCATATGTTGCAAGCTTAGCGTCACTTTCAAAATTGTGGGTTATCTTTGTTAGATTAAAAAAAAGTAACAACTTGAACTTGGATACTTTGAAAATTTTGCTCAAAAATGGGACATATAACATAAATAGATAGACTAGATATAAAATATATGTGGCAGATATCGGGGTGCAAATCCATTCTATTATGAATGAGATTCGTTAAAAGAACAGTATCTCTGGAGAGAACGTTCGCCGAGCTATTTCTGTCCAGCGGGTCTATTTTGAATAGAACAGAGTCATCACAACTCTGTTCGCATCGGGCGTCGTCGCCAGTGCGTTCGAAGCCGCCGTCGAGACACTATGTGGTGATGCGTGTGTGAGTGTGTGACACGAACATGATGGCCTCCGCTTGGCCGGTGTACGCGCAAGAAGCTGCCGCACGCCTTTTCGCCCACGCCCTACCAACTAGGAACCATCAGCAGCACCATCAACCCGCCCCGCAACCACAACAGATAACTATGATTAACGCGGAATGGTGGCCCGTGGTTGACCAAACCACAGGCACAGAGCAAAATCCTTGGGCTGATTGGATTCCGTGCTTCGAACGAGATGAAAACGAAAACGATATTTCCGAACCGATACTGGTTGGATCAGATACACCCACGGAGGTGTGCGACTTTAACCCCTAACAGGCTTTTTATACTAACCTTAAAGCTTACTGTTTTCCGTTCTAAATTTAGCAGACCACGTGCAGTCAGCCAATAAATACACCAAATACTTAACTGATATTTTTGTGAGAAGTCAGTCGCGTTTGGATCTCTTGTGGTGGGCGATGTGATTATTAGATTTGGAATTCTTTGAATAGTGATATTTAAAAACGCGCTTAATAGTTGTGAGATATATACTGGTGTTACTTTATGTTTTTGCGCATTTCGGTATAAATAGTTTTGTGATCTAGTGCCAAATACCTGTGTAAATAAATATACAGCTGATCTGGTTTGAAATTGCGATCATCTATCCCGTAATAGTTGCCGAACTGCACAACCAAAATACCCCACAAACACAAGTCGGCTTCATTGTTCTCTTTGTTGTCTTCATTATCTTTGTCCTTAACGAATTTTCTCTCTAAATAATTTATTCATCAATTACCCCTTTCAAAGTATTCCTCTTTAGATGTAAGGTCTTATGCTAATGTTTCCAATCTGCAAAACACTTGCGGAATGCATTTTGGGATATTTAGCCTTTTATCGCTTTTATAGTCGCAAAACGTCCTTTCAATATCCTCTTTATTTTCGGGACGAGGAATAAGTCCCAGGGAACCATAAATTGAACTGTGAACAGTTGTCCACAATATTTATGAAATTTCGTGAAATAGCAGCTTCCTCAGCAACCTCTCTTAGTGATTCGGTGATTACTAAGCACAATCAGCCCTATTTTGTAATTGCTATAACAAATAAAATGCGAACACTGAATAAAACATGAAAATGATGGATTTTACATTTGTTTCTATTGGTGAAATTTTTATCAACTTCGCAGCACTTAATATCATTTTTAACAACAAAATTCTTGTGTAGGTGTCTTCCAATTCACAAACAACTATTATAGGGCAAAAATAGTAATTAGAATATTTGACAATGTTTTGTGAGAGTAAATTGTGAGAAAATAGTTCATCGAGTTAACGATCTTGACCGAAATAGTGGTTTTGTGGATGCATAACGCCGTGAATGTCATTGCGATGCTTGCATTCGCAGCTGTCAGTTCTCCAGTTGCGGCTTCGCCCTTGGCCTGGCCCGCGAGTTCGGTGTCTGCGCAAGTATTTCGGAAATAGTTGCCACACTTCACCTATATGAGTTGCTTTTTATGTAACACTTGCTCGAAGTGAACGCGGCCAACGGCGAGTTGCGTGCGTCTCGAGCTGTCGTATTTTTAGCGCGGCAGGGAGGCGACGGCAACCAAATCAAATCTCCTCCGTCTCAGTTGCATCCCTGCGTCTATCCCGACACGGCGAACCTTTCGCGGTGTGGGGGAGGTCATGTACAGCTTCCAACTACCCTACTCCAGGCTGCGGACCACCCATGACCACGGAGCTGGTACTGGTGTCGACCGCTGCTACCAACGAAGAACAACAGCCGTACCATCGGCCAGACATCTCGAATCCTTGGAGATGGCATCAGATAAAGACCCTTCAACAACTGTGCGAAGACCTCAAAGATACTCACGGTCAAGCACCCTTAGCGTCACTCAAATGCTGACAGACTCTTGTTCGAGTTTATTACAACGATTGACTACAAGAGTTCGGGGACCTTCCGCAGTTACTGATTTAACAAAAAGTCCTCCAGCTAATAGTACAACCAGTCCACCACCTTCAACCTCATCCACAAATGATTCTTCGTTGTTGGGATCTACAAGAAGTCGCCTAGAAGACAAATATTCTGCAGTGTTAGAAAAATTAGCAGGCAAACGTCGTGAACCAGAATCTACATCTCATTCCCATTTACACAGAACTTCTTCGTCTGGTAGAGCGTTAGCGAAGAGTGCAACAAGTGTTATGATTGGTGATAAAGGTTTTCCTTATGGCGGAGTAGTGCGAGAAAAGACCCCATATAGATCTCATGGAAGCCATCATTACGCTGAACCTTATGCTTACGCAGAACGTGACAGTACTTACAGAGTTCGGCATAAATCAAACCATTCTGACCATAGAAGAAGAACATCTAAATCTTCACGAATTGGACGCAGCGAAGCAGGGGATCGACTTTTGAAGCTATGCCCCGTGGAAATCCCAACGAGTACCTTATACGAAGAACACGAAAAAACCCCAACGAATAGTGTCTTACCCGCACCACCAGCAGTAACCCCTGAGAGTGTAATAGACCCGATGATAGCCGAACGCGAAGCCAAACGCAAAGAGATCCAGAGTCTGATTATGAAATATTCCGCCCTTGATGAGGCTTACAATCGAGCCACAAATAATAATGCAATATCAACGTCGGTCGCGAAATCTCAAGTAGTAAATCCTTCTGTCGCGTTAGCGCAAAAGTATCACGCGAAAACCGTAAGTTTTGTTGGCTTTGCTTGGCCTCTTCCTTTCGCATGATGTGCGACTAACCGCGCAGCCCACCACGTGGGGCTGATGTGATGTGATGCTGTGCTCTGTTCTGTTATGTGATTTGACTAATCGTAATGGAGTGTGGCAGCTGGCAGCGACTCAGCGCGTAAGTTCCCACCAAGTATAGTCTGATTCATGAATGCTGACAATTCAAGGTCGTCAACTCAGATTATATTACCTAGATTTTCACCCAAGTTTTAAATGTATGTCGGATGGAACGGAAAGTGGAAACACCGGATTACTGAAACCTGGAATTCCGACTTAAAATTTACCGGAACGTCGGTTATTTTCGTTAAGAAGTTACATCTCATTGTATCAGGGTAAACTGAGTTTACAACCTATGCTATAGGTAACTTCGATACTATATTTTTTCGTTTTAACTGACAGTAGTTTGGGCAAAAGAACACAGAGTCCCGGGACTAAAAATGAAAAAATCTGATTTAGACACCACACGACTTCCTTGTACGCAAGACCAATATGAAGTATAGATCCAAGTTCACGTATTTGACATTAACATCTATTTTTTTATTTTTTTGTTATTTTTTGTCCTAATCCAAGCTTCATTACAAAAACCAAAAAAGTATATAAGTTTTAAATATACATATCTCGCTTAAACAAAGGGCTAATTTAATAATACTTGATGTGTTAGACGCAGAATTTAATTCTCTAAAACTTATTTGAGCATTTATTTCTAAAATTAAAATGAAACCATTTAATTCAAGAAAAACTGTTAACTTCAGGTAATATATCACTTTCGGTTAGCCTGTTTTAACCAAAATCTACTATGTTATTCCAATTGACATAAAAATCTTGTATACCAAATTTGAAAAGTTTTGGATTATATTTTAAAATAGTTTTTCAATAAAATCTATTATAGGCTTCAAATAAAGTACCATTTCTGGAAATTATGTAATGACCAAAAAGTGAGGTGCACAACTTGATGTTATAGTAGTCCTTCCTAAATACAAAATTTCAACTTTCTACGGCGTACCGTTTTTGAGTTACACGAGATACGTACGTACAGACGTCACGACGAAATTAGTCAAAATGGATTCAGGGATGGTCAAAATGGATATTTCCGTTGAAATCTGAAAACCGAAATTTTTCGCGATTACAATACTTCCTTTACTTTTTACAGTTTGGATTGTTTAAACCTTGTAGAACATATATCTCAGCTTTGTCATATTTCTCAGGCAAGTGTCTTTAAAGATCGATTTACCAATCGCATATCGCATTTGCCCGTTTGACACTTTGAAAAGTAAATCTGGAACAGAAACAGAAACTCGGTGATTTTCTATAATAGGTACCCGTAGAACATGTCATCTCTTTTCGTAATCATCGACAAACGTTTATCACAATATTTCCGGTATTTTTAAACTGTAAAACTATGTTTCTAGTCGTTAGGAATTTCTCATATCAGAAGACTTTTCGCGTATTTTTTAACAATCGGTTTAATTGGTTTCTTAATGCAAACTCGATAATATATTTGAACAAAAATATTACGCATCACTGTTTTGATCAAGATATAAACATTTAACTGCGTTCGAGTTATAGTCCGATTGATATGCGCCAGACATAAATGTTTTCTTTATTTTATTTTTTATAATTATTGTTATTGGAATACGTATTAAATATTGTTAATTAATTGCTAAAACAATAGTGTATTTAATATACTTATTTGTTACTCTATGAATAGTTAATATTTGGTAAATTTTCTGCACAAATTTTTTTGGTCCAATTCATGTGCGACTGGTCTCATATATACCTTTCTCTTTCTAATACGAAAGGTTTGCTACATAAAATATTTGATCTTGAATGGTCTTCCTTCATGTATCAGAATTTATGTTCGCACGTTAATGTAGTTGTAGAATTTGTGTTCCGCCAAATTGGAACTGCTAAATATAACCGTTACAACAGAGCATGCTTGAAATTTAACCGTGAGTCGTCAAATAGGAAACCGTGAAAGTCAAAGCATTATAATTCCACGATAAAGCGATTATCAGAGTTTCTCAATATTTATTTATCTATCAGTTTCTAATTTTAAAGACTTTGTGTCTGTTGACAAATACTAAAAGAGTTCTATTTGTGGATTGAGAAACTCTGGGTAAACTTGAAAGCTAAATTTAACCGCGCTAACTAGTCCATTTTAATAATAACTGTATGATTAACAACAGTGTTTAGTAGCTAGTTTTGGATGGCAGAAGAAGGTATATGATGATTCAGCAAAAAATGGCGATGGTTAAGCGAATATTTAATGTAAGAAGTGAACGGACGCAACTTCCGATATAATATAAGAGGTGTTGGTTCGTTCACAATAAATAAAATGTTCCTGATCCTGTGATATGATGATATGCCTTCATCTGTTACTATGTTTTTCTGGTACATGCATATACTTATGATGTGTACCACTGAGGAGAGTTGAGAATGAATCAATTTGTTGATTTGGCAATCCATTTGCCCTTCCCCTTTGTCTTGATTGTTGGGCGACGACTCCATTGTATTGGCGTGCGTGAATTGGGTACCGTACCGCTCGCTACCTCTGGATGCTGCGCTGTCCCTGTCCGTGCCGTTGACGTTGACCGTTGGTGTTGCTCCTGGTGGGTGGTGTGAAACCGAAAAGCAGAGCTCTCGAGCGCCCTCCGTGGAAGACGATGAAGAAGGCCACCTCATATACCACACTGGGGACATTCTCCAAGATCGATGTTCGTGAATACAACACTTTTAGATAATTCAAATCAACCCACACAAAACGGCCAAAATTTCCATAATCATATACGATCCCCCCTCTTACTTATACTATATATTATACTCTAATTATCATTTATTTATTATTCATACATATACTTATACGATGCTCCAGCAGTCTTTGTAACTGTCGTTTCTTTTCAGCTGGGGTTATTGGCCCTACGATCTCATTAAGACATTTTACAATCTTTCTTTGAACTTTCAATACATAATTGCCATTAAATAAACACATTGAAGCCCAATTTCATACTCATCTCCACGCAAAAAATTACAGGGTGTTTCAAATTTTAAAAACGTTCATAAATCTAAACCATTTGAAAGGATGGCGCATTAAGTTTAAAATAATTAGGTACCGCTATTGTGATCTCTGTTTTTAATTCCAAATTAGGAGTGGGTTAAAGGTGGAATAAAAATTGCCGGATTTAATTCACATAATAATATTTGAAGAACCAGGGGAAAAAAATGAATGTTGCAAAATGTATTTTTTCAGTACGCGAATTTTAAAGTTTGAAACCTTATTTTTTAAATAATATGCTGTATTCAATCTTAATCCAAAACTCAGATTGAACATTATTATACCCATAGATGGGTCGAGTTTCAACTTAGGTGGGACCTAATAGAATTTTATCAGTATGACTACCGAATTTACTAAGCAAAAAATGCTTGGACCGTCATCCTTTTTAGCCCCTATGTTTTAGGACTGTTACCGTTTTTGACATTTTTAAATATACCATTGGAAAACTCCACCTTCATTTAATAGAACCAGTTATCTCATTTTGCTAGAAAATGAACATTTATCCTTTTTTATTTAATATTCATATCAGGAAAAGTATTTTGTACCGCACTCAGTGTGGAATAATATATTAAAACACAAGTTACAGAAGGCAACCTGTTCAAGCACGAGTGTGAATTTCGAACAAGAGCGCGTAGCAGCGAGTGTGCGAACGAATGCTTAAATAGCCTTCTTTAGCGAGTGTTTTATATTATTTTTCTGTTCCGGCTTACATTTACGTTAGCACTTTATAAAAAAATTGTTTACAACGTCCATTAAGGGAAATTTTTGACAGAATTGTTATGTTAGTAATAATGATTTGTGTTTTTATTCTGTCAGTTGCCAAGATATTTTATTTATTTAGTGCAGTCATACCAATCCCAAATAATATAATGGAAACCAAAAATCGTGTAAGAATAAAGCTCCTTCTAGCATCAATATGCGTGCTAGAATATGTCATTTTAATTCCGAAACAGAGAAACGTATTTTTATTATCGAAATAGTTTTATTTATTGTAAAACTAGTAAATTTTAACATTTATTCCAAAACGGTATCAGAAAAATTATATTTTTTCGCGTGTCTTTAATTTCGGCTGCGCCGTAATAAGATTTTTTATTAGGTTATGGGCCCTTTCAAATGTTAAAGTTTAATTTATGGATTTTTTAAACCCTGTAATGCAGAAGGGTATCAGTATAGATGGTGATTAGGTTATGGACCCTTTCAAGTGTAAATATTTAAATTATGGACAGTTTTTTAAACACCCTGTATTATAATATGCAATGCAAAAGAGTATTCAACTGTGGTACAATGTAGTTATTACAGTTGTTTATAGTACTATAATTAAAATCATGTCAAAGGAAGGTTGTAAATGATCAAAATTTAAGTCCGATATAATATAAAATATATCATATCTATCTAAAGAGTTGTTTTTGAAATTTCTATTTTTCAAATTCTATCCGAGTAATTATAAATAAAGTCTAGAAGTAGCATGAACATTAATAAAGGTCATATTTGCTTGTTCATTGTTGATACGTGACTGCGGTGTTGTATATTACAAATTATAATAACGATTAGTTTGTCATGTAAATTTACAAGTCGATCTTCAAGTCTCAAGGTGGTAAGTGCATTGAGATTTGACCCCCACAACACCGCGGATCACGGTCACTCGTAAACCGTCTCTAACTGTTTCGGTTGTTCCATTGCAGATAAAATTCTTGGCACGCTCGGAGAGGGTACTTTTGGCAAAGTAGTCAAAGTCAGAGATGCTGAAATGTAAGTGCGCTTATTTATAATCTAATTATGTACATACTGCATTCCTAAATTAATTCATTTCTATGTAGGGAACACAGCATGGCTCTGAAAATTATTAAAAATGTTGAGAAGTACCGAGAGGCAGCCAAGTTAGAAATCAACGTTCTAGAGAAAATTGCTGAGCGAGATCCCGACTGCACGAAGTACGTAATATTAATATCCCGAGCGCTCAACTATGAGCGCAAGACTGGAATAATTGCAGTTTAATTTTTTTAAAGATGTCTGATCAAGATCGTTTTCGATTTGTATGAGCTAAGATTTTAGATACGCCCACTCTGTCAAATCACTATAGTACGAAATTTTAATTTCAGCCATCAGCTGTCTAAATAAATAGAGAAAGAAATAATATTACTAAAGAAGTAGTAGATAAATCTAAAATGTCAATAGTAGATAATGAAACTAACATATTAGTTAAAATGAAATGAATAATTTAAATGTATTTAGGTATTACAGGCGAAGGAAATGACGTAATTCAATATAATATGACAGATCATGATATCAATACATTGCTAAATCCTCAAGGTTACTTAGAAGACGTGCATATATATTGCTTCTTTTCTTTAGTGCTGAATAAATCTAGTGATTTTTTGTATGGAGCGATAAATATTTACCTTTTTAATAGACACACAACTACAATTTGCACATACCGTCTCTATCAGCACTGCTTAGAAGTAATGCTTGCTAAGGTTACGGCAATACAAACAAAGAACTGTCAATCATTCACAGTACCTAGCTGATTGAAAGGCAACGGGAGGGGGTTTGTTTGTATGGTATCAAAATCTTCTATCTCTCTCTTGTGTGTGACATCATTTCTTTAAGTATCTATTCGATATAAATGACTTTGGTCGGACATTTTTGAAAATGTAAGTTGTAGAAAGATTAGTTAGCATAGCACAGTTTTATTTCGAAAAAAGTAGCGTCATCTTTGTAATGCAACTATAAATTTATTTTTGTACTCCGATGCGTAAACACAATACAGAGCTACCACCATTATAGTTTCGAACTCTGTGATTGGCTGAAATTGGAGACAAAAGATAAGTTTACCCATTGTAATTTCGGCTACTTAAAACTTACGCTGATGGGGGCGTCATCTGCTGAATGGCTTAAATGGAACAGAGTGTAGTTGTCTTAAATTTAAATTTACATTCATGTTTCCATGTTTGTAATAATGACTGAGTACTACAATATTCAACTTCAGATCTGTTATTTGTCAAATGTGAACTCGGAATGTTATTTAAGGTCATATAAAAAAATATTGTATGCAATTCAAGTGTGTAAACAAGCTTTATGACATTTGGTCAATAATTTTTGTGATAAGGCCTCATGTCATAAAGCCTGTGTTTATATTCATCTTGCATAAATAACTATTTTGACAAGTGCGTCGTATTTTATTTTATAATTTTGATGCGATTATGAATGTGGCCGAGGCGAAAGAAGTGTGCTTAGACAGGAATGTGTGGCGAAAGATGATTGTTTCGTAACTATTATTGTGGCCCGGTTGCGGTATTTCGCTACCGAAAATCGGTCACTTTAATATGTTAAAAGTGAGGAATGTATGTTGTACCTATGATGTCAGGTTAGTAAGAGTGTTGTTGAAAGAGAGAGTGATTCTTTTTTGGTTGATGATATTTTTATTCTTTCGGGTTTGTGCTAACCCACTAAGTGGGAAATGCGTGATTTTATGTATGTATGTATTTTAATATAGTAAAACATTGTGTGCTACGCAAATGCGTATAAGGCTGCCAATCTGTACCATCTTTTAGAGCTGGCGCGTTAAATTGAGACTGGACCTGCGCATACTTTGGCTTATAAATGAATCTCCTTTCCCTTTATACCAATTATAAATGTTGACATAGTCTTTTTCTCGTTATAACATTAGCATATTATAGTTACTATTACATTTCGACTTGTCCAAGTACGAATTTTAAGTTCTGCGCATTCTAGGTTAGTCTCAACTTAACGCGCAACAGCTATACCATAAATAAAAATTATAAATTAATACCATTTATTCTAGTTTGTGCGTACGGATGCTGGACTGGTTCGACTACCATGGCCACATGTGTATCGCTTTTGAAATGTTGGGACTCAGCGTATTTGACTTCCTGGTCAGTAAATTATTCGTTCTCATACCTTATCATTCACTTACAATCTTATATCTCTTACAGAAAGATAACAGCTACCAGCCGTACCCTCTAGATCACGTGCGACACATTTCTTACCAACTCTGTTACTCCGTCAAATTCTTACATGAAAATAAATTAACTCACACAGATCTGAAACCCGAGAATATTTTGTTCGTAGATTCTGACTACGAAAGCACATACAATAGTAAAAAAGTAAGAATGGATTTTATTGTTTAATGTGTATGAATGTTATTTATTTTGGTTTTTCAGCGAAGAGAATATAGGAGAGTGAAGCGAACTGATGTGAGATTGATAGATTTTGGAAGTGCAACTTTTGATCATGAACACCATAGTACTATTGTATCTACTAGGCACTACAGAGCACCTGAAGTTATTTTAGGTAAGTTTCATTCAATCTTTTCTCTCGCCTCGTCCACATTCATAAAGTATTTCTATTACTTCAGTATTAAATGCTACATAATATTTTATTATTTGTATTGAACATTTTTATTTATTTAATATGATTTTAATAATTTAACTTTGATTGTTTATTAATATGATGAAATGTTTTACAGAAATCACACATATGAGAAATATTATATTTTCTGCCACAGAACCTTCGCTACTATTTTGACTTTTTTGAATTAGTCACATCACATGTATAGCATTTTAAATATTTTCTTTATTGATTTCATTATACATAAGATTCATATACAATAGACCAGAAAAGTTAGGTTAGAATTTACCGCTAGCAGTTCATAGTTTGAATTCCCTAGTATAGGTTTCATATAGGAGTTTAATTTTACAGACAAAAAAAAAGATATTTTAAAAAAAGAAATTAAGCAGCTCTTGCTAAGAATTCGATAGTTTGTTTATTCAGTAATAGATTGCAACAGTTTAAACCTGTAGAAAAGGTAAAGTAAGAAAATTATTAGAAATTAAAATGCTCGGTGCAAACAAGGATACCGTATGTCGTTAACACACCAGTAAATAGGACAGCACAATAGAAGATGAAGCATGCACGATCAATCTAAGACATACGTTCAATGAATTTTGTAGCGTTGTATTATTATTTAAATAATTATAAACTGTGCAGAGTTCATGTGAATATTATGTACGAATCTGGAGATAAAGGATCGGTCTAGATGCTACATATAATGCTTTGCATAAGAAATTTACTTTTATGAGATTTTTCGGCCTTTAAAGTTGAGCAAAAATTTCCTCGGTAAGAAATACACGGGGATTGAAATTATGTTCTCAGCGTTATGAACTGAGTTTGAATTTCGCGCCTAAGTTTGACCGTTACACTTTTCTGGTCTATAGCAACAACTCAAAATAAAAATGTAAATTATATCACTTTCTCGAAATGTCAAAATTGATTCGGTAATCAAAAATGCCAATGTAGCCGTTAGAGGCGCTGACGCTCAAAATGTGCACACCGCTTATATAATAAATAACACCCAAGGGCGTTATGAGTTGTAGCTATGGTAATGTTGTCAATAAATTGATATTGATACTGAGATAAAGCCAAAAAACAAGCAGAAGCATTTTCAAAGCCTACGTACTTCGTAATTTTTATTTAATGTTTCTGAATCATAATTCACAGAATAATAAAAAATAATTATAGTCGAACAATAATGCATTCGGTCAACGTATACAACTCGGGCCAGGGGTCCTCGGAAAGTACACAGTTGACCTCAGGCGTTATTGTCCTTATTAAAAAACCCTTGTTACCT
Organism: Harpalus rubripes; assembly: GCA_963082715.1. Taxonomy (NCBI): domain Eukaryota; kingdom Metazoa; phylum Arthropoda; class Insecta; order Coleoptera; family Carabidae; genus Harpalus; species Harpalus rubripes. The sequence continues at coordinate 18,693,623 of OY720449.1, forward strand.
TAATTACTATAACAGCATCTTTAAAAAAATTGTTTATTTTTGTTAGAATTGGGCTGGGCTCAGCCGTGTGATGTATGGTCAATCGGATGTATAATGTTCGAATTATACCTCGGCATAACATTGTTCCAAACACACGATAACAGAGAACATCTGGCAATGATGGAAAGGATTCTTGGACCAGTTCCATATAAGTGAGTTTTTACTTTTATTCCGTGCCGTGGTTAATTTATTAAATGACTGCTGCTCTTGAAAACTAGCTATTCTTGAGCTATGTCAAGTAGCACATAGATCGTCGCACACGAAAATAGATAGAGTTAATTACCCTATTGTGACATGAATTTTATTCTATGCTTTTTATAGAATGGCCAGAAAGACAAAAACTAAATACTTTTACCATGGTAAACTTGACTGGGACGAGAAGAGCTCTGCGGGAAGATACGTCAGGGAAAATTGTAAACCACTTTTGGTAAGACAATTTAATAATTTCAATCTCAGTCATCAGCATTTATTCTTACGTTTCGGTATACACTTATACCTTCTTCAGGGTTAGTAAGATCTTACAGATTCTTGAATTCTGTTGTCCATCATAAGTTTATTTGAAAACGCTTATGATCCGAGTATAAACGATAGGGCCGACCAATTGCATAGATTGATTGTCAATTTGAAGCATATTTGGGTAACACAACGTAAATATTTCATGTGGATTTAAACGGAATGCATATATTTAACAGTGATTCATGCTAACATTATTTCCTTAATTCTTCAATCGTGTCCTTTACTGTATGTGCCTTTTGCAAATTTTTGTATAATGTTCGTAAAACTGAATGTTTAAAGGAATCTGTTTATGTTTACTCTCTAAGATCTTATAGTCGACGAAATAAGAGTTGATTGGTGAAAAAGGTATAAAGGCTCTCCCAAGCAAAGGCGAAAAATTCGCAGCGATAGCGAAACTTTCGCTTTTCCAAATTGTCGTCGACTGAGAGTACGCAGCGACAAGTGACAGTCCCCACACTAGCGCTAAGTTATCGCGCAAACGTCCGCGAAACTGCAGCGATTTATTTACTTTCGTTGCATGCATGGTTTTATCGCCGTCGCTGGTTATTTTCTAGTGATTTCATCTCGGATTTCATTGTGACATTTTAACAGAAATTGCTCGTGTTCAACCGAGCTAGGCTAGTGCTAACGAGCACTAGACTAGCAAACTATTTGAACGATTTGCTAGAATCTAGCGCTAGAAGAAATAGTTAGCGAGAAATATTTCGCTAAGACATCTAGCGAAATGGTTAGGAACTGCACGCGCAATCTTTGGTGTTATTTTATTGTGTTTAGGCACGTTTTATTTTCGAGGTTAAGTCTTCTTTGTACAGAACAAAACTGAAGTCTGAGTTTTCAGTACTAGACAGGTAGAACTGCCAGTTATAGTCATCTGATATGTTTTACTTTAATCTATATAAAATAAATACCGTGAAGTACTCATCTAGTGCTAACAAACAGCGCTAATTTTTGCTAGGCTAGCGCTATCCTCAGTCTGTGTCAATTTTTATAATAATAAATTAATAGGTATATCATTTTAAGAGTTCCTGTTGAAATAAATAAATAAATAGAAGTGCCTCGTCATCATCTGATGTGGAGTACAGGTGTCTCATTTTCGATGTTTTTTTTAAGGTATCTCGAGTAATATTAAAGATAAAGCAAAACAAACAAAAGAATATAGACTTGTTATATATCATTGAAAAGCTTATAAAATAAGCAAAACGACGAGACTATTTTTAACATAGGTTCCCATTTAAAAAATCATAAGTTTGTGTGATATCTCGAGAATTATTAAGTTTTCAAAAAATCTAATTACGCTATTTTATTTTACCTAAAAAACAGTTGAAAATTTGTTAAAACAATTTTTCTCTATCATAATTAATAAGATATGAGATATTTTCGAAATGAGCGATGAACGAGTTTGTGCCTGTAGTTCAGAAACAAAAGAAGATCGTAAATTCCTGTGATGACTGTTCAACATTTCTCGAAAAGTTGACCCTGGAATGTGCAAATTGTTTTGCTCTATCGTTAATATTACCCGAGATACCTTAAAAAAAAACATCGGAAATAAGACACCTTGTACATTGTCGTCAGCAAATACTACCACAAAACTGACGTCACCACCGCTACTAATCTTTCGCGTTTGTTTGGGAGCGCCTTAAGTGTATACCGAAACATTGACTTTGTAAGAATAAATGCTGTATGAGATTTCGAGTAATTGTTAATAATAAACGAAAAAATTACCTACATTTAATATATTTGTTAATATTTTCATCTCCAGCGGTACCAAATGAACGATGAGCAAGAGCACGTCCAGCTCTTTGACTTAGTCAACCGTATGTTAGAATACGAGCCATCGCAACGCATCACGCTGGCCGAAGCAATGCGGCATCCTTTCTTCTCGAAGATTCCAACGAACCAGAGGCTGGGTGAACAAGGGGCTGGCGGGGACGGACGTGAGCGGAGCCACTCTCTCTCACGATGAGGCCCCGGCAGCTCTCAGCTCCGGAGAGCGATGCCAATCACATGACCGCCACACAACCCTAAACAGCAAAGCAAAACTAACCGCATCACACGACTGAACAATAACGTAAATTATTTTTGTCATAAACGTCATTTTTGTTTAGCCCCCGTGAAATTTAATGAATAAAATATTATTTTCAAGGTTATTATTTAGTTTGAAGTAATCTAAGGAGCAGATTGCAAGTTTTTTTTTATAATTTGTAAATGTTAAGTAATTATTTATTATTAATTAGAAAATTGAGCCCATCGTGATATTCAAAACTTAAGTTTGTGAATCCGGAGCATTATGAACTGAATTCGGGTTGTGTTTTAAGTGTTTGATTAACACTTAATTTCGTTTGTAAAATAATGTCCAGTTAAATGAATATTTTCTTATTTGTATACCTCATTTCCATACGGAGCACAAAATGTATGAAATGAGGATCTTTATTGTAAAGTATTTGTTCATTATGATGCATTATTTATGTATCATTTTGTCTTATTTGTAGTTTATTATTGAAAATCTGCCTAGAATATATCTACCTAAACCTTTGTAATTGGTAAGCGGCTGATGATATTTCAGCTCAGCTGTGGGATGATTTTAATTGTATGATTTTAGGTAAGACTAAGACCGTGAGACGAAACACGACTATGTAATTGTTATAATCAATGAAAAGTCTCATTGATTGTAATTTCATTGTAAATATTTTCAATTATAAGTATGATTTTTATTTTTTATTATCATTTCCACGACATTCTCAACAATAAAATCGTTCAACATATATCCTCATTATTTAAACAAGAATTTTCAGTTAACAGTTGCCCATTGCAGAACAAAATGGTGGCGCGCCTTTCTCAACAATTTAATAAAATTTCAATTATACGCAGTTTGAAGTACCTACTGCCACAGATTCAAAACACTATATATAGTATGTGCTACGGCGTAAATTTTGTTAAATCTGTAATATATTTTTAAAATTTATTTATTTAATACTATGCCCTACAGACGAACGCCCATTTACCGGGGAAGGTAAAACTGAGGTAAATATAAAGATACATTCAAGTGAAATACATGTTTTAATGTCCTTAATATTGTTGTAAAATAAGTCAATGTGGGGTGAATTGGTGATTTAACCAAAGAGTTAGATTTGAGAGCTGGATAATAAAATGACATTTATTTATAGTTGATATATAAAATCACGCATGTCCCACTTACGGCCAGTTTTTCAATCACTGGTTAAAATTTTAACTACCAGTTAATTAATATTGAATCTAATTATTGACCAATGATAAATCTGTCATTTGACAGTTCTTTGTTTCAATTTTGTTTATATAATTGATAGTTAAAATCTTAACCAGTGATTGAAAAACTTCTTTCGCCTCGGCCACATTCATAATCGCATTCATGCATGCTCTTCCTTCCCACTCGGAAACTTTCTCTCTTTTAGCACCTTGTCAATCACATTTTGATCACATTCATTCACTTATACACTGGAGGACCATGCAATCGAACACCCTCAACTTCACCAAAGATATATAGCCTTACAAGCCGTTCTCTCTTCATTCTCTCCAGATGACCAAATCATCTCAACTGACACACTCAAACTCTCTTAGTGATGTCATTTATAAACATATTAAATAGTGGAAGGAATTTATACCGGACTGTTATGACAAAAGAAGAATAAATTTACTGGGTTTCAGTCCTATTTATTTTCGAAACGTTGAGAAAATAAATAAAATGAATAGGACTGAATTTCCATTACATTTATTCTTCCATATTAATTAGTAATGGCCTCGAGATCAAACCCTGCGGCACACCTGAGTTTTGTGGAAAATGATGGTAATTCACCCCTTTCAGTTGGTAATTAGGCGCAGGACTGAGCTGAGGACTGCAGAATAAAATGGCGTCATTCAGGGGTTTGTGATGAAACTTGTAAGTAGTTATTGACATTTAGTGCGAGTAAATAACATTATTACATATTATATAGTAAACAATAAAAATAATACAAATGAATAACAATTTAAGGAAACAGGTGATGTATATTACTTAATCTTCATACACTATTTCATAAGTTATTTTTATAACCTATAATTTGTTCCAGGTTTTAAACAGCTTTAAAATCTTGCACAAAACTCGCCAGCAAATATTTAACGGCGACATAATAGCTTTAGAAAAAGTACGACAACGAATTAACGAAGAATACAAATGTAAAAAGAATGTACATGATGAAAAAGCGATTGAAGAGGTATTAATATAATCATACATAACCTATATATAATTTTTTTATTATTATTTTGTTTGATGCAGCTTATAAATCTTTCTCTTCAAGTGGAAAAAGAATTACGGACAACAGTTGTGCAAGCCAGAGAAGTTGAACCAGGAAAATATGGTAAAATTATTGAGTTATTATTATTGTAATAATCTATTCATTATTTTCATTTTAGAATTGAAAATAAATAAGGATACAGTCAAACTGGACCAAGTTCCATACAAATGTAAATCAGAACCGGGATAATAGTACAAAATACAATGTAGGCAAGTAGATTTTTATTTATTTTTGTTAATTGTTATAAATAAATGTAATTGTTGATAATATTGTTACGTTAATGCCAAAATCCTTTCTTATAATAATATGTATAATCTTAAAGATGATTTCCCAAAACGTCGATAAAAACTGACCTATATTTTGCTTATAAACTTATATAATATGTGCGTATATTCCCGAAGGAGTATTTGCACGATACCTTACTATGAATAAGTGATTTTCAAAACTGATTATAATAAAAAAGTTATATTTGTTTGCATTTCTTATACATACAACAAAAAAATATATCACTTTCTAAATATATCCCGAAGAATCTTAGCTTCCATGGTAACGTAAATCTTATTCGAATCCCAATTCATTTCCTTTCAAAAAATATGTTACGTAATATAATATTTTAACTTTATAGTTCACAAAGGACCACGAATTATCGTCATTCATATTACGGTAAAAGATTTTGTTATGTTTACGATAAAATATGTACTTAATAAATATTAATTTTGTGGGAATTTAATGAATTACATTTTTCAAAACCGGTGGGGATGATAGCGCGCTTGCTCGTATAATGTATATTTTAGAAGGGAAGCATAAAATTATCGTTTAGTTTGTTGCCGGCAACCAAACGAAAATATTAACAAAATTAGTATTAACTTCTTGGTTTCTTAAATATTATGAATATAAATATTTTAACGATTAAATATGAATAACGTTACTGCATTTTCCGAAGAGGTAAGGATTAAAATTAATTATATTAATGAACAATAAATATGTCAATTATTTTCAGTTAATTTCTAATATTACAAGTAATTGCGTTCAAAATGAAACAGATCTAATTTTGGAATTATGGCGATCAAAAAGTTGGTACGCGCATGAACGTATTAAATTAGTGAATACTCATTGGTTCAAATATCCCCCACCTCCAAAAATAGCTCTTGAAATTTTAGCCGCGTTATATGTTTTAATTATGACTGCTGGCGTTTTTGGAAATTCGCTTGTAATATTCATGTTCATACGGTTTGTATAAACATTAATTTGTGAAAATATTTACTGAATTTTGTAAATTTAAGATGTAAATCTCTTCACTCTCCCGCTAATATTCTCGTTACAAATTTAGCGTTAAGCGATTTAACAATGATGATGAAAATGCCATTATTTATTTATCATTGCATAAATCAAGGTCTCCCCCTCGGAGATGTCGGTAAGTTTATAAATAAATTAAACTTTAAATTGTTAATTTAATATTTTTATAGCTTGCAAAATTTATGGATTTGTGGGGGGTCTGTCCGGTACTGTCTCAATTTGTACGTTATCTTGTATTGCCTTGGATCGTTATTACGTTGTCGTTTACCCTTTAAGCAGATCTGTAACAAAATTGCGTTCAAAAATATGTATCGCTGTTTCTTGGTTATACGGTTTAATATTTGCTTCTCTTCCGTTATTTCATTCGTCTTTTGGTACTTATGTACCAGAAGGTTATTTGATAAGTTGTAGTTTTGATTATTTAACGCCAGATGATAATGTACGCTATTTTATTTTGGGTTATTTTTTTGCTGCATGGGTTGTACCATTTTTAATAATTTGCTTTTGCTATTCAAAAATAATAAGGGTCGTTATTCTGGCAAGAAATATCGGGAGCAAAATGGAGGACCCGGCAAATTCTACGCGGCATTGCAAAGAAACAGAACAGAAGAAAAAAGAAATACGTTTGGCGTTAGTCGTTTTAGGAATTATTGGTTTATGGTTTGTTGCCTGGACACCATACGCAATTGTAGCGCTATTAGGTATAGCTGGACAAAAAAAATTAATCACACCATTAACCTCAATGATTCCCGCATTATTTTGCAAATCCGCCAGTTGTATTGACCCGTTTGTTTACGCAGTAACTAACCAAAAATTTAAAGAAGAACTAAATACATTCTTTCGTAAATATTTCCCTAAAAAACAACCTAAAAATAAAAAAGTTTGGGTTACTGAAACATCGCGAAAACTAACTACTCTTGCTTCGATTAATAGCGAAGATGACGTAGAAGAAATAAATTTAAATGAAATTGAATTAGGCGTCGCATCTCAAAAAGAAGAAAAAACATGCGCCCCCAAAAGAATATTAGGAGGGGCGTCTGTTCAACCGAAAGACATGAGAGAAACAAATTTAAGTGATATGGGGCAAAAACGTCGAGCGTCGTGGGTTTTTCGACCTAGTTTTAGTAACAGATCTTCGAGTTTGAGAAATATGGCTAGAACGTGGAATAGAAGCAAGCAAAATTCTGCCGAAGAACCTGGGTCATTTTAATTTTAAAATATATGTATTTGAATCATAAATGCATATGGGGTACTATACCATGGGCAAATTTTAACTATCTGAGAATTCGAAAATGTACGTAAATTAATGAGTATTAGTGAAAGAATTTTGTTTAAATATTAATTAATTCGCAAACTATAAGTGATTAAAGTATTTGCAATTGGTTGCATGATTTTAAAATTGAGACTCGCGCGGCTCTCTCGCCCGCCTACTGGTCAAATTATTGCAACCTTCTATGATTTTTTTGGAAAAAAAAACATTTTATTTATGTTATTTATGCTTAATAATAATTTCTTCATGAATATAACGTGGAAGTTTATAATATAAAAATATTTCAGTTATGCAAACATGAAAAATTTGTACCCTCTTCTAGAACTAACATTTTGTCGACCACTGGTGAGGATTTGCTACGTCACTCCCCAAATTCTGAACTATAAAAATTCGTATCTCGCTTATTACGTAAAATTTTTAAGTCGCGTCTGCACTAAAAAAATTTCTAACTTGACCTTCCAGAAATATTTTTCTTTAAAAAAATTGTATAGTACTCCATTCGTAGAAATAATAAAATGCCTATAAAGTGTTTAGAAAATATTTTCCTATAAATGAGAAAAGAAAACGACCATTTTTTACTATTACAATACTATAAATAGCTTCTTTTGTGTCTGCTAGGACTAATAGGGCCAAAAGTTATATCACTGGGGGTCTGTAGGCTATTCCCGCCAATTCAACAGTAAGGTGGTAAGGCGTATTCAGTATTGTATTAAATATATTTATTATATAAATAAACTTATATATTTATGCTGTTTACAGTGTATTTATTTAAGATACCTATACAAATAATAATTTATGTTGAAGTTAAATGAAAAATATTATGTGTTATGGTAAATTCTGCGCATGATTGTGTATATTGTGAACAACCCATCGTCAAAATGTTTTGTAAGGTTAGACAGACGAGCGTTCCCTTTTGTGGTGACAGTTGCAAAAACTATTAAAATGTTTAGTTATTGTTAAATTTAGTGTATATAATATTTGTATTTGTTAAACATTATATCAAACATGGAATCATTCCTACCCTCAGAAATTGCGCGTTTAGTGCTTGGTAAGTCATTTGTTTTTACGATTCACATCTGTTTTTTCGGTTCGTTTTTGTTTTTCTTAACGATTACTCTTTTAGGATATTTAGAACATCATAAATGCGAGGAAGCTTATGAAGCTTTCCTAAAAACTTCTGCTCATCTAGTAGAATGTGTAAATATGAAAGAGGAAGGTAGAAAATTCAGAACTGAAGTTATGGGTCTTAATTTATTAGACATTTTGTATGAATATTCAGCTATATATTCATTAGTACAAGAGAAACTAAAAAAGGTTGATCCGGATACAGCAAGCAGTTTGAAACATTCAGGAAGTTTATTAGATAAAATTACATTTTTGTTAAATGCAACAAGTTCTGGACAGACGATGTTATTCAGCATCACTTTACCACCTGGTAAATCGCCTTCAACTGCCCACGTGAGGTAAGTTATACATTTACCAATGTATAAAAATATTATTTTGTTGAATTACAGAAAAAGATTGAGATCAACTACTATGCACGAGAAGAAAAAAGAACTTCGAAAACATACTCAGATGAATATAGAAGACTTCAGCCCGATTGTAGAACTAGACGAACCCGTTACAAATCCTTCTACATTAGAAACAACATCTTTAAGCAGTTTACCGGGTAATGCAAACATAATTTTGGACCGTTCCCTTAACTTAGAAGCCAATGATAATATTGTACGTACTCCTAAACGCAAACAGTATTCAACAAATTCAACTAGACGATCTCGCAATAACTCTGAAATCCCTGAAGATACAGAAGAAAACTTGGATATAACTGCTTTAACTAAAGCGCTGTTAGATAATCATGAATTACACGAAAAAATTGCAGAAAACATCAACAAAGTCATCCGAACTCCTGATCTTGCATCTGGAGTAAATATTTCTCAAAATCAAGACTTGTGCAGTGCGCAGGGTCTAACCCTTTCAGAAACATTTCCCAATAATTTCACCCTAGAATTAGATGACGCAATAAAAAAAATTGTCGAACAAACTGAATCTGATCCACTTTTCGAAAATTTTCTGCAAGAAGTTGTTTGTCCTTCGACTGAAACCAGCGATGATGGTGAAGAAAAAGGTATCAGTGATACTTCAACTCCTTATCAATCAACACCAGAAACTATTAAAAAAACATTGGTGAAAAGACTTCGAAGTACAAAAAAGCGAGACTCACCAACGACTAGTTCCAGTGATTCTCCGGCGAAGATTGAGCATCAAAATGCTGTAGCAATTGAAAGTATAGTTGCTATTCAGGCCGATCCTGTAGAAAATGAGCCCAAAAAACAAGATTTGGTACCTGCAGGGTCTCAAATTAGTTTTTCGGGAAGTAGCGAAAATGCAGACACACAAAAAAATCTTAGTCAAAAAGTTTCTCAGCCGGTTGTATATTCAGAATCGGTAGAATATCCACCGATGTCAGACAGTACATTGGTTATTTTAAGCAGTAAATTTACCAATACTGGATCGCAAATCCTGACGGTACAACCGGCTTCGTATAAAAATTCATCTTTTGCAGATGATATATTACGAATGCCAACAGTTATTATAAAAGACGACCAAAACCCTTCAAATAATCTTTTTGTACCAACAAGATTATTTCCATTAGGAAATGGACCTCCACCTTTACAAAAAATTAAAAATCCGCCGTTGCTGCTTCCTCATCCAACAATCAACACAAACGTCACAACAATTCCGGCGGAAACAATAACACACACCGTAAATGTTCAACCAGTTCCCTCTACAAGCGCCGAACCATCAACTTCAAATCAATTACCAGAAAATCGATCAGTGCCATTAATATCAACAAGCTCGGGAAAGAAAAATAAAAATGAACAACCAAAACCTGCAACACCGGAACGATCAAACTCCAAAGAACGGCTTAGTTTATCCACCCCTCGAGGCGGCAGATCCTCTCATATTCGCGCCCTTGATTTTTCCACTCCCCCAAAAGAAAATATTCAGAAAAAGTCTCTCACAAGTTCGAAAACTCGGATCGTATCAAAACCAAGATCTCCTAAGAAGAGCAGATTTAATTTGTTCACATCTCCATTAAATATGCCGATAGCTACTCGATCACCTCACGAAAAATTACAAGGAGATTGGACCGGGACAGAATTACTCTTCGAACCAGAAAAATCAAAAGACACTGAAAATAAAAATGAAGAAACGAAGAAAAAGAAATTAAGTTCTTGGGATCAGGATTTGAGGGAACTAGTACCACCAGTTCTTCCAGCTCCAAAAAAGAAGAGGTGTCGTAAGAAAATAAGTCCAAAAGTAGTCGACAATACAGAAGAACAACCGGAAGAAAAATTGAGCAAAACGGAGGAAGATGGAAAAGCAATAGAAACGGAATTAAAAGATAAACCAGTAAAGGTCATAAAGAAAAGGATTAGGAAGAAGCCGGATGAATCTAAACCTAAACCTGTGAGACGAAAGCGGCAAGCAAAACTTAAACCTGTTGTCCAATCCGAAGTCAAGGAAGAATTAATTGAAATTAAAACTGAAGAATTGATTATAAAAGAGGAGACGGCTGAAGAAAATATTCAGCAAAGTAAAGAAACAATCGAGGATAAACAACATAAAGAAACTGTAGAACAAACTCAAGAAACAACAGAGGTTGTTGAAGATAAACAAATAAAAGAGTTTATTCAAAATAAAGAAGAGGAAGATCGAAGCAAAATAACAGAAGAAGAAAAAGTAACAAAGGCAAAAGAACCGCCGAAATCTCGGCTAAAAAGAAAATGCAACCTAGGAAGCAGCATAAAAAAAACCTCCAGTAATTTGGAAGACAAAGACAAATCGCCCGTAGACTCCACATCCGAAGAAGCAAATTCTCTAACTGTTTTATCTCCTTCAAAGATGAAAGCGAAAAAACGAATTTATGACGTACAAGATTCTGACAAACCCCTCAACGAACCATCAACTAGCAACAAACCAGAAATAGATTTATCTCCTTCGAAGTTGAAAGCGAAAAAACAAATATTTGCTGAGGAACTTAAACCAGACGAAGATAAAAAAATATCTGTTGAACCTTCAACTAGCAGTAAAGCTGAGAGTACAATTACACCAGATATGGCAAAATTATTTGAAAGTAATTCCATTAAAGCCAAAAAAAATGTCACACCAATGCTCGAAACACCTTTTAAAGATGCGACTTCGTTGCTTCCAATAACACCAAGAATACTTACCTCATTTACTGTTGACGCGTCCTTCTCTAGTTTAATAAAACAAAATTGCGGTGATGTTGATTTATCTTCAATTTTGACTCCTAGTTTTCCTATGACGCCCAGTTTTCCTCTTACTCCAAATGTACCTACTTGTGATAGTCAGTCATCCTATGCTTCGCGTCCAACGGATTACTCTAATTCGAGTTCGTATTATCAGCCGTCTGATAGCGAACAAAATCAAAAACTAGAGCAAGCTTTAATTGAAGAAGCAATGAAGTTAGAATCTGCTGCTTTGAAACGGCAAATATGGACTTCCACACCAGATAAAGAAAATAATAAAGAATTAAGCGTCCCGCCAACTGACACAATGCCTAATAGTGTCGGAGAAATGAAAATATCAACAGAACCACAAAAATTAAATTCATCTTTAGACGTGACTAAAGCAAGCATTAAAAGTTTTGTAAATGATTATGATTTATCGACGTCAAGTTCTGACCAATCTGAAGAAAATTTACAGGTTGAAAAGGAATCAAATGACACTGTTATACATATAACTCCGGGACAACTTAAAAGAGGCGGGAAACATATGTCTATGCTTAAAAATTTAATGCAACCTGTGGAATTAAATTCAGAATCTGATGACGTATCTGAAGAAGAATGCTCTGAGAAAGAACATAAAAATATTCCAACAGAAAATATGAACATCAAAACAGTAGATAAATCACAAATAAAAGAAGTAAACCTTGAACCTCCAAAGAAAGATGAAAATATTAAAGTAGTAATAAGAAAAAATAAATCAGTGAAAGAAGATAAAAAACCTCCAACAGAAAATATGGTCATCAAAACTGAAGAGAAATCACAAATAAAAGAAGTAAACCTCGAACCTCCGAAGAAAGATGAAAATATTAAACCAGTAAAAGGTAAAAAGAAATCAATTGCAACAAAAATCCATTCCACTCTTCTTGAAGAGCTAGAAATGAAACGAAAAAGAATAATAGCGGAATTACAGAGCGATTCAACAAAATCTACAGAGCCCAAACCAAGGGGACGACCAAAAGGAATTGCACGAGTAATTCCAAAGGTAATACCAAAAAGAACGCCAAAAGTAATACCAAAAGAAAAGGCAAAAGCTTCGCCGAAAGAAAAGGCAAAAGTTTCGCCGAAAGAAAAGACAAAAATTTCGCCGAAAGAAAAACCGAAAATGTCTCCAAAGGAGGAGAAAAAATGTTCGCCTGTAAAAAAACCAAAAGGGAGTCCAAAGGAAAAACCAAAAGGAACTCCGAAGGAAAAACTAAAAGGAACACTACAAGGGAAATTAAAGAGGGTGCAAGACAAACTGAAAGGAACACCACAAGGGAAATTAATGAGGACGCCGCAAGGAAAACTAAAAGGTACACCCCAAGGAAAACTAAAGGAGACATCTAGAAGAAAACTAAAAGCATCTCCAAAATCAAGCAAAATTAAAAAGTTGGCAGACCCTACAAGAGTAACACGTGCTAGAGTTATTGCAAATAAAAAAGAAGAAAGTGAAGTAATAGAAAAATTAGAAGAAAAACCCGTCAAATATATTACTCCAAAGAAGATTGCAAGTATTGAAGATGTAGCTGCCCGATTAAAAAAGGATCAAAATAATTCCGAAAACGTTCAGAATTCTCCAATAGAAAAAATAGAAAATACTGTAAAGTGTCCATTAATCAGCCCTAATACAAGTATGGACAGCCACGACAGCATCTACAAAGGAAAAGACATCCCTATGATGTCCGCAGAAGACGAAGATGTTCCCAGGCTACACTTAAGTTCCGACGACGAAACAGCAGATGAATGTGACATAGTAAAAGGTCTAAAAGAGAGAGGAATACATTTAATTCCTAAAAAACCTTTAGACAAAAAATCTAAAGATACCGTCAAAGACGACGATAACCCTGTTGTTATCAACACTCAAAAACTAGACCTCACCGTTGCAGAAGAAGACGTAAAAAACCAGAATATCAGTATAGACGTTGAAGAAAGTATTCCTCAAACACGAATCGAGAAAAGTATAGAAATCAAAAGTGATATTTATCTACACACACCGAACAAAATAGATGTTTCTAAAGTATTGACAGAAAATATAGCCATGGAAAGCATTATTAGAAACCATAAAAAGAAAACTAGAAAAAATGAAGTTGATAATTCCCAAGATGAGAAAAAAAATTCAGAGAAATCAAAAGGAGAAGAAAGTACAGAGAAAAATGAAATACAGAATTCGGAAAACAAACAATCCGTATCAACAGAAACAAATATTGATTTTGATCTCAAAGTGATAACAGAAGATAGTTCTGAATATATAAAAGTGGTTCACGATGAATCTAAAATAATTACTAAAACTATCAGCGATTATAACCTTGAAGTTCTAAATAAAAAAATTACTGCGAAAGTATTTTCGGAAGAATTGAATATTGAACAAGACAAAACTATGACTGTTACACCTTTTATTGAGGTGATTTCTTATCCCGCCAAAAGTCCAAAAGTTATTATAAAACCATTAGAAATTTTGTATAACGAAATAGACGATGAATCAACCGTTGATACATTATTCGAAGAATCTCCAAATATAAAAATTAAGAAAATTATTAAAAAACAAACAGACTTACAGACTAGTATACAAAAAGAAAAACAGAAAGTTGACACGGTATCTAGAACCGTTTCTGAATCTAAACCTAAAAAGAAAATATCCCTGGCGCAGTATAAAAATAAACAAACACAAAAGACAGAGGAAATAGAGGAACTTGTAAAAACTAAAAACAAAAGTTTAGAATTAAACAGTGACGAAGAAGATTTGATGAATTTTGCTATCACTGGTAACGAGAAGGATAAAACCGATACGCCTGTACAGGATTCAATGTAAGTATAATCATATATTTAATTAAATTAATGCATTAATTAAAACATTTATTTTAGAAACCAATTTTTTATTTACAATTTTCATTTGAATAATTCTCGAAAACGCAAATCTGAAGCTGATAAACCTTCAAATGAAAAAAGGATGAAAAATTAATGCATTAATTACAAAATGGATTTATAGAAATGCATTTTTACTTACAATTTTATTTGATAGATCCCGAAAACGCAAAGCTGAGTTTGATGTTTTAAAATCGCCAAATGAAAAGCGGCCAAAAACGAAAAACGCTTTGTTGAAAACTTTAAACGTGGATCAGTTTTTATCGATGCTGCATGGACCATCTTGTTCGAAGGTATAAATGGTATTAAAAAATGTTATTTAATTTTGAATTTTAAGAGTGCATTCTGATGAAATGTAAATAAGTTTTTATTCATTTGCATTATAGTTTGATTATATAAATATCACCTGTATATATTCATTGTTCATATTTAAAATAAAACTCCTGTTTATATTTGAATTATTTATTGGTCTCTTAATATCACTTGTAATCAAATAAAATTGTACATAGATGCAATAAAATAATACGTATTATTTGACTAGAATTCGGTACAATACAGTCTGAGTAACAACGATTGTTATTCATTGTACAGGATGGGGCCTAGAAACTTCCTTTTTTTGAAGAATAAAATAAAAAGTATTGCTGATAAAAATAAAACATCTTGAAAGTGGTGGCTACCTGCAGCAGGGTTGTAGGGCGGTGTTTGTAAATCTCAGCCATAAATGTCTATCTGCAATACTTTATATTTTATTCGCCTTCAAAAAAGGAAGTTTATAGGCCCCGCCGTGTATAACATCCACAAAGACAATTATATATTTAAATATCTTAACAAATAATATCTCTTTCAAAATAAATATTTATAAATAAATTAACAATATATTATTTCTCATTTTAGTTGATCGTTTGCCTATGTATATGTTGTAAGCTTTCGTAAAACCGGGGGTCACTTATTCTTAACGCTGACCTTTTGTACAAATAATAATACACAGTCGAGACTAAAACAAAATTTGCTGCAACAATTTTAAAGATAAAATTTATATTCTTACTGAATCGCTGGAACACATAAAGAACATGAAGCCCAATCGACCAATTATATTCTAAGGGTTCTTTCCATCTTACAGTCAGAGACCATATTTGAAGCGCGATCGTAAGAATCAAATATATCATGCATACAACAATTGTTAGTCGGAATCTATCGTACAGAAGCTCAAGTAATCCGGCCTGAAACATTTGTTAGTAATTTGCAGACAACATCAAGAGGACATTTACCTGAAAAACGTAAGTGGAAAAAAATGTTATGAACATTGTAGTCAGTGCCAGTATTATACATATGTCTTGCACACTAAAACCAAATATAAAAGATAGTTTTATTTTATGTATGTAGCGTAGGATGTACTTACATAAAAATTATTAACTGATAAACTGTATATCGCCTAACATAACCTATGAAAGTATTTATACATAAATCAATAAGTAACAAAAATATCTGCGTTGTAAGTATTGCGGCATAATTGTTTATTGTTAATTTCATATTTAAAGCGTAATATTATTTCACATTTCCAAATTTTATTGAGTGCTATCGTTTATTGATTATTTCAAATGCAACAGTTGACATTTAAAATATAAAAACAAACAACTACCCAAGTTGGGGATTGTGCGGCACTTTCGCGAATGATGTTGGAAGCAGGAGGCAGCACCTGTATTGTGACGTCAAAACTGTTTCATGTTCATGGTAGGCATTTGTTTTTCTGTTGTAGTTCAAAATAATGTTCACAGGGGAAATATTTTAAAGATTATTTAGTCCAAGATAAGGTGAACTCGGCGAGGTGCGCAAATAGCACACTTAAAAACGTCTCAATTACTCATAAATAGATGGCATTACTCAGTGCCTTCTAGTGTGAGTACTCACATCAAATTAAAAAATCTAATAGGATTTTTTTTTAAAATTTTGTGCTCTTACCTTGCCCATCGTATTGCACGTTTTAATGTAAAGTTACCTGTTACGCACTTACCCTCCATCAAAGGGAAAGTGCGTTCTAGTGAAACAAATTTGAAAAATCACAAAAAATGTTGGCCAGTCCAAATAGGAATACAAGTAGTTTGAGATAACCAGTAGTCTACCAAAAATAATACAACGTGCAGCTTATTATTCTAGAATTTGGAAAATAAAATGGAGCGCAAAGTCAAACTTTGGAAAAAGTAGTGTATATTTCCCCGAAATCAATAAAGGTTTCACTAAATTGTGAATAAACTAATACAAAGATAAACAAACCCAAGTATAATTTTATAGACGTTATTAAAGAAATACTAATACAAAACAACTAATTTATAGTAAAATAAGGGGTCTTTAGTTTCGAATAATGTTCATAGGGGCAGTGCAAATACGATTCACTTCAAACTTAATCACCTTTCAACAAAAATTGATGTTTTCGCAAATACGTTGGAGGCAGCACCTACGTTTCTGACGTCACGGGTGTTTAAATGTTAAAGGTCAGCGGGAAAATAAATACCCAATAAATTTTATTGTTGGCTCTTATTCAAAATACTGTACGTACACGAAATATAAAATATTCTTACTGAACTGTATGAAACATACATAAAAAAGTCGTTTTCACAAATATTAAAAATGTTTTTAATATATTAATTTGTAACCACTCACAGCATTAACAGACTTTGAGGATAAATTAAACACCTACACATTCAAAAACAAAAAACATATGTGCATAAAGAAAAATTGATGTTTAGGAATAATGTACAAAATTTGTTTAATAAAAATGTATTGGTTAATGAAAGATATTTCACAAAAATCAGGACTATTCTCTGTGAACTAAAACGTATAATCCCAGACACGCCAACACGGAATACTGAAAGAAAAATATATTATTGACTACAATCATCAGTTTGTAATAGTATACTTACTTTAAACTTAGGATATTCATTCATCAAAATCGTAACCATTCCAACATACGGCAAAAATCCACGTGCTCTCCCGACCACGTCTTTTTTCGTAAGCCACAGTTGTCCCGGTGCATACAGTCCTCTATCATCTACGCTATTATTATCTCCTTTC
The DNA here is from genome assembly GCA_963082715.1 of Harpalus rubripes. NCBI lineage: Eukaryota > Metazoa > Arthropoda > Insecta > Coleoptera > Carabidae > Harpalus > Harpalus rubripes. The sequence goes on from OY720449.1 coordinate 18,711,274, forward strand.
GTTAAAAATTTAACAGTACCATTTTCCCTACAATAATAAAAACATACAACAATGAAAACATTGTTGAAAACAAAACATACCTTTCGTGCAACTTAAGTACTCGATGAACAATTGGAATGTCTCTCCCCTCAACTTTGAAAACAACAATTTCCCCTACACGTACGGGCTCCTCAGGATAATTGGTTAAGAATAACAAATCGCCGCGGTGAAACGCTGGTTCCATACTCCCTGAGAGGACAACAACAATGGGGCTTTCGCTGCCAGTAACAACCATAAGACCTTTCCAAATCATAAGAGCCGAGGAAATAATCATACCAAAGCTCAGTACTTGGTATAAAAACTGAAAATATGGTTCATTTATGATTGTTTTTAGGTTATATTACAACAGAAACTTCGACAAACCTGCCGTTTATTCATTCGTTGAAGATCACCGAACATACTGCTTATAGAAAGAGACATTTTTGTGTTTAATTTTTACTACAACTTGTGGAATAATAATATTGCTACGATTTTAAATCCACGTCAGAAACAACTGTACTGTTTTGTCAACCGATGTAGCCAAATTCTATTTTACCGGTTAAGAATCAATGATGCCAATTTACTTAACGAAAATTTACTCAAAAAGTAGGTACATTTCACTTTTCACGACTTCACAGACAATTTACAATGAATCATGGAGGTAGGAATAATATTATTCCTATAGTCAAGAAAATTGACTATCGTGTTCAGCAATAAAACTATAAATATCGCAGTTATGAAAAAGCGACATATTGCCACTGTTTTCCTTATAGGGCGCGAGCAGACACGTGACTCGAGCGTCCTTGACGTACAAGGAATCAGCTGATTTGTGTGCGCATGTCATTTTGACAACAACAATGTCACTTTGACAAGACCAATGTTTTGACTTATTTAAATTTTGAACTGCTAAAATGTTATTATTATACAATTTTCAGGCAGTAAAACACATGAAATTAAAAATAATAACTTCTCAACAGTTCAAAATTTAAATAAGCCAAAACATTGGCCTTGTCAAAGTGACATTATTGTTGTCAAAATGACAAGCGCACACAAATCAGCTGATTCCTTGTACGTCAAGGACGCTCGAGTCACGTGTCTGCTCGCACCCTATAGGGCGCGAGCAGACACGTGACTCGAGCGATCCTCAAATAGTCCAAGCAGCTGATTTGTGTGCGCATGTCACTTTGACAAGACCAGTATTTTGATTTATTTTAATTGTGAAGTGTGAAGAAGTTATTATTTTTAATTTTATGTGTTTTACTGCATGAAAATTGTAAAATAATAACAGTTTAACAGTTAAAAATTAAAATAAGTCAAACATTGACCTTGTCAAATTGACATGCGCACACAAATCAGCTGATTACAAGCACTTGAAGGCCGCTCGAGTCACGTGGCTGCTTGCGCCGTATAACATTGGATGCCAACAGGCTGCTATTTGTACCGCTCTGTTGAAAAGAAGACATGCATTGATAATTTGTCTACCTGCTGTGTATAGTAAAATAAATGTACTTTTCCTTTAACATATGTTATTTTTGCTTGAAGTTTGGAAATTCAGTTTTCCCTCCCATCAAGCAAAAATAGCATTTATTTTAAAAGAACAGTAAAATATAAATAAAGCATCAATGTCTTCTTTTCAACAGAGCGTTGCAAATAATAGGCCGTTAGCATCCAATGTTATAAGGGAAACAGTGGCAATATGCCGACTTGATATAATTGCGATATTTATAGTTTTATTGCTGAACACGACAGAGTCAATTTTCTTGACTATACCTCCGTGCAATGCATACATCAAAACTTTACATCAGAGGATTAAAAGGATAGTTATTTTTATCGTTATACCAATACCAGCCCACTGATTGTAATCTTCGCAGCATCAAATCGTCATCTTCATCTTGAATTGAAGATGATGTCTCAAAAGTAGACTCCGGCGGTGAAATGCGTGAAGCAAGTTCTTTAATTTCATTAGTAATTTTGTTACTAAATGTTTCTAATTCCATTACGCTTTCTCTTTGCGTTTGATGTTCTCTTTTTCCTGACCCTCCAGTTAATTCATCGTCTAAATTACCTGTTAATTCCGCCCCTTGTTCTCGATCTTCAAAACACCATTCTGAAGCAATGGCTTGAAGTGGTTGAAGATTTTGAACGTTTTGTTTGACTTTTTGAAGTTCTACATTGCACATATTTTCTAGTTCCAATAATTTTGTTTTGTAAGCACATGCTGCAAGATGTCTTCGAAGATGTATTCGTTTTTCAATATGAGCTTTATTTAAAGCTTGTTGATAGACATTTAGTTTTTGTTCATAATCTAATATGCTCATATCGTTTAATGTTGGTTCAGTCGTACAAACAGATTCGTCATCCGAACAACAACAAGAACAGACTTCCTGTTGCTGTTGTTGTTGTTGTTGTTGGGCATGGGCTTGGATAGCAGATAATTTGGCAACTTCTTCTACTTCTTTTTTCCACATATCTCTTTCTTTTGATAGTTCAATCCGCAGATCTTCCATCATTTCTTTCAAAGAACCAAGCCGTTTTTCTAAATCTCCATTTGTATTTTCAATATTGTCATTTAGCGAATCTTCGGAAAATTGCTCAATATCTTGACTGCATAATTCAGAACATGATTCTGGTAGAGATTGTATATCCATTTTTTGCTAATTAAGAAACTTACATTTGATTTGTATCTCACTGTCAATAAAAACAGAAGAAATAACAAAATATTTATTAATGCCTACTTGATTTGAAAATTGAGTTTTAGGGGTTTTAGTGATCAGACATTTGGGAACACTGCGTACGTAAAACAGTTGAAACTGTCAGTTGCACGCGACGTTCTTTCTTTTTCCGTTTCCTAAAGACAGCCAAGATGAAGTAAGAATTTTGTGATTTGTTTATTAATCTTCAAATATTTATTTCATCCTATATGTTTATGATAAATGAAATAGTTTTAAGTGATTTGTGTCACATTTATAATAGCGTAATGTGTTTCTTTTTAGGATTGGATTGTGTGCGTACAGCGGGTACAAAATTTACCCTGGACATGGCAAAACCATGGTCAAAACCGATGGAAAGGTTAGTTTATTTACATTAATACAACAATTATTCTATCCACATATATACAAATTAAATTTTAAGATTGTTATGTATATTTTAATGTGTTTACGGTAAACCTAACCTAAATGTGTTGTTGTAGACTTTCACTTTCCTCAACGCAAAATGTGAGTCCGCACATTTAATGAAGAGGAATCCTCGTAAAGTAACATGGACAGTGCTTTACAGGTAAGTTTTACAATTTATTATAGTTTACAATGCAGTTATTTTTAATTATTTTAGGCGCAAACACAAGAAGGGTCAAGAGGAAGAGCAAACCAAGAAACGCACTCGCAGGACGCAAAAGTTCCAGCGTGCTATTGTTGGTGCTTCTCTTACAGATATTATGGCCAAACGTAACATGAGGCCAGAGATCCGTAAGGCCCAGAGAGAACAGGCTATCCGGTAAGTGAACATTTTAAATTGGTAAATCAATTTCAAATTTTAATTAGAGGTAGTCTTAAACACTCATACAAAAATATAAATCTTTTGCCCAGTTGTAGAAACGTTCATCAATGCTTTGTTTAATTAATGGTTCATCAGAACGAACAAATGCAACGCAATTTTTTGACAGCAATGATTTACATGTCATAAGAACAAGGAAACTGATTCGAATTTGTTCATTTTGATAGTCACAAAGTGTTGAAGAACGTTTCTGAAACAGGGAATTTAATAACTTGAATAATTTTGCTGTTTCTAAACCGTTTATGATTTTTGCGAGATTACTATTAAATTTTCTATTTCGATATACGTACATATGGATTATGAATCATATTACGGCCACGCTAGAGTATTCAAAATAAGATACATGGTTCATATTTTTTATAATTTTGTTCAAAATAGTTCTCTTCAACAATTCACCATTCTTTCTTCTTTCCTTCTACTTCTTAACAGTTCTCAACCAATTTTGGAATGCTTTCAAAATATGAATTGCAGCATAATTCTCTTCTTCAGATGAAAACCTTCTCCCCATAAATTTTATGTAAATTGATTTTTCAATTGCCGACACATTTTTTTGAACAATTCTGAATGCAATGGCCCGTATTACAAACGCAATTTTATAATAAAAGCGCTTCTATGAAACACATTCGTTATAAGAATATAATGGAAAGCGCGCTCGTAATGCGGGCCATTATGTTTGAATTTATAATGTTGTGCAATAATTTGAACTTTTTACAATAACTTGTTTCTCCTTTAGGGCTGCTAAAGAGCAGAAAAAACAGGTGAAAGCAGCGAAGAAGGCCGCAGCATCTCCCAAACCCAAGCCTGTCCAAAAACAAAAGGCCCCCAAAATGACTCAAAAGAGCGCGCCCAGAGTTGGAGGCAAACGTTAATAAATGTGTAACTGATTTTTTGTAAATAAATAAGTCATTACACTACGTCCGCATTCATAACTGATAATATTTAATATTAAAATATTTCTTTTATTTGTGTACATTTTAATTTCATGTAATAATAGTTTGATATTAAGATGTATCTAGTAATTTAAAATAGTTCAGCGATGGATTTGTGCAAGAAAGAACGTCGTGAAAATAAAACAGGTAAGTTAGCAATTGTCAATGGGAGTCTCCACTATTTTTCAAGATTTCTTATTCTTCATGATAAGTTATAAGTATTAGAATAAATAAAAAATATATTATAAAAGGTTTTCTGTAAAAAAAAATTGAAAACAGTATTTTTTCTGACACGTTTGAACGGTCAATATTTTTACCGCCACGACAGTGCGACTAGGTCGCAAGTCTAAACGCTCAATAGGTGGTGCGGGTATAGCGTCATGTTTGCTCACAGTTTGAAATTTAATTCTGTAATTTTAAAAAATTGAGTATTTAAAATCAATTCGCTTACGTTAAAGATATTGGCTAGTACCACGAGCACGGTTTTAACTAAAACGCTGTTTTAAGAAATGTCTAATTCAAATTTGAATATTTAATGTCACCCTTATTTTTAAAGAACGATTTTTAAAAAATATTTGTTTGAATACAAACCATGTTCTGCTTTAAAATCATATTTTCGTAAATTTCATTTTATTATTAATATTAAATAATGAAATTTGACATTTCTTAAAACAGCGTTTTAGTTAAAACTAGTGCTGTCAAGAACCGGAAAAATTTAGAACCGGGTACCCGGTTCCAAAACTATCCGGGTACCCGGTTCCTGGAACCGATCTTCGGTTCCGAGTAGTGGAACCGATTTTCGGTTCCGGGTAATAGAACCGATCTTCGGTTCCGGTTCCGAGTAGTGGAACCGATCTTCGGTTCCGGTTCTGGATAGTGGAACCGATCTTCGGTTCCGAGTAGTGGATCCGAGTTATGGAATATTCAATTATAATTTTAAATTAGCCTCGTCATTCTTAAGAAATAAACATATTTTCTGAGAAATATTATTGAACGATATTAAAAAAATATATGTAATTTAATTGAAAATATCTGTGTAAATATTATTACATCAAAGGCAAGAGGATGCTAAAAATGTAACCACATAATATAGTAAATAAATGCAGATTTCAGTTTCATATTATATTTTCAATTTTCATTCATATGGTTTATTGCAATAACTTGACCTTGAGTCATATTTTCAAATAACGGTACCTATATAATGACAATAGCGGCCCTAAAATTTAAGGGATAAAGCAATAGATATTTCCAAGAATTTCACTTATACCTACTTATACATTCTGTTCTAATCTTTACATTTTGATCTCTCAGTTATGTATATAAATGAATATTTCTTATTTTCTGGATTTCATAACACCATTTAATAAATTTCGAAGTGAAAGTAGCGTGCCTCATAATTTGTAAAAAAATTTGGTTATTATTTTAAAATGCCCAATTGAATTAACTTTAAGATTAAAAGAAACCGAAAGGGGCTACAAAGCACAAATCCTATAGAAATTTAAACAAAGACACCGGTCGTGCAGTCGGGGAAAAAGTACCTAGTTTTTGCACGTGTTCTTCAGAGAATTGCATTATATCAGTTTATAAGAATATCTGACACCAACTTTCCTAAATTGTTTACCTGTTCCTATTTAATAATTTAAAAAAAAAAATATCTTCCAAAATAATTAACTTATTCATCATAACATATTGATTCATAATACGTAAATCTAATTCACGGATTGTAATAATGTATATTTTATTAGCTTCATAATCGAGATTCACCCGTTTTCGGTCCCAGAACCGGGAACCGATACGTTTCGGTTCCAGAACCGAGAACCGTTGAGATTCGATTCCAGAACCGAGAACCGATGAGATTCGATTCGAGAACCGATGAGATTCGATTCCAGAACCGAGAACCGATGAGATTCGATTCCAAAACCGAGAACCGATGAGATTCGATTCCAGAACCGAGAACCGATGAGATTCGATTCGAGAACCGATGAGATTCGATTCCAGAACCGAGAATCGATGAGATTCGATTCCAGAACCGAGAACCGATGAGATTCGATTCCAGAACCGAGAACCGGGTAGTTTCTATTCCAGAACCGGGTAGTTTCGGTTCCAGAACCGAGAACCGGGTAGTTTCTATTCCAGAACCGGGTAGTTTCGGTTCCAGAACCGAGAACCGGGTAGTTTCGGACTCGGAACCGAGAACCGGGTAATTACACATTGAAATAACCGGGTACCCGGGTAATTTTGGAACCTGAACCGAACCGAACCGGAACCGGTTCCCACCACTAGTTAAAACCGTGCTCGTGGTACGAGCCATTGAAATTATTTGATATATGTACGTAAAACAGAGTAATGTAAAGTATTCCTATATTTTGACGTAAAACTATAAACTTGATCTGGTATATTACGTCATAGCCCGACCAGTAATCGGTGCGATCTAAACGCAGTGTTAATACTTTCAAGCATTTAAAAAAAATTTAAAACTAACCATTATAGTTTTATAATTGTATTTTAGTGTAACTGTAATTTTTCTCTTATTTTGAATATGGATTACCGGACGTGGTTTTTTTGCTGATTATAAGGCGGTTAATTTTGTCATAGTTTCTGTGCGGTAGTGCTTCTTTGATGGACTATTTTTAAAAATTTATTTTAATATTCTTGCTATAACATGAAATACAATAACAGAATAATTAAATTTGTTGAATTCTGTTTGAATGTCAGTATAATATTAGACAGCGTAGAAACACAAACTTATAAAATGGATTTTGAGTTTTTACAATTATCTGGTTCTTCCTCTTCTGACAGTGATGATGTTTTATATGTAAGTTTTTAAATTATAAAACTCAAATAACGTGTCCAATATGTCCCATAAATTTTAACAATTTTGTTTTCTAATACTTACTAAGTAACTGTTTCATAAACAACAAAAAAGAGTGCCGTGTTCTTCCACAAAGCGCAACTTTCTATGGATATCTAGCAACTCCAACATTACGGGAAATGATGGTTTTTATACTGACAATATTGCAGAATATTTTTGGACTCTTTTATCTCGAAAGGTTTACGAAGGAGGGGCAAACCCAAAATGAGGACGAACTTCAATCCAGAATATTTAGGAATGTCCGAGAAATCGATGTAAATGTCGTCCAAAACCTAATGCTAGGTATCCGCAGAAAGTTGCGCCTTGCGGAAGAACACGGCCGTCTTTATTTAAGTTCATAATTTTGTTGCTTATGTTAATTATGAAATATTATTTCAAAGAAATGTATTTCTTTCTAAAAAAAAAAAAAAAATTGTTGAGATTTGTGCCAAATCTCTTAGGACGTACATTATAGCAAAAATCATTTTGTAGCTAATTTCAAAAGGCGAATATCTTAAATTTGACAGTTTTGATGAAGATATATTAGGGATATCAGATATTGTACAAGATGACCATTCAGATAATAGCGGACAATATCACAAATATGATAACGACAGTTTAGATTTAGATGATTTAGTTTTAATAAATTCAGATGAAGAATTTGTAAAATATTCCCCAAACGATTCTCAGAAATGGAGATCAGAAGAAATAGATATTAATCAGAATCTTTACGCAGCAAAATATGACGAAGTCGTTCAAGAGATTAAAGATTTACAAGTGCAAAGTAAAACTGAAAGATTATTTAATCCATTTGCAAACCTACATAAAAGATTTAATTCTATAAGTAACGATATGCCAAAATTGGTGAAACGTCGTAGTTTCATGAACAAATTAAAAAGTGAAAAATATAGTGGACTATTTCGACGAAAATCTAAACTTTCTAGGACTTATAGTCTTCCGAAAATTGTTGTGGATAGTCCCCCGTCGTCTGAATCTGTGGAAAAGTATTCTAATATCAGTGAACAATATGAGGTATGTCTGCTTTTTAATTTAAACAGTGCAAATTAATTATTTTTTTATTTATAGATGAACAATTTTGAGGAAAGTTCTTCGAACCAGGTAGGAATTTTTGAGTTCCCTGGCACAACCATTTCGGCACACATACGAAATCAATTAGAAAATTTAGTAATCATTAATTACCTAAAAATCAAATTTATAATGGTTTTTAAAAAATTCGTAGGGTTGTGCAAATAGTAATAAAATATTTACTAGGTTGCAGTGTCCAACGTCCAACAGAACTAATTTTTGTCCAATATTAAATTCTAGCTTCTCTGCTTCTCCTTCATCCCAGTTAAAACCGCGTTTAATGTCGGTAGTTCTTGCCGACCCTGAAAAGTTAGGGTTGTTATATTAAGCATCGATGGGAGCCAACACGGAGCGAAGTAGGTACTACATTTTCTGATTGATTTTGTGTGATTGTGCCGTAATGGTTGTGTCAGCTTTCACATACCTGAATTTTTGTTTGTTATTACCTTATTGGTACTTGGAGTACTTTATTAAAATGTTTTTAGAAACTCTGCGTAATTTCCAAAAAGAAAGCCATGAGGAAAAGCATTTAAAAATATTATATTACTGTTATCCTGTTTGTAAATATTTATTATAATGGAAATGAATTATTTATTTTTATTTATCTTACGATTGAGACTTTGTAGTTTTATGTGTATAATAAATAATATTTTGTATTGTTTGTCTTATTTTTCCTGATTGGATGTAGAACCTCGATGATTCCATCAATTACAACTGCAACTTCGCCCAACAAATATATTTTGGCCATAGTTTGATATATTTTTTTTCCAGTTCTTATACGTATGTAGTTTTTACAACGACCGCTAGAGAGCAGCACCTGTCGATACAAGAAATAAAAATTGACAAATTGTATTTTAATTTATATTTTATTGTATAAAATATTGTACATTAGGGTTAGTTACATGAAATGCAACAATGTAAAATACAAACAAATAATAAACACAAGTGAAATTTATACGAACTATTATTTAAATATCCCTATTTATAATTTTTCAGGATAAAAGCAAGTATATTTATAAAATAGAAAGAATAACAAAAATAAATACTATTTAAGCTATGAACATAATAAAGACAACAATGCATTACAAATAAAAAAAAAAATACTTAAAAAAAACTAAACAACAAAAAAATGTAGTGGGTTCCCTTTTTCGCAATTTTTTTATTCGTTTTCATTATCTGGTGAATTATAGCCTCCATGTTAAAAGTAGCATCCATGCACGATTCACTGAATTTAAAATCTCAATAGGTATACATCCTATTTTAAAGGAAGCATCCATGCACGATTCATCGAGTATAAATTCCCAATAGGTATACGTCTTATTATAAAGAAGCATCCATGCACAATTTACTAAGTTTAAATTCCCAATAGGTATACGCCTCATATTAAAAGTAGCATCTAGGCACTATTTATCGAGTTAAAATTCCCATTAGTTATACGCTCCATATTAAAAGTAGCATCCATGCACGATTCACTAATTTTAAATTCCCAATAGGTACACGTTTAATTTTAAATAGACCGGATATTTAATGTGTGACAAGTGCTGTTCTCTAGCGATCGTTTGAAGAACTGTATACGTATACGAACAAAATTCATCCCCTAAGGAGTAAAAAATAGACAAATTATATTTTAATTTATATTTTATTGTATAAAATATTGAACATTAGGGTTAGTTATATGAAATACAACAATGTAAAATACAAATAAACAATAAATAGAAGTAAAGCTTATACAAATAATTATTTACACATCCCTATTTTTATTTTTTCAGGACAAGGGTAAGCATATCTAATTTTTTTTTATAAAATACAAAAAATAAGAATAAAAATAAATACAATTTAAGCTATATGAACATAATAAGGAAAACAATATATTACTAATAAACAATAAAAATTACTTAAGTTATACCCCTACAATTTTTTATTCAACGACTCCTTCTTTATTTCAGGGGAAAATCTCTTCTTTATTTCAGAGGAAAATGGCACAACATAGACCGGGAAATAAGACATGAGAACTGTATTATGCATATTAATAAATGTTGTAAAATGATATTTTAAAAGTAAGGAAATATTACAGGAAAACTAGGCTGGAAAGATTTGAAAACTACCCTTAAAATGGCTAATTTTAATAAAAATAACATCTACGACTTCAATTCTGTGCATGTTATGTAAAAATATGAGAATTTGAGCAACTTAAAAAACAGGTTGTCAAATTTTAATTAGCGAATTTTAAACCCTTGGCCCTAGGCCCTTGAAACTTGAATATGGTAATCTACGACCCCTGTTTTTCAGAAGATGCAAAGGGAACGCGAAATTTGAAGGAAATCCCAGCGGTTTCCGAGATACGGCCCTTCAAAATTTTCTGAAGGTTTTAGCTGCAGTTCGTCTATTTGAAGGGTGAAAGGTATGAAAATAGAGTATTTAGGGTATTTGAACCTCCCCTTTCGATTGGCCCGCGCAGATTTGTTAAAAATCTTTCGTTTTACAATATTCTTTGCCCTAAAGTGTATAACTCAATTATTAAAAGAGGTTGAAGGGCCGAACAAATTTTATTAGGCTAATTTAAAGCTGTAGGACACGAATCCGGGGTCAGATTTCCCCTAAGGACCATTTTAAGCCCTTCGCCATTTAAATTATCCTTTAGGAAAAATCTGATTTCGACTTTCTAGCAATAATAGTTTCAGAGTTACAGTCCATTTTTCTTAATCATAGGTATTGCGTTTTGAATCGAAATGTTGCAATATTTGGCCCTTTAAACTTAAATATATTAATCGACAACCTCTGTTTATCAAAGAATGCTAAGGCTAAGGGAACGCGAAATTTAAAGGAAATCGCTGTTCACTAGGGGCACCAGGTTCGAGGAAGATAAACCCCTGAGAAGCGTTGAGCGGTCCTTCATAAGTCATATAAGGTCCACCGAGTCTGGGCGCTGCTGAATCTGTAAAAAAAAACAGAAATATTTATTAAAATATGTATAGATAATTAATAAATAAATCACAAATTTATTCTGTGATACGAGGTCTGTTGGAAAAGTATCCGACTTTATTTTTTTGCGAAAACTTGATGGATTTGAATCAAGCACGCTTGCATGAGCCGATCTTGAACCTTTGTGCGCATTCGTGAATTTTATCCCGTGAGGTAGTGTGTAGTGCTCTCGTAGGATTTTCATTGCAAGGAAAATGACGAAACGACTGAAGCAGCGCTATTGCATCAAATTTTGCCTGACACTGGGCGACAGCCAGGTGGAAACCATACGGAAGATTCAGACGACTTTCGGTGACGATACTACGGGCATCACACAGATTAAGGATTGGTACAACCGGTTTAAAGACGGCCGCACATCGGTGGAGAGCGGGCCACGCTCCGGTCGGCGATCAACATGCCGAAATGACCAAGTCATTGCCAAAGTGATTGCTGTGGTGATGCGGAATGTCCTCCGTCGCCTACGTGATGCTGTGCGGCGCAAGAGACCGGAGTTTTGGTCAACAGGAAATTGGCGCCTCCATCACGACAATGCTCCAACACATTCCTCGCACTTGATTCAGACTTTTTTGGCAAAGAACAAGACTCCTGTGGTTCAACAGGCTCCTTACTCTCCTGATATGGCCCCCTGCTACTTCAGACAAGAGAGGACATTATGGTTGCAACGACCGCCGAGCTAAACTCCATTCCGAAAGAGGCTTTCTCGGAATGCTTCAAACAATGGCGGCACAGCTAGGAGAAGTGTATGGAGTCCCAAGGAGACTACTTTGAAAGTGATTAGTTTTCTAACAGACCTCGTACATTTATTATTAAATATATTTTAATATAGAATGGGTTTTATTTATATTTAATCCGTCCCACCACGTAAAAGGTGTTACATCATTTAATTTATAGATAAAATCGTTTACTGCCAAAATCATCGTGTGATCTCTATTAAAATTATTATTGAGTCTAGGAATAGAAACACATAATAGCAAATCAAATAGAAATTATAGTGATATGCCAATAATACCAAAAAACATTATAAATAATTATATTGTTTCTAACTTTCAAAAGAAATAATATTTAAATATGTTTGTTGTTTAAATTTAGTGTTATTTAATTCATTATCTCCAACACCAGCGACGTAGATTCGGACAGCGTAAACCCACAAGTGTTACACTGGGACGTATTGGGATAGGATGAAAAGTTTTCACAGTGTATGAACATGAACCAGACATAATAGGACGCTAACCACATGTACCTATTTATATCACCTTTTAAACTATAGATGGCTGTACTATTAATTCTTAAACGCATGATCAACTAGGGTGCGTTCCAAAACAAAGGTACAGAGTAAGTGGATCCCCTACTTGGAGTAAGGCCACGTGACCATATTTGCCCGAGTATTTAGGAACGGCTATGAGTAAATAAAATAACAACCTTAAGAATAAGAAAATATCTTTTTGATACGACATTTTGACTACCAAAAATTATTTATTGTGTGCACTTCCTGTTTTATCAAGACATTTTTTACAATTAAGACGGGTTTTACTATGTTTTTCAAATGACTTTTTTATAAGATAAATAATCATCAATTACTCCAATGTACCTATTGATAATTTTCAAGATTTATTTTTATTTCAAATTCGATTTCTGTATGTTTCGTTGTAAAAATTTGCGTAAGACACGCAAATTCTCATTGGAGTATTTCGTACCCTACTAGCGTAGCAGAGTACGAAGAGTATGCTCTAGAGTGCGTACTCCGAATTTTGGAACGTTTATCGCGTAAACTCTAAGAGTAAGCGCAATAGTTTTGGAACGGATTTTACCATACTCGATACTCCAGAGTAAGGTTTTGGAACGCACCCCTAGGCGATAGTCAAGTAGGCGATGGTTAGGTGAGCGATAGTCATATGGGTGACAGAAATTATGTACGCTTAGTAGGCGTGCAATTTGGCGGCATTTTTTAGCAGCAGGAAAAATAGTTAAAAGTGACGTTCTGATTTTTCTAAACAAACTTTAACATCTCAACCTAACGCACAATTCCGGCGCCCATTTGGCTATACCCAGTTGACCGTGTCCGATGTTCATTTGTCTAGCGTACAAGAATCCTATATGAATGTGCACGTCGATTTTATTTAATGCAGTGGGATTTATAATTACACCTGACTGATATCGGGAAATATTTATAGATCAAGAGCAAAAACGAAACAAGTATCTATTACATAATACAAGAGTAAGAACAATTTTTCAATTCCCACTTCTAAAACTAATTTCTAATTGAATTATGACTTGGAGGAAGAGTTTTAAACACTTTTCATAAGTAAGAATAAAAAAAACTACTGCACGGGAATTTCGGGATTTAACAATACGTTTAATGCCCAGTTGCAACAACAAGGCTTAAATTTTAAGCTAGGTTTAAACAAAAAAATCTGGTGTGGCCGACACAGTACCTCCCGCCATTACAGCCCGAGTCATAAAAAAGATTAAGTAAATCCTTATTTTTGGATTAGCGAATTTTACTCTAATTTTGACAGTTTATATCTTAAAATATACTCTAATCTAATCCAAGTTACTACCTTTTTTAAACCCCTCAACAGGATTAAATCCCAATTACAGAGTGGGTTCACATTCACACACATCCATGCCTTAGTGGGATTCGAATCCAGAGCCCCGAGGGCACTCATGACATGAGGCGCTGCTCTAACCATTGAGCCACCGGAGCTATAATAAAATGAAGATTAAATTTTAAATACCGGGATAGAATAGAATTCACTAATCCAAAGATGAGGATTAGCTTAAACATTTTTTTGAATCGTTAATTTTTATTAATCTAAATACATACCTACATATTTACTTATGCCGAATCGAATTCCTTTTCTATTGTTCTATTTACTTTTTTCTTTTTAAAACGTTACTAATATTATTTTGAAATGATTAGTTTTTTGATAGTGACATTTATCTGTCAATTACATACATTTGAATAACTGCGTTTTGTTTGTTTAAAGCGCAGGATCTGGGATTTAAATTATAGATAATTTTATAAATTTATCCATAAAATATATAGAAAAAGTATTAATGCAAATCTATAGAAAATTTAATAATCTTTAATTTTTATAATAGCATTAATCTCGAAAAAATAACATTTAAAGATATTTTTCGAAGAAAAACTATTTTGAGCTTCTAGTAAAGTGCCATTTCCGGTTATCCGATTTTCACCAAAATCTGAATGGTAGTATTTGAGTTAGAGTGGAGGATCCACACACACATACACACAGGCATCATCGTGAAAATGATAAAATTGGATTCTAGGGATCTTAAAACGTGGTCATTTACCAAAATCTCGATATGTGATTTTTAGCACGATCCCTATACCTCCCTTACCAAGGGTAGCGGGAGGTAAAAAACTACTTCACGGGAATTTCGGAGTTTAACAATACATCTAATGCCCAGTTGCACCAACAAGGCTTAAATTTTAAGTTAGGTTTAAACAAAAAAATGCAAATAGAAATTTTGAGAGCTATATTTGAATTCATTTGTAATTTCAATTCGAATGAAATATTGTTAATTTAAGCCAAGTTTAATATTTAAGTTACGTTGGTGCAACCTAACATAAAAGTTCTGGCAGTCGTCGAATAGCCTACTAGGTTGAATATTTCACTAAAAACAACAACAATAACCTAATCCACTGGAGTAGCCGAGATTAATATGCAATTATACATTTATATCATTTGTGAGTCTTGTGGCGTAGTGCCCCATTTAGTATGTTATCCCTTTTGTATGGGTGTGCGGGTCGGGTCAGATGGGCACGTTCCTCGTAGTGGCGGCGGCGGCGGTGCAGGCGATCGGTCAGGTTTACGGCGCTCGTTCGGTTCCCACGGCGGCCGTCGCGGGCCTGTGGAATGTCGGACCCGCGCCCCACACCCGCGCTTGACCTGCCCACCGAACGCCGACAACACCAAGAGATGTAGTCTGCACTGCACTCGCACAGGCAGCAGCAAAGCACAGCACAACCACTAAGCGCAAGACAGTAACGAGCGAAAGTGACCGTTATAATATGCACCATGGCTTTCGCACCTAATATTTAAGAAACTGATCCTACATTGCCATGGAGAAAGACTAGAATTGAATGTACGAGCCCAAACCCGTAATATTTCGGACAATTCACATTTTCAATAAGCATATTATAAAACCTACGCAACTGGTGAGAAATTTTTACAAATTTCTTTCGACTATACTCTGTTCCATTTAAGCCATTCAGTAGATGGAGCTGGCAACAGCGCAAACTTGAAGTAGCTGAAATATCATTGGGTAAACTAGTCTCTTGTCTCCAATTTCAGCCAATCAGAGAGGTCAAACCTATTCCCTATGCTCTGCAATACTGAATGGCTTAAATGGAACAAGGTATAGTTTAAAATATAGATTTTAAACTTACAAAAACTGAAAATGTTATTCGATTATTCCACCATTTAATATTGGGTTACTTCTCTTTAATTAGTAATACCAGCTTTAATTCTATTAGGCATTGTATCCCTAAGCCCTGCAATTTTTTCTGAGTATTGTCCAGGGCCGGATACGAGGTCTAACGCCGGCCCGGGCAAATAGTACCAGACCGGCCTGAATCAAAATTAATCCCAATTTGGAAAAGAATAATTTTAAATTATTATTGTTTTTGAAGCTGGATTCTAGAATACCTACCACCCTTGAAATTCCATTTTTTTGTTGCATTGTCTTCTTTTAGCAAACATATAACAAAGAAACAGAAAATTAGAGCACGGAAGCAGATATTTATATTATTTACTTTTTTGCAAAATAAAGTCGGAGTTTACCTCTAATAAGGGCTCTTCTGAAAATTAAGACTTTTTCGCTTGCAAATTTTTTAAAAATACTTGAACGTAACGTCACATGTTGCACTGAACTCAATTTGGCGAAATTCGGGTGGTTTCATGCATTTTATAGGCATTCTGTCAATTTTACACTTTTGTTTTTGTTTTGTTGGTTTCGTTTTTCAAATAATTATGACGGGTATTAAACTTCTGGTCCACAAAATATTACCATTTGAAATGTTTTGTCCGGTTTAGATAATAAAAAGTTAGGTTAGGTATAGTAATACAATTTTTATAATTGATTGTTGAATGGACTTCATTTTTTGATATAGTAAAATAAATTTTTATTTGTAAAACAAAAATTGAAATCATATCTTATACTCAAATTCATATTAACAACTTCTGTCGCGTATAAATTTGAAATGCAGCCATTTAACGGCACTAACTTTTTAGTTCAAAAAGTAAATGTAGTGGTCGCTCAAATTTCTGAAATGGTCTATTTGACTAAACTCGGATAGTTGCATTACATTGATTTCATAGGATTTAAACTGTACCTACTTTTTTCAGAAAAAATGCAAAAAACTTCTGGAATTTAGTGTTTTTAATGGTTTTGCAAATATATACCGTGTGTCTACTTTTTTATGGACCATAGGAAATACAAAGGTAAAATTTTGGCTGTAAATTCTGCCCTATTAATTTTAGAATTATAAAGTGTAAATACAAAATATTTTCAGAATTAAAAACTGGATGAATTGAGCCTAAATTTATTGATGTAATAGGTTCTTGTCATGAGATAAACGTAAAATAAAATGTATTAATAAAGCAGAATGTACAGCACTATGAAAATGTTAACATTATATTTCCTACGATCCACAAAAATGTAGACACCTGGAATATAACCACAAACATATCCGTTTTGGCAAAGACTAGAAAATATTTTTTTCTTTTAATTATTTATTTAAAAATTGCAGAAAGGCCGGCCCGATTTTAAGGTTCGGCCCACCGGGCATTTGCCCGGTTGCCCGGTGGCCATATCCGGGCCTGGATTGTCCCAAGGAAGGTTTTAATGTAAACTATTATTCACGAAAGATGACTATTCAAGGTCATTTGTGAGCCGTCTGATGTAATATTACTTACAGATAACTTCATTGCATTTTGTATGCATAGGTGTGCAACATGAAATATTTATGGACACATTTAACTGAAAAAAAAAGAGTAATTCATTTGAATATTATGTTTCTTTTTAAATAATGCCTTTCTGAAAGATTTATGTTCTTCACTTAGGTTTTTGCAAAATACAAACACACAGACTTAACTTACAAACCAAGGAATAATAATTTGATTTAAACGTCAACGCCACTGGGTAAATATTAGCACAGAGGGCAGTATAGTAGATAATTAGGTATCTGTAATTCTATGACATATGTCATTAGAATTTATAGAGTGTTAGAAAGTAATGCCACTATTTACGTATATCTGTCACACCACATAAATTAAATAGACATAGGTCAAATAATCTTTCTCTTTCTAATTCAAAATGTTGCTAAGCTACTGTTATAAAGTGATGTGTATTCTTTCTTCGAACAAATGGCCTTGAATAGTCGTCATCTTTTGTGAATAATAGTATACGCACTGGATTTTCACGAAGCTGTTTCCCATTGTGCCAAAAGTAAAAGGTCTCAGTAGAAGCCAAGTCTTTGCTAGAAGATGACCCTTAAAATGCTGGTTGAACTATTATCATCCGTCATTTGGCCCACATATTTAAAGTACTAGAAATTTATAACCATATTGTGTAGGTTTTATAATTTGTTGAATATGTAAACCGGCCAAAATATTATGGGTTTGGGCTCGTACTTTGGATCAGAAAATGCAGCCGAATGAACATTACTAAGGCCCTGTTGGAGCGATTTAAGTGAAACAACCTTGATTTTTTGCATTGATCTTTAACTTTGATAATATTTGGATTCACCACTATACTTCTACGACGAAGGAACAATGAAAATATTGGCTTGCTAGGGGTGAACCTGCTCCGAAGAAGTTTGTTTTGCAGAGCAAGACACCAACTACTTTTCGGATGGGTTAAAGATGTTCGAGTATCGAAGGAAAATGTGTATGCACTTAAAAGGAGTCTATGTTGAAAAATAAACCAGAATTTGAACGAAATAGCTATTTGTGTATTAAGAGCGCAAAATGGGACATTGTCGATTGAGAGGTTGTGGCTGCGCGACGCAGGAGCGTGGCATTCTCTCGAAATCAACAATGTCTATTTACGCTCGAAACACACACAAGATTTTTTCTACAGTCGCCATAATGTGGACAAAGTGGAGGTCCACTGAGAGCGTTCACGCCAAACCTTTGCAGTTGGCAGCACAACTGTTCATACAATTTATTTTATATTTAATTTTAATCTATATCGTTATTTTTCATTCTTCCTGAGATATTGCTTCAATCTAATCTTAGCATTTTATACTTCCGTTTTTGTAAATGAATGCCCTATTTTATTTTCACAGCAGTGCAGCATTTTGTTTGGTTATGTAATATACCGACAGAGCAGTTATATGTCAGATTGATTTGTGAAGGTGGTAAATGTCTAACTAAGGTGCCGTTAGTTCCTGACTAAACGTTTTCATTAAGAATGTAGACAAGTGACATTTCTTTACATTGTATAGTTAGAAATTTGGACAGCGAGCGTTTTTCTATGTCGCGCATGAGCGGCAAAGTGATATTTTACGTTGACGAAAGAGAGCGCAAATGGCTACTTTGTATATCGACTGTAGAAAAAAGTACTTGTTTCTAGGTTAGGCTTAGACTTATTAATACCCCTTCGAATGGACCTATATATGTCTTTATTAGTGCACAAACGTTTTCCTGTTTCTTGTACAAATTTTCCCTTTTTTCTACGTCCTCTTTTTTCTGTTGTTTTGGCTGCCAAACCTTATTGGTAAGAGGCAACAAAATAGCTGACATCTGGTGGCAAAATAAAACATGCAGGTCGTAGGGAAAACATTGTGCTGTCATATAGGGTTATATAGTAAACAAGAACCAAAAATGACCAGTAAATTTGTATTGTTTCTATTTACATACTTTATCTGTAAATGTGTTTATTTTTATTTGTTTTTGTTATAACATGTAACTAATGTACAGGGTGTAAATCGAAAAGTGAAACATAGGAGTTTAACATGGGAAATCAATTTTTCTTTGCGCAAACGTTACCTAATTATTTTATGCAAAAATACTTCAAATAAAATTATAGAGATTTAAACGCAGCATCTAAATCATGTGAAACGATTATTTTATCTCTTCATATAAACGTAAAAATTAATTACAAAGTTACAGTTTTTATGAGCTTTTTGTCTAATCAGCCATGGATTTATGACAAAAAAATCTGATGTGGCCAGCACATTACCTTCCGTCAGTTCTATGTATTTTGTACAAATTTCAAACGGAAAGTTCCTTGCTAAATTAAATACTCTGTTTCTTGTACATTACCTTCCGGCAGTTGCATGTATTTTATGCAAATTTCATACAGAAAATTATCATTTTGGGACGTTTTCTATATAAAGTGTAATGTATCTGCTGAAATAAAAGATTTATTATTATTATTATTATTATTATTTCTTGTACATTACCTTAAAGCAGTTGTATGTATTTTATACAAATTCCATACAGAAAGCAAAAGATCCTATATTTACAGTAAAATCATAAGACAAACATACTATGTCAATTTCATTTGACACTGACATCATCTTTCAATCAAAATTTTCTTAATATAGTAGCTGTTTCCATAGCTATGGCTAATTTATGAAATTTAATTTCTTTATAATTTTTTAATTCTATATCCATTTAATATTAAGTATAAAATGTAGTCAAATCGTATAGAGAATAAAATATTCTTTAATATTTATAATAACATTAAACGTGAAAAAATGATATTTAACAAAGTTTTTTGAAGAAAAACTGTTAAAATCTTCAAATGAAGGTACTTCCGGTTGTCCAATTCTAACCAAAATCTAATCAGCTCTTCACATGGATGTAACGAAAAGAAATACGAAAGAATTATAATTTTTAGAATTGTAGTATGGAAGTTATCGTAGACGAAAATTTTGTTACATACACACACACACACACACACACACACACACACACACACACACACACACACACACACACACACACACACACACACACACACACACACACACACACACGGACACACATACATACACACACACACACACACACACACACACACACACACACACACACACACATACAGACATCATCGTAAAAATAGAAAAATCGTATTGTAGGGACCCTAAAACGTGCTTATTCATCAAAAACTCACCATCGAATTTTTTGACCAAAGACAATACCTTCCTTACCTAAAGGTGACGGAAGGTAAAACAACGTATTTGTTTTTTTTAAATATTTATTTTAAAAATATTTCTATTCATAACATGTAGTATTTTTTAAAATTCACAAGTTGTATAGAATACATGAAAAAATGTAGTACAAGTAGTATCGGTTTCGAGGCTAGTTCTTTCCATCCCAATTTTCTCCTGGCCTGCCTTGTCTTCTCTTTTTTCTTATTATGCCTGTGAAACTTCTTTCGCAGGTCTCTTGTCGTCCATCCTCAATAATATGTAGTATATTTTGTTCCTATTTCTTCATAATTAGTTTAGTCAGTTCACGAACATTGAATGTGAATGATATTATTGTTGTTACTGTTATTGCTTCGACTTAGAGAATTGAGTAATATTTCGCTCTTTGTAATGCTAAGTTGAAAAGGTGTGTAATATAATATGGAGACACATATTTTATGGAAGAATTTTTTCAGGAATTGTTCGTATATTCATAAATTTCAGATTTAACTGTACTTATGCTTTATTTATTGCTATAAGAAATATTGTAGATTCTAATGCTAATTGTTGTTCTATTTCTAAAATGAGAAAGCGTGCACCTATATACTAATATTTTTAAAACACTGTATAAGTACTTGTAATTGTATTGTTAATTGCGACTATTATTAAAACTATAACTATTGTTACACAATCTTATTTATTGTAACTAATTTGGGTGTATTAACTGATTAGGGTTACGTGATACATAGGTTACTTGGGAGGCAATATAACATTAGAGGAGTAGTATTGTATGAATCGTGGTGAAATAAAGCGGTGTGCACTATTTTTGGGATTCATTTTTAAAGTCAGTGTAATATAAGTGTAATACTATATTTTTAATGTAAGTATACTATCTATTATTATATAATGATAAAAAATAAAGCGAAACCTAAATATTTATTTCTGAATGATATTGAGTTTCATATTAAGCAGAGGTGTACTCAAAGATTTTCACTTAAATTTTTTGGATAATTTAAAACATAAGTTGCACTCAACTACATCTTGTGCTGTATATAATTTTTACTTATTTATTATTATTTATAACGACTACTTAATAATAATCTTTGAACAAGTATTGTGTAATTATTGACGTACTAGATGCAGAATTTAATATTCTACAACATTTATTTGAAGCATTTGTCTAAAATTAGTAGGCCAAAAAACCGATTTGCAGATGTATAAAATTTTAGAGAAATTTCATGTAAGTTTAAGTTCTTAAAGTAACTCGCGAACCGCTCATCAGCAAAAATCATCTATACTTTGTTCCATTTAAGCCATTCAGCAGATGGCGCTCGCATCAGTGTCAGTTTTAAGTAGCCGAAATTACATTGGGTATACTTGTTTCTTGTCTCCAATTTCAGCCAATCAGAGAGATCAAAACTATTCCCTATTCTCTACAATACTGAATGGCTAAAATGGAACATTATAAAAAAATGAATCAAAAAGCATCAATAATAAACTGTTATAAATAGTAAAATTATTATACTCTGTTTCATTTAAGCAATTCAGTAGATGACATCAGCGCCAGTTTTAAGTCTCCAATTTCAGCCAATCAAAATGTTCAAAACTGTCTAATTCTCTACAATACTGAATGGTTTAAATGGAACAAGATATATACTAAGTATTAAATACCCGATATTTTTTGGGTATTTTAAATTTCTATCATAAATTGTTATTCTGGTTAACTATATTTTAACATAACTCTATGAGAGTTCATCCCAGGCAAAAAATGTAAGAATCCTTTTATGTACAGGAAATTGCGAGCTTTAATTTTATATTCTTGAAAAATTCTGATACGGATCACTTTTTTCAAGAAAATGGCCAAAAACCTATTTCTTGCATCTTTGACCCACGATGGCGGCAAAATCCGGGGTCGCTAGAGAGTGCAAAATTAGTATGTCTTTTTGGAGGTCCCAATAAAGAATAAAATTCACGCCAGCTTGTCACCAATTAATTCCACAATAAACACCTTGCCGACTGGCCTATCTGTAGATAATTATTTGTTAAATTTAGAAAATAGATTTTAGAAATATTTGATCTAAAACCATGTAAATGATTAAATTTTGCGCCCCTAATAATTTTGCGCCCGTGGCGTGTGCCCCCTCAGCCACGCCCTAGTTACGGCACTGTCATCAAGACGCCCTGCAAAGGGAGAAGTGCCCGTCTCCGGCTATAAACAATAACATTAAGTAGAGGAGCACCACATACATAATACTGTGTGAATAATGTAATGTCTCTATACTAAATGGACATAACCGGTGAGGCAATTGAATTTCCCTATTCGAACTTTCGGGCACCATAGATTTACACCTAAACAGTTTCATGTACTTTTGAAATCTCTCTTCAAAGTTCTTTTCATTTCAACTCTCCCTCACGGTACTTGTTCGCTATCGGCTTCGCAGTAATATTTTTACTGTAACACGAGGGGGTGGAGGGGTGCGGTGCTTAAGAGGATGATGCTACTAATACTGATGATTCCAACGATGATACACTTTCACTTTATGAACACTACGGACATTGACACTACTTGGGTTTTAATAAAACTTTTTAACTACTGTTATATTTACAATTATTACTAAATGATTACATTATTATTAATTAAACATAGACTGACATGTTACATTCTGTAACCTTGCGGGCGAGCGTTCTGCACACGCGCCCCAAAACTAAAAGACACTACATGCCTCGTCAAAACAAAACACGTCTTCACGACTCGACGGATTAATCTCGACTATCCATGTGTATCCCATGGCTAACTAAAACCGACTATCTTTAAAAACAAAACGCTATCTTCAGGACAGGATTATCTTAGGGGTACGGGGTGCATAGCCTAGGGCATTCAAAGTCACGCACGTATACATAATAATTTCTAAACTAAGATCAACAAATAAATGTCGTGACTATCATAATACCAAAAGAATTTCTAAACTGAATTTTGACATTTATAACTTAAACAGATAAACGGAGTTAAAATATGATTATCGAAACTATAATTTAGAAGAGTTTATAAAAAGTTATTAATCTGTTATTGCTCTTACCCTCGCTTTGTCATAGTACTATACTCAGATGGAGTCAACCACCCACTTAGGCCCGCTTCTACCAACTCTAGCTAAAGTTACAGTCAGTGCTAACCAAAGGTTAATAAACTGTCAATTTAACTAGAGGTGGTAGGATCGGACTTAAACCTGCACTTCCAAGCAACCCGACTCGGACGTCCAGTGTGTAAGTGAATGGATGTGAAAAGTAGTGTATTAAAGAAATATGCGAATTCAAAAAATGGATAAGTATGCTTTTGATTTCATCCATGGTACTGGGGAAGTTTGAATTATAATGACATCATTAATATTTTCTTCGCAATCGTAATGTTATACGATTAAATGGAACGGTGGAAGTGATGGTTAAAAATGAGTCAATTAAGTGCAATTAAAAAGCGGCGTCTGCTTCAATAATGATGGCGTGAAGTTAAAGCTTTTTAAGGTGCGAAGATCGGCTCCGTAGCAAGCAAATGAATTTAAATTACAATTCATTAAACAACACCTGTTTATAATGTTAAATGTCGTCCCGTATTATGTGGACATCGGCGCTCGATGTCGGTGTCGGTCAGGTAAAGAGCCTCCGAAGTGGTCCAGCGAGTGTCCGGGTGGTCTTGGTCTACCTCCGCGCCCTGTAATTGACAAATTGGAATCTTATTAGGGTGAGGATAAACGTCCGCGCATCGCTGCTGTGTGTGGTGTGCGCGTGCGCGCCCCCACCCCCGTTTCACAGCTTCGGCTCGCTCCGACTTTACACGATCCGTGTGCAGGGAGGCGTGGCGTTGGTATTTCGAACGCGTGCCGCGCGTTGTGTGGTCTTCCATTCGCTGAGAACACACACGACGTCGGCGGAGATGAACGACCACGTGCGGAAGAGTACGATGGGATGCTGGGGGCGGGGCGTAAGTTTGAAACGCGCGGTTGGCGCGTGCCGAAGCCTGTGTGGTCTAGTGTGACGGCGCTAACGTTCAAATATATGTTTTTGTGGTTTTTCTACTGTTTTGACAAGCAATTTGTTACGGGAGGTGTTCTTATTGATTACTGGGGAGCTTTTATTACCTTTTAACGCCCTAATAATACATCATATTAAAAAATTAAATTATGACCATGGCATGTTCTTTCTAACATCTTAAAAATAATATAATAGTATATTAAAGAACGAGTTTTATAAGACATGTTATTTCGCACGCGTCAAATATTAAAAAACATTTAGAAACTGCTGTATTAAACCGAGTTGATTTAGGGAAATTTGTATTCTTGTTGTAGTTACTAATATTTATTTATTTAATTATATTAAAGTTCTCGTCAATTCTGATTTATGAACATAATAAATGTGTTTTAGTAGTAACTTTCTAAATCAAAAAATTGCGTATCGAAATTAAGGCTCTTTTGATACGCAATTGGGTTTCGTAATGATTTCAGTATGAAAGCAAATTATAAAAAATATATTATAAACTTTTTTACCTCCCGCTACCCTTGGTAAGGGAGGTATAGGGATCGTGATAAAAATGCTTATCGAGATTTTGTTAAATGACCACGTTTAAAGGTCCCTAGAATCCAATTTTAACATTTTCACGATGATGTATGTGTGTATGTGTGTATATGTGAATGTGTGTATGTGTGGATCCTTCACTCTAACTCAAATACTATCATTCAGAAAATTTTGAAACCTGTATTTTGAACTTTTTCTGTAATAGAAAGAGCTCATTAGATTTTGGTGTAAATCGGATAACCGGAAATGGCACTTTATTAGAAGCTCAAAATAGTTTTTCTTCGAAAAATACCTTTAAATGTTATTTTTTCGAGATTAATGTTATTTTAAAAATTAAAGATTATTAAATTTTCTACAGATTTGCATTAATACTTTTTCTATATATTTTATGGATAAATTTATAAAATTATCTATAATTTAAATCCCGGAGCATACACTTTAAACAAACATAACTCCTTGGTTGCGCAGTTATTCAAATGTATGTAACTGACAGATAAATGTCGCTGTCAAAGAACTAATCTTTTCAAATTAATAACAGTAACGTTTTAAAAAGAAAAAAGTAAAAAGAACAACAGGAAAGGAAATCAATTCAGTTTCCAGGATATGTAAATATGTAGGTAGCTAATTCTCATTTTTGGATAAGTGAATTCTATTTTAGTCCGGTATTTAAACTTTATTTTATTATCAAAAAAGGTAGTTATTTGGATTAGATTAGACTATATTTTAAGATATAAACTGCCAAAATTAGAGTAAAATTCGCTAATCCAAAATAAGGATTAGCTTAATTTTTTTTGTGACTCTAGCGGTAAATGGCGGGAGGTGTTGTGTTGGCCACACCAGATTTTTTATACTTTGTTTCAGTTATGAATGGACTTAGGCAGGGTCGGATTAAGCATAAAATTGCCCCTAGGCTATTTTCTCAGATGCCCCCAAAAATCAGTAAAATTGCTTGAAAAAGAGAAATTATTTAATTCCTAGTCGTAGGATATTATGTACAAAATTCAAAAATTACATATACTCGTATAATATAATAAAGTAAAAAAGTAAAGATTGTGTAATGAATTATTGAATATTTATATGAATGAAATAAAATTACAGTACAAAGTAATAAAGAACAGTAATATATATAACTAATCACAAATTCACAGCGAAAACTATAACAAAAATTCTTATAAAATACAAAAAATATTGCAAAACACATAAACATCTCATTAATCAACAAATTAGACATTAGCTTTTCTAGATTTAAACTGCCCGTTTTAACTATATGATGGTGCGAAGATAGGAGCAGTTTGATCTTGTTCTCTGATTGGATAATAATCCGATATTATCCAATCAAATAACAAGAACAAATAAATTCTTGAAAAGTTTGATCATTTTCTATATTTAATATTGCCAGCGAATTTAGCTTCTTTTGCCTCAATGTAGACCTTAGGTCTTTATTCTTTTTAGCGTCGAAAGTAAACGTCGCCAGAAAAATTTGTAGCTGGGATACATAAAAAAAATTCGTAGAGCTATATCCAAAATTAAGTATGTCGATGTTAAACTATTTTATCGAATGTTTTTTAATTTTGCCTAGCATTCATTTTAATCTCCTTGCATGTGTTATCTTAATTTTTATTTTAATATTTTGTCTTAATACTTGGTGCTTGATGGCGGCGCCCCTCTGAGCGTTGTGCCCCTAAGCGGTCGCCTAGTTTGGCTATTGGGTAATACGGCCCTGGACTTAGGTAAAAATAAGATAGGCTTACGATTCCAGTTTCAATAGCGAAACATATGTAATTCTAGAATATTATATTATTATACTGCTTTAAGTAACTGTTTATTTACTAAAAATAGTATATTATTCAACGAGCGTATTATGATGGCTATTATTCACGAGGATGATTTTAGAACACGAGCCGTAGGCGAGTGTGGTAATTCATCCGAGTGAATAATAGCCATTATACGCGAGTAGAATACGATATTTTGTCTACACCTGCAATTGAAATCATATTATACCGGGTGACACTGAAAAATGGTCCACTCTAAATAACTTATTTATAATTATTTTTAATTTAATTTTAACTTTCTTAGATTTTTCAGATAGTAAGGAAAGTGAGGTTATATCAGCTGGTTCCACAATTTCCGGACGTGTACACAATAAGTTTTCACTTTCGTTATTATTTTCCAGTTTTTCATCGGTTTAAAATTGTTATTTCGCGCTTCCGTCAAGTTTTAAGCATCAAACTCGTTCAGGAACTGTCAGATTACTGCAAACTGAAATGAAATGAGTCACTCACTGTCGTAAAAATATTATAATCTATAGTTGAGTATTTTTAATACAAGAAAATAGAATATTTATAGGTTTTGAACCTAATTGTAAGTAATTATAAATAAATTTGCAGTGAAAAATCCAAATAAAATTATTTTGATTTTTCAGGTTATGATATAGAACTGAAATGCCGTGAAACGTACAAAGAAATGAATTAGTTGACTTAAATAATGTGCACAATGTAATATATTTATAAAATTCATTAATTTTAAATTAAAATATTCTGATGTTATCAACACAGAAAATTTCCCTAGAATTTAGAATTTGAGTAATAAATAATAATAACAGAAAAGTCGACACATAAAATCTTGTCTATCACATGTTCAGAAACGGTTTTGCGAGTATTTGCTTGCGCATAACCGCTAAATGAAGTTGATTGTGAACCCTCAACAATAAATTTAACAGTTCCGTGTCTTATGTAACCTCGCCCCGTGGATTATGAGTCATAATCCACGGGGCGTGGTTAATGAACGGATTAGCGAGAATTTGACTAGCATTGTTTTATCTCTGTCAATCGTTTAGAGATTATTTTAGAGAAAAATTCTTCAAATAAAAGATGCGGGCAATTAATTTTTCTATAACTATTATTTGAAGTATTTTCCTCTAAAAGGATCCATAAACGAATGACAGAGATAAAACAATGCTAGTCAAATGCTCGATAATCACCCTTAATCAGTTATTCATACTAACGGTCTATATTACTAAACAGGTGTAGATAAAAAATAGAATTTATAACGTTTCGAGCTATCCAGTATGTCTTGCACGAAAATAAAATAAATTTATATAGAGTATAGTTATTTGTGTGGTGCTGTTCTTACAATAGCTTCGAATACCCATTAGAAAAAACTTCATATTAATCGATATACATTAATAAATTTTTGTATAATATAGGCTTACCTTCAGTAAAGGATATAAGTTACTGTGTCACACAAAATAAATTTTTCTGAATTAAAATATGTGTAACCCACACAAAATAAAATCTTGACGCCGTCACTGGAATCTTATTAGGTATCTATTAAAACACTATAGATTTTTTTTTCATCGTGCTAAATATATCACGGAATTAATAGTTTCGATCTATATCATGACATATCAGTTTATCCTTTATCTATACTAGAAAATCACAATATTATGACAGGCAAAAATGGGTTTAAATCCTACCGCCTTTCTGCTATTAATAACAGTATAATTTAATAAAAAATTCGACCACAGGAAATCAATTCCCCAGTGTCTTAGACATACGATATTTCCAAAACCACAAACGACCTAGACATAGACAGGTTAACTGACTTCAAACAGATCTTTGGTCGACCGCTTTACGTCATCGGGAATGAGATTTTGTAAAGGGATAACGATCGAAAAGCGATACCTTCTCAAGAAGATAGAATGGTTTTGTAATTGGCGATTTGTAGAATCTGGCAAAAAGGTAGTTAGGTTTTTTGGAACTTGCAGTGAAATTCGTGGATGCTAATTAGTAAATAGGAGGTTCTTAACACTAAAAAATGAATTAGTAAGCTTAAGCAATGAATCATTTGAAAGGAAGGACCCAAGAAATTTAAATTTACCTACATTTTCAGTCCATTATAATAGGGCTGTTGTAAGAATTTTTATATGCCTTCTAAGTACATATTAAATTTTGAAAAATGTTATTCTTTTAATAGTCTCAAATTTGAAAATAATCATCCAGTAGATATTTTAAAATTAATTATTGAAATTTGTGTAATATTTTCAAAAAGTCAAGTGATCTGAAACAATGTGACGTAAAGTTCATACAGCTTAACATACGACAAATTATCGCCTACTTTTATTTTTATAAATATCGTAGATGATGGACAAACTGCTTTCCTATTGGCTATGAATGACATGCTGTATGTAAATTGACGGTGCAGGAGTAGGGGATGTTTTTCATGACTATTTGACTATTTCTGGCGCCAATCTTTTTATTTAATTATTTACGAAAATAACAACAAATTATTATTGTTATTAATACGAAAAATAGTTCATAAACTTTCATTTAAAATACTTTTATGTCTCACTAAAATATTATGAAATGTTTATTGCTAGGATACTGTGTGTATAAACATATCTATAACAACCCGGGCATTATATGAGGGTATAATAGTTCATTATGTCCTCATTATAATCCGATTATCGTTTATGGACTTTAAATTAGAAATAATATGAACGGTATATAATGAAAATTATTTTCTTTTTAATTATACTTCATTACAATAATAATAAGGATTGATGACAACAATTAATACATTAATTGATTACAACAATTAATATAATAAGAAAATATCTTTGAAAGCACAACACAGAAATCATTTTTAATTTCATTATAATACTTAAAATTATGAAAAGGGCCTTAAAAAGCAATTTACTTTCACCACACATGTAAATAGTAAGTATACGTCGAATTGCAGACTGCAATGTTTCGCATTGATTTTTGACGGATCACTAATTTTTTTGGGGACGATATTCATCCACGTTTGAATTCATTTTTGATATTATTTATCGTCACATGTGACACATCCAAAGCAGTACAAACTCTCTAAAATGTAATAATATTCAGAAATAAGATATATATCGTTGATGTTTTAAAAATAATTAAATGTTGATAATAAACATAACAATTAAACAACATCCTTAGGAACGCCAAAGCTTAAGCATTATTGTAATCTAAATTATTATAAATGAAAACTTATTTCACATATTCTAGTGAGACATAAAATCTTGTATGCACCACGAGCGTTACTAGATAATAATGCCCACCGGACGATATCTATCCCTCGGGCCAAAGACCCTCGGGCTAGATCCTTGTCGCCCTCCTGGCATTATCAACATCGTAACACCGTTGGTACATAAAATACTATTATTTGAAAACGTCAGTAAAGTGCACAAAAACCGTCATTAAAATTGTGTCTGACTGACAGATATGTAAACATAACCTATAAAAATAAATATTCCTTTTATTTTCACAATTTTTCGATTTCAAATAAAATTTAATAGGCATTTCGTCACTGAAGTTCTTTTTTGTCAATCAGGCCTCAGCAAATAATTACAAAATGTGAAATTTATTTAATAATTAACAGCCGATATTTTTTTTCGCTTTTGTAAACTGTGTATTCTGATTAATCAGAAGACATAATCTATTTCCCTATCTTAACCAACGCTTTGATGTGAAACGAATCATAGTAAAAAGCAAGTAAAGATCATGAATGAAACTACAATAATTATTGAAATGAAAAGTTGTGTGTGACCATATGATTGATACAAAAAATATTCGGGTGATAATATGTGGTGACCTTGCTTTGGCTTTGGGGGGGAAGAAGAGAGAAGAATCCGCGCGGTTCACCTTGGACCGCCCGCGCTACCGTCTTCCACCCTTTACCCTCCTTACCATAAGAAGAACTATCAGCCTGCTCATCTGATACTGTACTAGCTGGCCTACTATCTCCGTACAGCTGATGAAAAGATGAAATACATTCTACGGTGCGGATGCCTATATGGATTCTATTTTACAACCATCATACTCTCAAGAAGAGCTAAGAATACAATTCAGGAGCTTTTGGAAAAAACAAACAGACCATTTCTTTAATTTGAACAAAGAAAAAACTAGCTTCCTTATTGCTAATGATTTCTGTAACTTAGTTTAACTCAGGATTTATTCTGACTTGTTCTATACTCTACAAGGTGTCTCATTTTCGATGTTTTTTTTAAGGTATCTCGGGTAGTATTAATGATAGATCAAAACCGTTTGCACATTCCAGGGTCAACTTTTCCAGAAAAGTTTAATAGTCACCACAGGAATTTTCAATCTTCTTTTGTTTCTGAGCTAAAGGCAAAACTCGTTTTTCGCTCATTTGAAAATATATCATATCTTATTACGATATTTACAAAAAAATTGTTTTTACAAATTCTTTACAGTCCACATTATTTTTTTTAAACTTGAATAAAAGACGAATTATTAATTTATGGGGGTGAAAATATTGGAAATTATTAAGAAACAAATGAAAAAATTTATTATAGATCATCATGTGTTTATTTTGATTCTATATCTATTAATTATTTTTAACCAATTATTTTCGGGTTTGTTAAATTACTATTTATCGACGTTACAGTTGGCTTTGACACAATCCGAAAAAAATGGTTTTTATATTTTGCGTTCATAATGATGTCATTACGATACGCAATTGCGTATCGTAATGACTTTCTTTTCGATACGCAATTTTTTGTTTTAGACGGTTGGTACTAGATGACGTTTCTTTAACCCATTTCCATCTAATTTATTTTTAGTTAATTGACAATTCATTTTAATAATATGATGTCGAAATTATTATTATTTTTTTGGTTACAAATGTAATCACAAATTGAGTAAGTAAATGTTATTGTAGAAGGCGTAAAATATAAAAAATAGTATAAAGAACTCATTTTATAAGACTTTCTTTCGCACTTGTCAATTAGAAAACTCGCTAACGCTCGTTTTCTAAATTTTGACGCGTGCGAAAAAAACATGTCTTATAAAACACGTTCTTTAATATACTATTAATATGCTTTTGAAGTAAATAAATTGAAACAAATACTATTAGAAATATGCAAATGACGATCTGTAATAGATTTTTTTTCATTTGTTTCTTAATAATTTTTAATTTTTTCTCCCCAATAAATTATTAATTCATCTTTTACTCAAGTTTGGTAAAGTAAAGTTTGGTACCATTTCCTCTTTCAACCACAAAAAAATTACCATATTTTGCTAAATTAAAAAAAATGTTATTACAAATACACATTTAACAAAAATATCTACGTCGTGTAAAATGTTATAATTTAATACAAATCTATTTACAATAATACTTAAAAACTGTAATGAAATATAAAACAATGTACCAGTTACTGTAACACGAGGGGGTCTCCTAAGCTGAAGACTGGTGGACGCCTCGGATGGGTGGCGTCCAAGACTTCGTGTGAGGACTTTGTGATAAGAAGGAAGAACACATATACACTTTACACTGATGAACACAACGGACATGGACTCAACTTGTGATTTAACTAACTAAACTTTATTAACAATTAAACTAATGTTTATTTACATGGTTACATTCCGTAACCCAGCGGGCGGGCGTCGCCCCAAAACTAAAACACTAAAGCAAACGTCTGTACCACGCGATGATCTAATTTCGACTATCTAATGTCAACTATCTAAAACAAAACGCTATCTTCAGGACAGGATGATCTTAGGGGTACGGGGTGCATAGGTTAGGGCATCCAAAGTCACGCACGTATACATAATAATTTCCAGACTTAATTATCAACAAATAAATGTCGTGACTATCATAATACGATAAGAATTTAAACTGAATTTTGACTTAAATAGATAAACAGAGTTAAAATATGGTTATTGAAATTGTAATTTAGAAGAGTTTATAAAAAGTTATTTATCTGTTATAGCGCTTACCCTCGCCTTGTCACATTACATATTTAATACAATTAGCCCTACTAAAGCCCATACGTCATACGTATAGTTTTAATTAAATTTCACCGGTTTCCACTTTCTTAACGCAAATATGATTTTAACTTTTAGTTTGCATACGATCGAAAGATAAATGAAAATTTACATGGAGATGTCTTACCTTATCTATTATAATATTTTGAAAGGTTCTTTAGTAGGGTGAAATTTGCACAATTAAATAATGTTTTAATTCGCGCAATAAATGAAAAATTCCTTGAAATATTTCTTCAGGTATGTTGAGAGGATCGTTAGCATCAACATCAACATCCCTTAATTCTCTTCGCAGCATTGTTAATTCATGTATAATATTTTATAAAATTATTATTACTTACCTACTTATATCTCTTCTTCATCTTGAAAACATTCTAAAGATTTCATTTCTCATCTGTGAAAGATTAATTGTTAACACTAGTGTGATATACCATTAAAAATCCATGTGATTGCATCCATTTGCGAGTAACTAATTGTAGTGTAGTGTACATAGTCGACAGTCTTAGTGGAAGGCAAAAACGAGTGGATGGGACTGTAATTGGATATTATGGGCATGTAAACGACTGAGGAGAATGCGAGCAGCAGCGAAACCTGATCAGCGAACGATCTGTGGACCGCAAGATCGCTGTTTTATCATTTCACCGCGATGGCCATTGCTGCGAACCGATCAAGACGATTGTTTGTCTTTATAACACGAGAATGCAATCAAAAAGACAAACAAGAAATGCACAAGCATCAGAGGTTGTCAATAAGGATCATACTTACATGAGAAATGTAATACCTATCTATACATTTTTGAACATACATATTTATCTTTGTATGTCTGGTTTACGAAAATAATAATATCATGTCTCACTTGTGTCTGGGCGATGTTAAATCTACTTCCTGAATCTTCAGATATATTCTTATTTTTAAATGTTGTTCGTTTCGGTATTCCCAACTATTATTGTATATTTTTCTGCCAAGAAATCCTCAAAAGTTTTCCATAAGTCGCGCCAGGGATTATATTCTCTCTCTCTGTTTTCTATAAAATGTTCTCTTCTTAAATGCTTTGCATCGTCTGAAGATTCATTCAAGCTATATATTATATTATTCTTTTATCGAAATTTTAAATCATTTCTGACCAAAGTTCTGCTTACAATCATCTTCAAAATTCTAAATCTTCATCTTCTATCCTTCCAGGATTGGGCACTCTGCCTGTTCCGGCTTCACCATCTTGTCCTCGGCCTTCCTATGTTTCTTTTTCCTTCTGGTTTGTAGATCATTGCTTTCTATGGAATTCTTTTGGTGCTTCCTTTAACTGATATCAAAATTTTCATGTCTGATGATTCTATTTTCCTGAGATAATTCTTTCTAGGTGCCCAGCATTCTTCTTTGTAAAGTAAAGTAGGTATGGCCATTACTTTGTAAAATTTTATTTGCGTTTCTTTAGTAGTTTTAGTAGTTTAGTGTTCTTTTTATTGTGCCACATATTCGTTGGTAGGTGTTAACTTTAATGTCTATGTCCTTGTCTTCGTCATATGTGATGTCACATCCCAAATATTGGAAGTGTGATACTTGTTCTAGTGTGTGGTCGTCGATCACTATTTTAGTTCTTATTGGTTGGTTCCCCATGAATGCCATCGTTTTAGTTTTTGATTTTGATATTATGTAGATTGTAACCTTAGCTTAGTTGATGAAGTTTGTATATTGCTCTTTGTAGATCGTCTTCATTGTTTTCCATTATTATTTGGTCATCAGCGAATAACATTGTATCTAAATATTCGTGGCGTCCTATATTTATACCTTCTGTTGATTTTTGATTTTGCCATACTCTTATTAGGTCATCTAAATATTTATATTATAATATTTATTTTCTGTCAGTTCATTACCAGTATCGATTACAATTTTTGTGTTTGTGTACAAACTTTGGACTATTTTTGTAAGATGGTTTAGGAAGCCTCTTTTCCTCATTATCGACCACAGTTTGTTTCTGTCTATGTGATCAAATTTTTTTTCATGTCTATGAAAGCTAAGTGTGTCTCTAGATTAAATTCTCTTCTCTTCTGTGTTATCTGTTTTACGGAGAATATATCGTCAATTGTCGATCTACCTGTTCGAAATCCGGCTTGTTCTTCTAGTAGTATTGTTTCGGTGATTGTTCGAAGTCTTCCATTTATTATTTTACTATATATTTTATAAGCAGTGTTGAGTAGGCTTATGCCTCTGTAGTTTTCGGTTTTATTCCTTTCGCCTTTTTTAAAGATAGAAATAACTTTGGCTGTTCTCCACTCTTCCGGGATTGTAGCT
Organism: Harpalus rubripes; assembly: GCA_963082715.1. Lineage (NCBI taxonomy): Eukaryota > Metazoa > Arthropoda > Insecta > Coleoptera > Carabidae > Harpalus > Harpalus rubripes. The sequence goes on from OY720449.1 coordinate 18,746,524, forward strand.
GTTATCCAACACATATTGAATTCTAAATTGTCCAGTTAATTTGAGCGATGGCATTTTAACTTTTTCTTGAGCACTTTGAATGAGTCTGCTGATTTGATTTGGGGGCAAAAGTTCGGTAGAATGGCTTTAATGTATACGAAGAAATAATAATTAATAAGGTACTACAATTGTTTATGCTTTGAAATATACCTCTGAAGATATCGCTTAGTTATTGTTTGAAAGCCATTTGTACCGGTCGAATTTAGTGTTTTTAGTTTTTATAAATCAAAAATCGTGCCGTGGCTAAATTCTTGGATTTGAATTTAATTCACGCAGATGTATTCATCTGCGTGAATTAAAGTCGAGTTAGACGCTGTTTACGGGCACTCTGCTTCATCATTTGCCACCGTGAAAAGATGGACAGCTGAATTTAAACGTGGTCGTACCAGCTTGGTTAATGAACGTTCAGGATGGCAACTGCGGCCACCACTGATTCACCGATACGATAACAACGAAAAAGTTCACCAAATATACAATGTATATGAAATCAAAGTTGGAGAGATGATAACAGAGGCTGTGTGCAACTTATAAAAACTGAATTTGTTATGTATTCCGAGATTTAATATTGGGTTACATCGCCTTTATTAGTAATACCAGCTTTAATTCTATTAGGCAAGGGATCCCTAAGTCCTGTATATTTTCCTGTGAGTATTGTTCCATATGTCTTGCAAGGTAGATTTTACTTAACGCATTGAATTTTTACGAAGTTGCTTTTCATTGTGCCAAAAGTAAAGGGTCTCGGTAGAAGCTAAATATGGACTAGAAAATGACCCTTAAAATATCGGTCGAATTATTATCACCAGTCATTCAGCCCACAGTTTTTTAAAAATTTTAAGCCTGTATTTAAAGTAGCCGAAAGAATTTTGTAGAATTTTCTAACCATTTGTGTAGATTTTATAATTTGTTGAAAATGTAAACCGGTCCAACTAATATGGGTTTGGGCTCAACATGAGAAAGGTGGCTGGGCGTTAGGTGTTGTGACTGTTCACTTTGGACCAAAAAATGCAGTCGAATGAATATTTCCAAGGCCCTGTAGAAGTGATTCAAGTGAAACCAGCTGGATATTTTACATCGATTTTTAACTTTTGATGATACTTGGATCCACCACTATAATTTTAACCTGCTCCGAAGAAGGTTATTTTGCAGAGCAGGGCACCAACTACTTTTTGGTTTCATTAAAAATGTTGGGAGTATCGATGGAAAATGTTTCTTGACTTAAAAGGAGTCTATATTGGCAAATAAAACTGAATTTTATGGAAAAAATACTTGTTATGTTAGGCGAAACACATCAAATATTCTCTCGTACCAAAAATATAATTTTTATTCATATTTTAGTTTCATTCGAATTCGATTTTGTATTGTTTTGTTCATATTTTTAAGGTTTTGCTTTTATTGTGTTTTATATTTCTTATTTTTCTATCGATGCTTTTAATACAAATAAATCTTAGCACTTTTCTTATAAAAAGATTAGGTGACATCAGAATTTCATGCCTTGTTGTCACTGATTGTGTTTCTTCAACTGTAGCAAATGACGTCAACTTTAAAATCAACCATTAACTGCTGAATCAACTTACAAATAAAATATTAAGAAAGTAAGTAAATTTCTCGACTTTGGTGCAGATTAGGTTTGAACATATATTCAAAATTTCAGTCATACGGAACGAGCCTGTTTCACATTTTTCAAAAAGAATTTTGAATGAAAGTTTTACGCAATATTTTTCTTATTAATAATTATTTTTTTAATAATGTGTTGTTATTGTCGTAAATAATTAAATACGAATATTGGTGCGAAAAATAGTCATGAAAAACAACCCTCCACTCCTGTGTCGTAGAAGCACATACATTATGTCATTCACAGCCAATAGAAAAATAGTTTTTCCATCACCTACATTTATTTCTGTTATTTCGATAAATAAACGTAGGCGATAGTTTGTCACATGTTAATAAACTTCTAATTTGACATTTGACGCTGATATTTTCCATTATAAATGAGTAATAATGGCTAATACAGAATACACTCAAGCTAAGTCGGACAGTTTACCGAGAGTCGATAGCTGGATGGTGGCTGAATTTATATCAGAAAACGACTGTTTTACTGTTGCTGAAATAAGGTGTGTTAAAGAGTTAAGGCAAAATAAAATATAAAAACCCTACAATCAGCTCTTCGACCTACTGCTTCCAGCCACAATTTTCTTTTGGCATATTTATAAATAAATTCAATAGTAGGTTTGTTCCTAGCGAATTTTTGCAAGAAGGCACAATACGATACTGTAAATAACTCATTTTATATTATCTAACACGAACCAAACTCAAAAATTTGACACTTGTCTGACAACTTTGACAATATATTTATCATAACACTTGTAACAAAACACAAAGAATTGACGCTACAAAAAACCAATTGGAGCCGATGAAGATGTGTGTGTTGTGACGTCACATTCTGTTTCAGATCACGTGACTTTTTCAAAATATCTAAATTTCAAAAGTTAATTGTAAAATATCTCATGGATATTTGCTGATATTTTATTTAATTTAATACTTAGAACAGTAATGCCAACTCCTTTTGCTGGCCTAGGTCAGCAAAAGTGCATTTCTGGACGATTTTGAGTTCTGTAATACTAGTCAAATTGGACGGAGGTACGAAAATAATTTTTTCAAAAACAAATGACTAAACCTTTGTGTATTCTATTGAATCGTCAGTGGCAAAAAAAAAATCTTTTGGGTCTCCAACTAAGACGACATTCTTGGATTAAGTGATGGTTTGATCTTCATCGCCACAGTCACATTGCGGTACTGAAAATCTGATATCTATCTCTAAATACTTAAAGTAAAGTTGAAAAGTATGTAAGAATATATATATATTTTTTAATAAAATTATTTGTTTTTGAATAAATTAAGAAAGAAGATTTTCTTTGACGTCATTATTTTGGACTGGAGAAAGGGATGCATATTTAAGAATGTATCCTGTAGATAGCGAGCGAGTGCGAGTTTTAATTTGATTTTGACATTAGTTCGTTTTTCTGTCACTGCCTCTCTTCTTTATTATTTACAATTTCCATGGTTTCTGTTACTTTTTTTTACGTATTTCGATTTGTTAAGCAAGATTTTGAAGGATTTTAACTTAGCTTCTACTTGTACAAGATTAAAATGACAAACGAAAATATTAACCTCCAAACTATTATTCAAACGTCAAACAGATGATCTGTCATGTTTAAATTACCCGCACATGCCGTTGCTATTGGACGTACCGATGTTATTGCCTTACGGCCATTCATTGGTTCGGCGTAATTCTACGTCATACATGGCGGTAATTTAAATATTAAAATTTCATTATTTTTTTTCTGGCCAATTAATAAAAATTTTGCCAAAAGAAAAAATATGGGCAGCAATTTTTTACCGCCTCTTCAAAAACATTAAATAAATATGTTGTTTCTTGACTTCAATTTTTCTGTAGATTTTGAAAGATGTTCTTTAAAGGAAAGTGTTCTGTCTAGTGTTATTACTTATAATTAATAATAAATCACAGAAATTATCATCGTGTAAATGTTGTTTGCAACTATGATTGATAGCAAATAATAAAAAGGTCTTGTTTATGATATTTTAATATATTGCAAAGTAATTACAGCGCATATTGCGAAGAGAATAAAAGTTAAAATATTCATCAGTTCCGCGAAAAGCGTCTGAATTTTTCCTTTTTAGTTTGCCAGTAAAAATGTGTAATTATGTCGAGATGGTTGTTCTGGTTCTCATTGCAAATAAATAATCCGAGAGGGCGCAAAAAGTGAGAAACGTTGGTGTGTTTGGCCGCCAACAACTAATTTACAGAAATCAATTAAACGAATCGGCGTAACGAGAGCGAGTCGTTTCCATGGTAATGCGCCAGATCACACGGTCGCCGCGCAATTTGTTAACATCTTGTTAAGCGCCCGGCCGCCACAATTAACTGCACGACGTCTGATGTACTAAACTTCACTTCGTTACTTATCACAACAGCAAAACAGAACAGAAATGTCATTGAGGAATTCATTAGTACCGGTACCTACAGTTTAATTCGCTACTACCGCGAGAAAAGGTCATTTACTCAATTGTGCGTTTGGATTAAATTTGGAATCTCCATTTCTCCATGTACTCAATTGTGAGAACACGAAACAAGGCTATAATTCTATCTTGGATGTTTATAGGCATGCGTATCTAGAGTTGGAAGGGTCTAGCTGTACGGTTTAGGTATACCAAATTTAACCCAACGCAATAATTGAAAAAATTAACAAATTGTCATATATTTATCCATCGGGCCCGCGATTGGGATGGATATATAATACGCTTGTCTTTCAAAAATTGTTACGAATTTCCTTTTGAAAACGATTCTCGTTGTGGACAATACGAGATGCTATCCAAAATTTCCGAGAATTATTTTTTAGAGGCTGGCAGGGCGCTAGTTCCAATTTCGCCCGCTAGGTGTCTTTATTAGACACCCTTTTGGAGCTAGTGCCCAAGCGTTATCCTTGGGGAAACAACAAGAGCCCAGCTATCACGCCGGCAGAACCTCCGAATATACACGATGTCTTGCGAGTGGAAAATTAGACTCATTTTTAAGAATTAAAAAAAAATCTTACATACATACATACATACATAAAATCACGCATTTCCCACTTAGTGGGTTAGCGTAAACCCGAAACAATAATAATAATAATACTGTTTTTCATAAGGGCTTTATAGAATTTAATAAACTACCAGAAGAAGTAAAGAATGTAACTAGCTTGTGCAAATTTAAATGTGAATTAAGAAATATGTTGAAAGAAAATATCTAGGAGTACCTATAACCTATTATTACTTTATTATCTGTTATATTTTTGTATGCAGTTTAGCCAGTTGGCTATTAATAAAGATTATTATTATTATTATATTATTATTATTATTATTATTATATAATAATAATAATAATAATAATAATCTTTATTAATAGCCAACTGGCTAAACTGCATACAAAAATATAACAGATAATAAAGTAATAATAGGTTATAGGTACTCCTAGATATTTTCTTTCAACATATTTCTATAATAATAATAACCACAAAAATAATCACTCTCAACAGCAAACACAATGTGTCACAAAAATTCATTACATTCTCTCATTAAGTACATAAGCTCGTGATATGATTAATATTCGAATATATTGCTCGTGAAACCGAAGCAGCACATTTAACTCTAGAATATCATCGATTATAATCATATCACTTGTTATATAACGTATGAATATATTAACTTGATTCAAAGACTTGCGTGACACTGTGTCAGTACTTTTCTTCACATATATAGTTTCATGAAGGTGTCAGCACAGATTATAGAGCTTATAGGCGATGTGCACATTTTGAGCGTCAGCGCCTCTAACGGCTACATTGACATTTTTGGTTACCGAATCAATTTTGACATTTCGAGAAAGTGATACAATTTACAATTTTATTTTGAGTTTTTGCTATTGTGCATGAATATTATTATATCATAGTATATTGAAATGAATAAAGAAAATATTTAAAATCCTATATATGTGATGTGACAATCAAAAAAGTCAAAATACCAGCGAAGGTACTATGGCAGAAAATATAATTTTTCTCATAATATGTATGATTTCTGTAAACCATTTTATCATATTTAAATTTATATTATAATTTATAATATTAGTTGAATGTTACAAGATGCACAATACATGGAAATTAAGATTAAAAAGTTGGAAAACTTGAAAGATTGGAAAGAAGAAAATTTCTACATATCACGATATCAGTGTATGATGTTAGCATTTTTCTTTTATATTAGCAATAAATGAAGAAGATTCTTCATTGAAAATATACCAGGCTCTAAGTGGAATCAGTTGTACTAGATCGGAAAAGAAAATACAAGAAAAATACGAACAATGTGAATTTCTACCTTTAACATTAACATTACATGTATAAAATCTATAATAAATAGACGAATTATGTCAAAAATAGACTTCTACTTCATACAATTGCAAGTGTTATACAATTTTAAGACAATTTTCTGCTTCTTGTATTATATTTTGTTCAACTATTAACTTAAGAAACACATTTTTATATAATTCATTATTGCAATCAGACGACCATTGTTGAAATTTTATTCATACGATAAGTATCTTTTACATTGAGAAAATATGTATACCTAAAAGAAATTTTCATATTAGTAGAAGATATCTGTTGAAAAGTTATTTCCTTATACATCTGTTCCTCATATAATCTAGGAAATTTATGAAATTTGATACTTCAATCGGTAATTTTGCAAGAATTATTAGATCTACCACTGCATCACATAATATTTAACGTCTTATCATTCGCATTCATTGCAAATATTTTATAAAATAGAAATTGCAAAATTATTTTGACATGAAACATAACCTTGCTATGTTTTAATGAGTAACCAATTTTGTCATTTTTGTCCACTGTCGGCGCTGACTACTTTTGTACACACCGCCTATAGATACCTATAAACGAATTATTATTATTGCGCAATACATACGTGAAGAATGCTTTTGCAAGAAGTTCAATTATTGGAAATAAATTTGACGGTACATAAATTAAGTAAATTTATGTATTTTTATTTATCGTTCTCTTCTTCTTCAGCTCCCAGATCTTGATAAATTTAAGTGTGACAAAAGACGGTTCCATGTAGGTTAATCAGTGATTTGATCCAATCAGTTTCGGATCCGTTGTAGACGCCTACGACCTGTGAGTTATTAGTCTGTGACATGAACGCAACACAACACTTCGGTGTTCGCCCTCGAATTACAAGTATTTCGTGCGGGCGAATCTGATCCCGCCTAAAATATTGCCGGCTGACCAAGACAATGAGACCGTTTTGATGAAGAAATATACCAAAATAGAAGAAGTGTCTATGGTAATTTATGATAGTTGGGAAAATAGTTACGCAAATAAATCTTCATTAATCATTATCAAGATTAAAGATCTATACTCCTTATTTAGATTATGAAGAGGCGGTGGGTATCAAATTGCATTTTCCTAACGTTACATCATGATTTCATTATATCCGTTGCTTACTTGATGTATCTATTCATTATTATAAACATATTTCCAGTGAAATAGTATGAATGCATTTCTTAGTAAATTAATAAAAACGTTCAAATATTATGTTTAAGGTGCTTCTATCATGACAGTCTCATATTACAGTTTTGCCAACTAAAATAATCCATACTGGTATTCTAAATCTTTAATAGTTTAGATTTATTAAGAAAATTGAATTATATATATATATATATATATATATATATATATATATATATATATATATATATATATATATATATATATATATATATAGGATGTCTCACAACACGCGTCCGAGACGAAACTGACACTTGCCGACGACAATAGGTTGCCAAAAAATAAAAGAAAATAATTTGCGGCTGCTTGCATAACGGACTTACAAGACTTTTTAATCCACCAATCCCGGAAGGATATCTTGAAGTGTGATGATATTATTCCAAAATAAAACTGGTTGCTAGGTTTTCAAAATACTACTAGTGAGTTAAAAAATTTGTTTGACTTACTGTAATTTTGACACTTTAGAGTTGACTTTTCACTGTCAATTAATTTAGGTTAGCGAAGGTGTCATCCGAGATTATCATTTATATCGTACAGTGCAACGTGTTGGCGTTACGTCCACATTCTCCGAAAATTATAATCATTTCTAAGTAATCAGCGGCTGAATACATGGTAAGAATTTGCATTTTTTTATTCACCTTGTCAAATTTAATTTGTCACTGACATTTTTCGAAAACTACAGTCGCCCACACATTTTAAAGAAGATTTGATTTGTATAAAACCCTAGTAACGTAAAATTACGGCAAACACACGTTAAAGGTGTAGGTCTCTGATTGGTCAATTTTAAGACGTCTTTTCTCGAATATCTTTTAAGCTAGACTTTGTTTTCTTCGAAATTACACATCCGAGTGCAGTCTCGTGTTTCCTCATTCGCTCTGGGGCGCGAGTTGTGAGACAGTCTGTATATATACATATATCGTGCGTTTTATTTAACTTGAAACATGGGACTTGTGATATCCATAGTAACCAAATGATAGCAATGTAAAAGAGCGTTCCATTTAAAATAGAACAAAGCAAATAAAATACGTGTATGTATATTGATTTAATCATTTTAGAAATGAAAAAGATAGCAAGAAATATAAACATTTAATAAATATTCACTGTCACCTACAACCAATTCTTGATGGTTTTGAAAGTGGTATACGTTTTAAAATGTTCTTTACTTAGTAAACGAAGTACACTTGTTTTGCTTACACCCGCAACTTGTCCTATTGTTTTCATAGATAATCTTTTATTATTATTTCATACCAGCATAATAATTTCGGCCATTTTTCACCTCGGTTAAAACATTATTTCCACTTGTTTTCTTTACATGTTCACGTTCAACGCAACCATTTCTCTCAAAATTGTTATCAGTTCGTAATATAGTTAAAGCACTTGGTGTTAGTCGATCAGGAAATAAATAAATAAAATAAATATATCATCACGGCTTGCTGTGTGTGCCAATCTGCTTTGTACACAGATATCGGTAATGATGAAATATTTGTACCGTGTGGGCGCTTACCAGGCGTCACCTCACGGGCACTCATTGCTGGCGTAGAGAATGCACCACAGAGGTCGATTTTGTGCCATTTAAAATTCGAAATATTTGGCGTCGGTCGGGATCGAACCTGGTTCCCCAGATTCGCGACCTGACACTAATGCAAGTGGCCACGAAATAAATCATTATACCATTGAATTATTTTTTCTTTAACTGTATACATTATTTTTAACTTAGAAGTAAAAATACAATAGATAATATTCACTTGACAATGACAGCCTATGTTCTATTTTAAATGGAACGTTCTTATACATTGCTGTCATTTAGTTACTATGGAAATTGGAAATCCTATGTTCACGTTAAAAAATACTCACTGTATAATTATTTTAATAAATGTAAAAAAGGCTATGGAAAATTACATATTTTTCGTCTTTCAAAGAGAATAACTATAAAAGTGGCTGGTAACTAGACGTTTCTTTTACACATGTATAAACTGTCATTTGAACTGTCTTTAGAATTTTTTTTGTTCAAATCTGTCGTTTATTATGTGAGGTACTACGAAAAAGCTCTTCCCGTGAGACATTATTCCTATAATGCCAATGTATTTTCGCTCTATTTTGGTTTCAAATATCTCAGCTTACGGCTGGTAAGCCTTTTTTAAAAATTTGCATACATGCGTAAAGTCTCATAAAAAATAAGATACTTAAATTTCATTCAAACTCTCGTAATTGCTTATAATGATAGAACCACATAAGTTAATATATTATAGAATGTGTGGCTTAGAACAGGAACTACCAATGTCAATTTTTGACCAAATTTTTTTATATTTTTATGCAGGATGTTTCAATACTTCAGGAAAAAATTAAATGGTTGATTACCATCATATACAGGTGTCTCACAACTTGCGCCCCAGACGAAACTGATACTTGCCGACGACAATAGGTTGCCATTAAATAGAAGAAAATAATTTGCGGCTGCTTGCATAACGGAGTTACAAGACTTTTTAATCCACCAATCCCGGAAGGATACTTTGAGGTATGATGATATTATTACAAAATAAACTGGTTTCTAGGTTTTAAAAATACGACTAGTGAGTTACAAAATTTGTTTGACTTACTGTAATTTTGACACTTTAGAGTTGACTTTTCACTGTCAACAAATTTAGGTTAGCGAAGGTGTCATCCGAGCGATTATGGGAGAACCATCAGTTTCTTTTCGATCTGGTATAACTTGACCGGTCTTATGCGTCCTTGCGATGGCTCTCAATATCACTTTATGATCCACAAGATTTCTATCCGGAAAACGTTCCGAATAGACTTGTGCTGCCTCTCTGGCGTTACGTCCACATTCTCCGAAAATTATAATCATTTCTAAGTAATCAGCGGCTGAATACATGGTAAGAATTTGCCTCTTTTTATCCACCTTGTCAAATTTGATTTGACACTGACATTTTTCGAAAACTACAGTCGCCCATACATTTTAAAGAAGATCTGATTTGTATAAAACCCTAGTAACGTAAAATTACGGTAAACATACATTAAAGGTGTAGGTCGCTGATTGGTCAATTTTAAGACGTCTTTTCTCGAATATCTTTTAAGCTAGATTTTTTTTCTTCGAAATTACACATCCGAGTGCAGTCTCGTGATTCCTCATTCGCTCTGGGGCGTGAGTTGTGAGACAGCCGGTATTTCCGGGCCTTAGCCAGTCGAAGAAATTTATTTCACCCTTTTCGACAAATGCCAAAGAGATATTAGCTCAAACAATTATTACAAAAATCTTTACTGATCAAATAATTTTTTTTTAAATATATAAATTAGCTATTTAAGGGCTTTGTTCTTGAAGTGTAACATTTTTAGTGCCACTGGCCGAAATACAAATAGTAATGTCATTAAAATGTTAACATAGGTTGTTCTTACATCAAAGCACATTTATAGATACTTAAATAATAAGAGAAGTTAATACATTATTCCAAGTTATGTACTTACCAAAAAATAATTGAAGTCACAGGAGATATTTTTCATAGAATCCAAGATAAACATGCACTTTCATTGTTAATATCATTGTTAATCAACAACATACTTTATAATGAAACACAACACAATATAAAAGTACATAATAAATCTCAAAAATGCACATACGTGCATATATTTTGTTCCTGCAATTGTCAAAATGAAGGTCAAAGATCACGTTGTGAAAGATATACTGCACTAGTCAAGAAGTGTTTTATACAATAAACTAAATGACATTAAAATATTTACATTTATTGTTTAATAATTGTTTTTATTATTATTGTATTAAAGAAAAACTAAATGAATTTTGCGTAAATTAAACAATAGGCAAATCAATAAATCAAACATTTTTTGTTTTAATCTGTATATTATTCCAAACAAACATTTGACTTGTGAAAATCTGACAGTTGTTGCTTGTTTCGAGTAATTTGTTAACAATATTAGTGAAGTTTATAAAAATATATATTGTTTATTGTGTGTTTTAAGTGAAATTTATTGTTGAATAACAATGAAAACTAATGTGCATATACTATTTCGTGTCTATGAAAAACATTTCCAAGATTTACATTGTATATCGGTAAGTAATTTAAACATATTTATTAACCTCACATATTTTACACAAACAACAGATGTTACTATAAATTTTTCATAATTATCATTACAAATAACGAACAATAAGCATGAAATGACTAAATAAATATGAAATTTATTTGGACTCTTCAGACAAACTCAGTTAATTGTTATTTTTGTCATATTTGATCTGAGCCGTACTGACTTTACTAACATCGTCTCTTACCGATGCTGGATCACCCGCGAAATAAACTCAAAATGATCTGAGCCACTCAGTTCAGTAATATTGTTGGAAAAAATGACAATTTATAGGTTACAAATGCCTAAACTCATAATAATTCGACCGGTTTACATTTTCAACAAATAGGGCTGTTGCAAGAATTTTTATATGACTTCTAAGTGCTAAATTTTAAAAGATAATGGCTGGTACTACAAGCCTTGTTTTAACTAAACCACTGTTTTAAGAAATGTCAAATTCAATTTTCAATATTTAATTTTCCTTCCGTCACCTTTAGGTAAGGAAGGTATTGTCTTTGGTCAAAAAATTCGGTGGTAAGTTTTTGATGAATAAGCACGTTTTAGGCTTCCTGGAATACGATTTTACTATTTTTACGATGATATCTGTAGGTATGTGTATATATGTGTGTGTTTGTGTGTGACAAAATTTGCTAATGCAATAACTCTAATACAACAATTCCAAAAATTATAATTCTTTCGTATTCCTCTTCGTTACATCTATATGAAGAGCTGATTAGATTGTGGTTACAATTGATCAACCGGAAGTACCCTCGTTTGTAATATTTTAAAAGTTTTTCTTGAAGATTAAAGTAGGCATAGCTATGGAAACAGCTACTATATTAGGAAAATTCTGATTGAAAGATGTCAGTGTCAAGTGAAATTGACATAGTGTAATTTTACTGGAAATGCTGGAAATATAAGATTTTTTGCTAGAAATTTTCTGTATGGTATTTGTATAAAATACATACAACTGCCGGAAGGTAATGTACAAGAAATATAATCTTTTGCAAGGGACTATCTATGAAATTTGTACCAAATACACAGAACTGACGGAAGGTAATGTGCTGGCCACATCAGATTTTTTAAAAATATATTTGTTTGAATACAAATTATGTTCTGCTTTAAAAACAGCGTTTTAGTTAAAACAAGGCTTGTGGTACCAGCCATTGTTCTTTAAAGAGCTTCAGATTTGAAAATATCACGAAATATCCATTAGATATTTTACAATTAATTATTAAAATTTGTGTAATATTTTGAAAATTTAACGGGATCTGAAACAGACTGTGACGTCAGGGCACATACAGTTTAACATGTGACAAACTATCGCCTACTTTTATTTATATAAATAACGTAAACTGTTTTCCTATTGGCTATGAATGACGTACTGTATGTGCTCCGACGTCACAGGGGTGGGGGGTTGTTTTTCATGACTATTTCTGGTACCAATCTTTTTTATTTAATTATTTACGAAAATAACAATAAATTATTTTTTTTAATACTACTATGAAAAATATTGCATAAACTTTCATTTAAAATACTTTTAAAAAAATGTGAAACCGGCTCAGACTTAAAACTTTAAAAAAGTCAGCCAAATGATAATAGTTCTACTGGCATTTAAGGGTTATCTTCTACTCCAGATTTAGTTTCTACTGAAACCCTTTACTTTTGGCACAATGAAAAACAACTTCGTAAATTACTAGTGCGTACAGTAAAATCTACTTTGCAAGATGTATGGGACAATACTCACAGAAAAATATACAGGGCTTACGAATCCAATGCCTAATAGATTTAAAGCTGGTATTACTAATAAAACGATGTAACTCAATATTGAATGGCGGAATTCTTGAATAACATTCAGTTCTTGTAAGTTTTTTTCAACTGAGCTGAGCAAAAATATTCCAAAAAGAATACAACTATTTTGTACATGAAATTGGTAGCATTTAATTATAATTAAATCTAAACAATGCGTTCAGATTTCGGCTGAAATATTTTATTTGGAACTACGTAAATTCTCACATGGAAAAATTCGGATGCCAAGAGTCACATAAAAATATTTAAGATTCCATTCGATCTCCGAAATGAACGCACGAGGTTCGGCTACATCTAGGGAGTCTGTGTTTCAAGGCAGCATGGAATGCTGCAGCAGATCATAGATCCCGATGATATGGATCGCTCATATCACGCACTCAATATTTCATCTGAGAGAAATTTATTGAAAATGTTCAATTTTATATATGAAGAATATTAAGACCAGTTAGTTTTAATTAAATATTGTTAAATTGTTGTTTATCAAAGTTTGATTTTAAATTTGAAAAGTAGAACAGTATTTTTACTTGTCCACGTATTGAAAATCTGTGAAAACGTTTGAATATCACGGTGACTCGCCAGAATATTAATTATATTTTCTCCAGTGGAGGGATTTAATGGAAAAATAAAACGGTTACTTGTCTTGAAATAATGCCTATATACTAAACTTATTTCCAATATTCATACTTCATAAAGTACATAACGTTTTTTGTCGTTTAAAGAACAACTAATGTTCATGTGAAGTCTTCCCCATAGCCCCATAGTATTAGAACTTGGGTCATATTAAAACTATATTTAAAAACTTTATGATATAGAATATAAAAAAGTTAAAAAATATGTTTTTAAAATATTGGAATTTTTAATGTCATTGACATCTACTTTATTCCAAATTCTTACTATAGTATTGTTCACGTAAGAATGGCATTGCGCAATAATATTTCGTTTATATGTATTTCAAGCCTTCTGCTGTCGCTTTTTTGAAATGCAGAATTCATTTTCAATTAAATGTTAAATAACGAAAACGATAGTAAACACTTATTTGTATGTATGATGCAACGCTAAATAGAAACTATTATGTTTATATGAAAGTAAAAGAAATGTTGATTGATATGATATAGGCTGCCAGGGGCAACCAAAACTTGGACTGTAATACAGGATGTAACAGCTACACGAGCTACCTCAAATTATTTTTATATTATTAAAAATAAAATAAAATGCTATAAGACAATTTTATAGAAGACCAATGGGGACATCCGATTAGAGAAGAAAATATTTTTATAAAGCAGTGGTTCTCGTTACAATACAAAGTTATATTTTCTTAAATGGGATGATATATTTTTTAGGTCTATTCGATAGAGTATTTTTTTTTCTGAATTCAACCATGTGATTATTTTATATCCTTACATAACAAAAATATTTAGAAAAATTAAATTGAAATTTAAGTAAATTTGATTTTTATATTTCTTTTTCAGTAGGCTTTTAATTTAAGGTCAATTGTTTTTCATATATAAGCCTATATATGAAAAACAATTGACCTTAAATTAAAATGAAACAAATATTTGTTAATAACGTTATAAACAGTGTCCTATTTGATTTATATCCTAAATAATTCAAATTGACAAATAGAAGTTTTTGTTTTTCATACATAGCCTACTGAAAAATGACTATAAAATATAAATTTATTTAAATTTCAATTGAATATTTTTCAATATTTTTGTTATGTAAAAATATTGTGATTAATACTCTATCGAATGGGCCCAAAAAATAAATCATTGTATTGTAACTTGAGAACTACTGGTTTAAAAAAATATTTTCTTCTCTAATCGGATGTCCCCCTTGGTCTTCTATAAAATTGTCTTATGGTATTTTATTGTATCTTTAATAGTATAGAAATTATTTGAGGTGGCTCGTTTACCTGTTACATCCTATATATGTATTTTTTATTAAATATTTTTTTCTAAAAATCTACTGACACCAGTCTTAAAAGGTGACAGATTATTGTTACTTTTAACATAAGTGATAAAAGTGAATTAGTGACCTTGATAATGACGAATGGAACAACAAATGTTTGACATATGTCAAAAAATTATTAGAAATACAAAATTAAATGAAAGAATCTGATGCGGCCCTGATGGTTATTTACTATTTTCTTTTTAAAACGTTACTATTATTAATTTATCTGTCACTTAATACATTAGAGATATGAACTGCGTAACCATATGGAGTTTTGTTTGTCAAAAGCGTATAGATTCCGGGATTTAAATTGTAGATAATTTTATAAATTTATATACAAAATATATCGAAAAATGTAATAACATAACAATCGAAAAAACATTTAAAGGAATTTTTCGAAGAAAAACTTTTTTGAGCTTCAAGAAAAGTGCCATTTCCAGTTATCTGTTTTACACCAAAATCTAATGGCTTCTTTCCATAGAATAAAGAAAAAATAAGTTTTCAAAATTTTCTGAACACACATACATACACACACACAGGCACACGCATTCGCACTCGCGCACGCACATCATCGTGAAAATGTTAAATTTGGATTCTAGGCACCTTAAAACGTGGTCATTTAGCAAAATCTTGATGTGCGATTTTTAGCACGATCCCTATACCTCCCTTACTAAGGGTAGCTGGAGGTAAAAATAGTGTTTGTAGAAAAAATAGTGTACGATAATTGTGTTAAAAGTGATTTGATTTTGTTCGAAGGCTTGGAACACTCGCTTCACGTCATGTTCCCGACTTCCTTCTCATAAAATAAAATGTCACTTTTAACACATATCATAAATAACTATTATTAGGTACAGTGATTATTATTATAATACATACAGGGTGTTTCAAAAATACTGTAAAAAAATTTAAGGGCATGTAGTACTGACCAAAATAACATAGGACTGATGTTCAACTGTTTCCGAAAAAAGCGAAAAATCGAAAAAAACTGATAAAGATAGTGATCGAACAAAATTTTGTCTGTCAGTAAATAGACTATAAAAAAACAATAAAATTTTATATGAAACGTTTTTCTCAATTTCTAATAGTTACGAAGTTATTTGAAAATTAAAGAATGGCCAAGGTCGCCACAACATTTAACATAGTACAATTATTTGATTTAAAAAAAACAAAAGCACATCTATGATGATCTCTGAAAGGTAAACAAAAAATCCCATTTAATCAATGTCGTAACTCTTATTATAGTTTTCGAGATAGCAGACGTAAACCCCATAAAACCTCATTTTTCGCTGCCTCAAATCTCGGAAAGTACTATATGCCCTTAATATTTTTACAGTATTTTTGAAACACCCTGTATAAGTGACAATGAAATTTTGAAAGTATTTAAATCCCTGGACCGACATCCCCAAGAAATTATCTAATGTATATTTTATGATATTTTTAAATTGATGCTATTTAAAGAAACATTTTTTTAAATCAGTACTTAGAAGGCATATAAAAATTCTTGCAACAGCCCTATTAGTGACATCTTTTCGCCAATAAATTCCCGCATCCCTGCAGATTGAAATCATTTAATTAATAATTGCAAACTGGGCGTGCCGTCATCGACATAGTCATCTCCCGAGGGTACTTATAGCCTCTCTGTTCTTCTCTGGCCATCAAGGCAGCAAGCCCATCTTGTTAACGGCTTCGTTCTCGCTCTTGTTCTCGTTCTCGGTAATAAGCGGTTCCATCATGGTACATGGGTAATAAGTGCGTGGTCAGCTTCGTTAGTTCACACGTCGTCCGAGAGGAGCGCTGCTGCTTGCCCCCAGGCCCAGGGAGAGGCGAGATGATTTGCTTGCTGATGGTGTGAGGCTGTGAGGTTGGCTTGCTTTTGCTCACCTGGTGAGGAATATAGAAATGAAATTATTTTTAAACAGAATTTGCAGCGAAATTTATAAAATAGACAGTGGGGTCTTATGGCCGTGTGCCTGAGTTCTGACCTACGCCAAAAATTATTTCGAATTTTAATTGGCACAGAATTTACCCTTATGGTCTACTCTCCACGCCAGTAATGAGTACCCATGAGGTGATGCCTGGTAAACTTCAACAAGCACACGGTACGAATATGTCATCATTTTTACCGATATCTGCGAACACAGCAGACTGGCACACCCAGCAATGAGTGATATGTGCTGCTGATATATTTGTTTATTTTTACCTCTCGCTAGAGAGGTATTGAATTCATGCTAAAAATCGCATATCCAGATTTTAGTGAATACGCACGTTTTAAGGTCTCTAGAATCCGATTATAACATTTTTACGATGATGTCCGTATGTGTGCACTACAAGACAAAACATTTTTAACTACGGATTCCTCAATCTAACAATAATGGGAAGAGTTGATTAAGTTTTGGTAACAATTGGACAACCGGAAGTAGTAGTTACAAGAAAAAAATCATCTAAATATTATTTATCGAAAATTTATGTAAATTCTTATATTAAAGAACGTTAAATTCTTTATTCGATAAATATAAATTCATTATTATATCTTCTATAGATTTAGAGATAAAGAAATGCATATAAAATAATTTGATGTAAAAATTCTCAGATCAAACTTCTTCCAGGCAAGAAATTCAAATGTTTGTAATTGACACATAAATGTCACTGTCAAAAACATTTGTATGACACTGTCAAAAATATTTGTACATCATATGAAGATTATGAAAAAAAAAATGCAAAAGAATATACGTAAAAAAGAGTATAAAAGGAATTTGCGAAAAAAATGACAAATATAAAGAAAAAGAAAAGGAAAGAAAAAGAAAATTTCAGGATATTGAATTTAAAGAAAATGTATGTATTGTACATAATTTATATTAAAATATGCCATAGATTTTGCAAATATATGTGAGAATTATTTTGTAGTGAGACATGAATATATGTATTTGTATTTAAAAATATTTTTCGTTTTATGCGTACAACCAGGTAAAATATCTGGCGAGAGGTAATGTGCTGGCCACATCAGATTTTTAAAAAATTATTTTTATCTAAATATTATTTTGGTACACCTGCGTTGTATAGTTTTCTTGTCTAACCATGCATTGATATTCTCTCCACAACATTACGAATGAATACAGATTGGTAAACTCAAAAATGGGTAATAAGCCGTGATTTTTATTTATATTTATAAATACTAGACATTGTACTCTCAAACATCAACAGGATCTGCTCAAAATAGTTTATAATATATGTATGTAGTTATAGTATGACTAGCGAATGAAAGTTGACGTTTAGATTATATAATAGATGTGGTTTCTTTTGACCACATTTCCCTATATTTGATTTGAAAGGAAACTGACCTTTATGTATTCCGTTACAGAAGATTAGAATTGTACTCAATACCAGGAGGCATTTAAAATGACCTTAGCAACAGAATTCAGGGATGTACTTTAAAAATTTAATACCGTAAATTCTAGTTTGTTAGTCCCTCGAGTCGGAGTTATTTCCTAGAATTTCCAAACTAAATAGTTTAAAGATTAAAAATCAAAATATTTTGATATAATCAGCATAAACGAAAAATGTTTGAAATATTTTAAAAACACCCCTGTTTTTGATAATCAGTTACCCTAGTCGGCCATCTATTTTCAGCCAGACATAGTAATGTATTTCTGTGCTTTCCTAGTCCAGTATTTAAATGGGTTCATGCAAAAATTTCATATCTGAATATTTTATACAATTCTATTCTTCTCTAGGGTTTCAAAAGAAACCACATTTATAACATAATTTAAACGTCAACTTTCATTCGCTAGTCATACCATACTAAGGTGTGATGCGCTGCCAGATGAGTATTCAATACTCTGAAAAGAAGATTGTATTGGTCTAAAACTAGCAACAGACAAATGAACAATTCATTGATTCAAGAAGATTTTATAGCTTACTTAGTAAAGCAACATAGAACATAGAAAAGTCTTGGGATCAAGTCCCGAAGACGACGAAAAAACTTTAAAATACATAAATATAACCTTAACATATAATGATATACTTGAAAGCAGTGTCTGTTGGCTCTGTGAAGAGGACGAAGAAACTTCGGAACACAAACGTAGAAGTAGTGCCAAATGTCATGAGTTTTGAAATGCGCAGATCAAGAAGAGAGACAGCTACAGAAAGGTCAGGCAATAGGAGAGAGAAAAGAGAAAGAAAGAGTATTGCTTTTTGCGCAACAGCTCATGACATTTGGCACGGGCTATATGTGAATGTCCAGCTGTAGCCGTAAGAAGGCTCAACCATCTAAATAAACGAGACATCAAAATTTAAGGTCATAGTGACAAAAGTGACTAAATGATGAGTATTTAAATAAAATGTAAGTGATGAAATACAGTTGAAGATAGTGTATGATGACAATGTGACCTCTTGGGTGGAGGGTGAACTCCCGTTGGCGGTGGCCTCCCGAGATCAAATGAATTTATTAAAAGCTCATTTAAATGCGTCTGGGAACAATGGACGCACACGTAACAGCGAGAGTACCGCGTTCCGTGCGATGCTCAGACGGCAACTTCTTACGTTGCAGCAAGCAAAGCAATGTTGATGCTATATGGTATATGGATAGTTTATGAGTTGCTTTGCAATGCGCACTTTCCTCTTTATTGTCTACCGTACATGGAAAAGCTTTGTGCAAGCCACACACTCATTTAGATGCGAACGGAACGGATACGGACCGAGCACTACACAACACCAACATTTTACGCAAAAATCAAACTACACTAATCATATTTATAAATACGTTATGTTAAGTTAAGCTACAGAGAGATCAAAACTAACTGATTCAGTTGGCAATACGATTCTGGGGATCTTTTTATTCCACAGTTTACACAACACCAGGTAAAATCGGAAATACTATTGGACATGTCATTTTTAGAATAAATACAAATAGGTTATATCAGAGCAGGGACGTGACAACTAAAAGGATTTCGAATATTTGAAATATTTTAGATTATTGTTATTTGGCTAATATAAGAAATAAAAGCATGTGGGTAATGAAAACAACGAACATTTTTTTTTAAAAATTTTAAATGTAGTCAAATTTAAAATTTTCATATGTCACTGTCAACAGTGTCAACAACAGGATATAAATTTATGTATCAGTCACACCAGTTTCAAGTAAATTTTTGTATTGCCAACTGAATCAGTTATTTTTGATTTTGATCACTCTGTGTACTACATGGGTACATCTGCTAGTTTAAGATTAATGTTTCAAATTATTTCCGTTATACAGGGGGGTGACTTGTATTTAGGTTTTTGCTACAGAAATAAATACTACCTCCGAATATGCTACTGTTTATAATTTTTCAGTTTCCGGAACCGTGAAAATGGTCGGAAACAATAATAACATTTTAGCAAAAATCATAGATGACTGGATAAATTTCATCTATTACATTGTTATTATCAAATACAATAAAGGTTATTTCATTTTCCTCGTTTTGAAAATAAGTTTAAATATGAAGAATCTATGACAGATGTTTGCGCTTTTATTTAAATTTTTGATCCATGGTATCAATGATTTTTGTAAAAATATTATTATTGTTTCTTGGGCCCAATCTTGAGTCTGTGACGCGGAACGGCGCACTTAGGCACTGATGTACTTGACAGAAGAGCCTTCTCGGCCGATTTCCTCCAACGTTGAATGGTTTCCCATAACCAACGAGGCAGATTTTACAACCAAAATTTTACCTTTGTATTTCCTATGGTCCATAAAAAAGTATCCCAGATTTTTTTTTGCATTTTTCTGAAAAAATGTGAAACCACCCAAATTTCGCCAAATTGGGTTCAGTGCAATAGGTGACGTTACGTTCAAGTATTTTTTAAAAATTGCAAGAGAAGACGTCATAATTTTTAGAAGAGCCTTCAGAAGAGGTAAACTATCACTATTTTTGCAAAAAAAAACAAACATATAAACACCTGCTTCCGTGCTCTAATTTTGTGTTTCTTTGTTATGTTTGCTAAAAGACGACAATGCAACAAAAAAGGTTGTTGGTAGGTATTCTAGAATCCAGCTTCAAAAACAATAATTATTTAAAATTAGCCTTTTCCAAATTGGGATTAATTTTGATTCGGGCCGGTATACTACTATTTGCCCGGGCCAGCGTTAGACCGCGTATCCGGCCCTGCATAGAATGCAGCCCGCTTTGCACCTTGAACAAAACTTATTTCGATAATCTCATTTGACGACTTATTTAGCCGTAGAGAGAAGTTTTCAGAGAGATTTGTTGTTTTTTATTCATAAATAAATAAATAAATATATCTTCATGGCTTATTACCCATTACTGGGTGTGCACCGTGCGGGCGCTTACACAGGCAAATAATAGTTATTTGTGTACCACGGCCAAAAAGTGATTTTTTTTCGGCCGAGCCTGAACAGAGACCAGAAAGCAGACGAGGACGAAATAATACTTTTGGCAGTGGTACACACAAATTTTTTTAGTCGATCATCTTTACAAAATTTGCAAATTTGTTACATATTTACTTATTATTTATTGATATAATTATTTATAACAACTGAACAATTGTATTCCTTCAGAAACTGTTTATTAACACTCGAAATAATAGACGGCGTTACCTTAAATCGGATAATAATGAAAGCGGCTGAAAAACGGTAATTTTCTGGCCGCTTTTGCGTAGGAAAAATTCAATTTTTTGTTTAGGTCAACTAAATAAGTTCTTTTTTTCAAACGTCGTAAAATGGCATTTTTTATGACTTGATTCATAAGGTAGAAATAAAGTAAATAAATATCCATAGAAACTACATAGAATTAGCGAATAAAAAGAAAAGTAGTGCGTTTGAAAAAAGATAATATGTCATTCGGTATAAAAGTGTCTGTGTGTCTCGCATGCGATTGTCCGACTCGCTTCGCTCGTCGCGCAAACTTCCATGCTCGCCAAACAAAGCATCACTTTTACTCCTCATTAAAATTTATATTTATTTCAATATAAGGTGGCTTCAGGTGATCTATAAAAATCTGATGTGGCCAGCACATAACCTCTCGCCAGATATTTTTATTTTCATAATACTGTATACTAATATTTTTGACAGTGACATTTATGTGTCAATTACAAATATTTGATTTTCTTGCCTTAAAGTAGTTTGATCTGAGATTTATTATATCAAATTATTTTATATGCATTTCTTTATCTCTAAATCTATAGAAGATATAATAATGAATTTATATTTATCGAATAAGGACTTTATACGTTCTTTAATACAAGTATTTACATAAAATTCGATAAATAATATTTAGATGATTTTTTTCGTGTAACTACTACTTCCGGTTGTCCAATTGTTACCAAAACATAATCAACTCTTCCCATTATTGTTAGTTTGAGGAATCCTTAGTTAAAAATGTCCACACACATCCGCACACACATACGGACATCATCGTAAAAATGTTATAATCGGATTCTAGGGACCTTAAAACATGCTTATTCACTAAAATCTGGATATGTGATTTTTAGCATGAATTCAATACCTCTCTTAGCGAGAGGTAAAAATTACTTGAGAATTGAAACAATTATTGACGCGACACTGGAATGTATTTGTCTGATTTAGTACACCAGTTCATTTTGAAATGAAATACAGAGTTAAGTAGATACTCATGTATTAAAAAATGTCAATAAAATTTATGACATTCTTTTAAATATTTCAGTTCTACTTAGAAGAAACGAAAACTAATAATATAGGTACAGGAGTTTAATGACTTTTACTGTAGCAAATCATTGTCGCTGGTTGTAAATGATCTCACTTTTCCCTGTTCATAAAACTTTTCATTTCTACCTCTGGCAACAGAAAGCCTGGCATTCCGTTTTTTCGCTGTCGAGCTCATAAAACCATTCCGAGACAATCGGCTACCGTTCGCAGTTGGTGCAATATCCACTGACCAGTTTAGCATTCAGTAACTGGGTGCACCGTGAAGATATTTATGGGAGCTGCTGGACAATAAGATAGTTGTACCGTCTTGCTACCGAACGGAGTACAATTGAAGCAATTGGAACTATTGCCGGCAGTAAAAACATCAGTGCGAAATTATAATTTTTGTGCTACTGTGAAGCGTCTGTCAGCACGCGTCAAAAGTCAATGGCTGGAGTTATTTATGAGTCATAACTGACTTTTTTGTTATGATTGTTACTCAATGTTTGCAAATATCATGGTTTACACAAATGTAGAACATTAAAGTATAAATCATTATTTTATTGCCAAGCAAGAATTAACATCAAGAAATTTGTTTTAGTCATATTTTCTACCTTTATATTTGTAAATATGACAATAATATAAAGTAACTGATTAGTAAACAACTCATATTTAAAGAGTGACATTTTTAACAAATTTTTTTCTTTCTAAATTCCGAAAGCATACTTTGAAGGATGGAGTTTGTTTATGTGTTAAGGTGGCTTTAGACGATCAAATAAATTGAACATTTTTGGACAAACATAATTTTTGATCAAATGGTTACGCTTTGTTTTTTTATTTGCTTGTAAGTGGGCTACATAATTACTTTTTATTTTGGTTTGACATAATTTCATCTCCGCGTTTGTCGTTTGGTTTGTCTCTAGTATGAGTTTTAATATTGCGCGTTCATTTTTACCTCCCGCTACCCTAGGTAAGGAAGATATAGGGATCATGCTAAAAACCGCATATCGATATTTTGGTAAATGAGCACGTTTTAAGGTGCCTAGAATCCAATTTAAACATTTTCACGATGTCTGTGTGTATATGTGTGTATGTATGTTTGGATCCTCCACTCTAACTCAAATACTATCATTCAGAAAATTTTGAAATCTTGTAGTTCGAACTTTTTCTGTAATGGAAAGAGCCCATTAGATTTTGGTGTAAATCGGATAACCGGAAATGGCACTTTACTAGAAGCTCAAAATAGTTTACTTCAAAATATATTTAAATGTTATTTTTTTGAGATTATGGGTCAGTTGCATAAAACGTTGTTAGCTGATCATGTGTTTAACTACACATTGTAACCATGGATACGTATTAAAAATACATTGGAAAAGAAGCCTTGTCAAAGTTAACAACGTGATTAAAGTTAACAATGCTTTATGCAACTGGGCCTAATGTTATTATAAAAATTAAAGATTATTAAATTTTCTACAGATTTCCATTAGTACTTTTTCTATATATTTTATGGATAAATTTATAAAATTATCTATAATTTAAATCCCGGAGCCTACGCTTTAAACAAACAAAACTCTTTTGTTGCGCAGTTATTCAAATGTATATAACTGACAGATAAATATCACTGTCAAAGAACTAATCATTTCAAATTAATAATAGTAACGTTTTAAAAAGAAAAAAGTAAATAGAACAATATGAAGGGAAATCAATACAGTTTTCAGCATGTGTAAATATATATTTAGGTATGTATTTAGATTAATAAAAATTAATGATTCGCAAAAAAGTTTAAGCTAATTCTCATTTTTGGATTAGTGAATTCTATTTTATCCTGGTATTTGAAATTTAATGTTTATTTTATTGTCAAAAAAGGTAGTTACTTGGATTAGATTAGACTATATTTTAAGAAATAAACTGCCAAAATTAGAATAAAATTCGCTGATCCAAAAATAAGGATTAGCTTAATCTTTTTTGTGACTTGGGCGGTAAATGGCGGGAGGTATTGTGTTGGCCACTGAAATTACTATGAAATTTAGTCAAAACAAAAAAAAAAACAAATGACATTTATCGAAAAATCTTTGTGCCATGTAACCTAGGATGAAATAATTCTTCGAAGTAACTAAAATTTGAAGTAAATGACCTTGATATTTAGAACATGCCTTAAGTTGGAATTTTTTGATCAAATGATTTGAACATCGAACATTCAAATTTCTTTGAATCTTACAGTTCAATAAGAAGTTGTAAAAATTAATGTAAATCTTTGATCATCTAAAGCCACCTTTAGAGACAAAACGTTCTATGTGCCCTTTGTAACTCAGGTGTTCGTTTTCCCCCCATAATTTGTTTATAGGACACTTTATTTTAATAAAAATATTTTGGATCTTCTAAATTTGAATATAATTATACAATTGAAGAGCCAGCAATGAGTGCCCGTGAGGTGACGCCTGGTAAACGCCCGCACGGTACAAATATGTCATCATCATTACCGATATCTGCATACAAAGCGGATTGGCACACCCAGCAATGGGTAATATGCCGTGATGATATATTTTTTTTTTATTGAAGAGCTTTTGGCAAAATTAATCTTAGTTCATTTAAGATAATCAAAGAAAACGCTTCCTAGCTTTCGTAATATTAAAGATTTCTGTAATTTAATTTAACTCAGGGTAATGTTTAAATATTAGAAAATTAATTACTAGATGTTTTGATATAGAAAAATAAACATTGATGAGCAATGAAGAATAAGAAGAACAAGAATTAGTTCTTTTTATAGGACGTTTTAGTAGAAAAAAATTACAATATTTGGACTACGGTTTTTTATGCCAAAGGCTCTTCAGTTGGTAATAATTTCAAGTTTAACGTCGGTCGGAATTGAACCCAGATTGTGTGAATGACACTTGCACTCAGCCGCGAAACCCATCATACTCGTATGTGTATTATTTTAGTTTTAATAAATTTTTGTAATTTAAACTGACTAAATATTTTCTTTCGGTATGTGGGCATCTTCAAAGCGTTGACGTTTGCCTCTTTCGTCTTCCGTTGGCAGAAGTTTGTTAGGACAAGGTGACAGTCCAGGTAAACATCTAAAGGGTGCTGTTTAACAGCAGCCCTTTGTGCTGTTGAGTGTTTTTGAGCGTGCTTTGAGCAAAGCAAACATCCCGTATGTGTATTGGTGTTCACTCCTACTCTTCTATAGAGAATCGTTGAATCATTGATGAGGTTTTTCGATTCATTCATTTTTTATACTCAACAAGAGTCAAATGTTTAGGAAAATATTATTGAATGTAAATATGATGTTTACAGATTCTATAGTGATGTTCTTTTATAATATACCATATTAATATTACCACAAAAAGTTTCGAAAGATGTTATACAAACTTGAAATACGCAAATCTATCTATAGGTTAGTTGGACAAATAGCCGAAACGTGAAATTATTAACGTTTTTGGGGATGAAAATATTGGACAGACTACTATTTACCGAACTATACGGGAATGTGTAGAAGATGTAGTATGTATTAATTTACCAAAAAGTGGACGGCCCGAACTTTTGCCCCCAAATCGAATCAGCACACTCAATGAAAGTGCCCAAGACAGAGTTAAAAGGTCATCGCGCAAATTAACTCGACAATTTAGAATTTCAAAGATGATTGTTAGCAGAACTTTGGTCAGATTGGTCAGAAATAATTTGAAATTTCGAAAAAGAATTGTTTCTAAGCCCGTATGTCACGATCCATAATTCTGGTCAGAATTATGGACATAACTATAGACAGATTTTATAGACGGTCGCACACAGAAATTTTTAGCAAGGATTTTTTTCTGTCAACAAAGTTTTCAGGGGCGTCAAGAATTTTATTAACTGTGATTTTAACTGGGATGAATTAGGGGCTGTAATATTGGAGAAAACTAGTCTTTATTTTATATTTCCTCGCTCTGGGACCGATACCAGTCGACTCTAGATAGACAAAAAATATAGTGAATTCATATAATTTTCACATTGCCGTGTTCTACGCACGAATTAGCGTTGACTCCACTCCTTGTACGGTACATTTTTCATTAAATTTATGAATCAAATCTATAAAGTTACAAATACTTTTATTGCCAGACTCTCGCGAGATTTCTCGCTGCTCGCAGTTATATCGATCTCACCTCGAATTTTAAAATGTAATCTAGCTCTCGTTCTCGTCTCGCATAATGCAACGAGACGAGACGAGATGCGAGAGTGCTCTCGCCTCGTCGTGCATCTCAACGAACGAACGCTCGAACCGTTCATTTGACTCCGAAATACCCGAACGCTTTTATAAAAGTACTATTCACTCTAAATTGAATACCCGAACATAAAAAGTGCATTTAGAGTGAAAAGAGTAAAAAGATTGCTATACCCGAACGCACCTTATGTATGTTCGTTGATTTTAAAATTTAATAAAATATTATTAATTGATGTAGTTAATGTTGGGAACTAAATTATATTTGAATGAAGGATAATAAAGGCCTTTAAGTTCCGTATTGCTGTTAAAATTATTTTCTTTTATTCAGACGTTTCGGTCAGTATTTGACCATCTTCAGTGCAAATTTTACATTTTAAATTACATTGTTACATTGAGTGTTGTAATAATATATGTGAAATCATCTTAGATAATAGAATACATGAAAAATATCATGTTTTGTAAAGTACAGTTTATGAAATATAAATGAAGAAAATCCAAAATTTATTGAGAAAAATCAACTTGAAAGCGATGTAAAAAACATTTTGAATAACTTAACCTCGCTCAACCTGAGCGTGGGCTGGTCAAACGGAACACAGTGTTCCGTTTGACCAGCCCACGCTGTAATGTAATTTAAAATGTAAAATTTGCACTGAAGATGGTCAAATACTGACCGAAACGTCTGAATAAAAGAAAATAATTTTAACAACAATACGGAACTTAAAGGCCTTTATTATCCTTCATTCAAAAATATTATTAAATTAGGATTCGTGAGCAAGTAGCTAGCAAAACTACTATTATGAAGAACATCCATGTTTATAGCCAGAATTATGAAGGAAATTACGTTCACTGTGGCATACAGAATACTTGTATACACAAAATTGTGTCCACAAATTTGTTTTTTTTTTTCAGAATTCTGGCCATAATTTTGTCCTAAATTATAGATCGTGATAAACGGGCTTTATGCGTGACTGATTGAAGACTTTTGGGCATTTCTTAGCAGAAAAGTATACAATAATAACTGGGTATATCAAAACAAACAACAGTGCACTGAGAAAAAGATATAATTAAGTGAACTGTTAATTTATTTGTTACAAATAAATCCTAAGCTTGAATAGATCCAAATATATCTTCAATTGAAGCAATGTACTAAAAAAGACTAGTACATTTAATTTATTCGTACGCCATATTTTTATTAACACACAAATTACATCCTTAAGTATATTAATGCACATATAATAAAAAATTATAAATACACGATCTGTTCAGGAACCGATGCATGTGCCTTGGCATAAAAGATACACTGAAAAATGCAAAGCAAATATCCAAAACTTCACTCAAGTAGTATATTTTTCACTGTTTCGTCACCCATATTTACTACTTTTTAGCACACGAATGAAAAAGAAATTGGCACAAATGAACACTGTCAGAAATGAGCACCACCATAAACAAGATGCAACGTACAACAAATGAAGTCCATACAAGTCACTTCACTTAAAATGGTCATTTGACAAATAGAACATTGTTCACTCAATGGAAATATTATTTTGCCACAAATAAATATAGATTCATACAATAAAAACTATTTTTCATTGTAATTAATACAAAGTTTACACAAATATATTATGAAATTAATTCTAAACAATTACATATTTGTAAGAAACAAATAAATATTTCAGAAAATTATAAATTTATTTATTAAAAATCTCAATTTAAAATACTAAACATAAATATATTAGTTTATTTGAGAAAATTATATTAAATTTAAATGAAATAAATGACGGTCAAATAAATAATATAACTGAATGAATAAAATACATTTTATATTAAAGAATAAATTGTATTTGTTGCAAAGTTGTAATAACTGAATGAATGAAGTACTCCTTAATTATGAATATTTATTTGCTAAAACCAGTCATTTTTCTCAGTGTACAAGAAGATTTCTGACAATCTGGGAAGTAGAGTTAACATCGTCCACAGACAAATAATGAGACAAGGTAAAAAAAACTGCATCGTATTCAAGATAATGGCCTCCCCTATTAGTGTTGTAAAACTAGATTTCTTATCCCCTTAAGAACAACCTCTTATGTCAATATTTAAATAAAAAAATTATTTTATTTGATGAAGAGGTCTAACTTTTTCTGAAAACTTTTATTACATACGTTAGAATGCAAAAATAACCAAGCAAACGTAATATTAGTAAAAATAAATTGTTATTTGTAGTTGAAAGAGAATATAACCAATTTGTGCATCTGAGTAAAAGTGCAGGAGAACTAATTTCTCTGGGCAAGAAATTAATGAACGTTGCGTCTTGCGATTCCCGGAACACATCACATCACATAGCTGCGTAAAAAGTCGAGCGTAACAATTAAAAAGGCCCGCATTGTAAGCAGATCAAAGATCAAATGCAAATAGCGCTTGCGAAATTGAAAAAGTTGAACAATTCGCCATTCGCCGCCAAGAAGCAGCTTTAATTGCTTGTTATCCTTTGTAATGAGTTGTTTCCGAACCGGCACGACTCGATGTAACGAGATAATTAATTTGTTTGTAATTGATGCTCGTAAAATTTAAAACTTATTTTGCAATCTTTACATCTTTGTCGGAAAATTTAAACAAAGTTTTTGTCAAAAGAAACACTTCATTTTTTATTCGTGGGGTTCCCCACTAGTTTTTTTTAAATTTTTTTATGAAATCTAGAATCGATAAAATAATTTTTTTAATATTCAGTGTCGTAGATATAGATGTGATTTTGTTCTCAAATCTTTCAAATCTAGAACAATGAACTTCGCTAATAGTTGGATTCATATAAATTAACCTTTTTTATTTATCTGGTGTGGTATCATAAATTTAAACAAATGCAATTTGGTTTACTTCCGTTGTTTCGTTATTTTCTGCATTCATCTAGTTGAAAATGAATTCTGTAGGTATTTCAAAAAGGCGGTAGCAGAAGTCTTGAAAGGAATAAGAATTTGCAATAGAGTAAATGTGTGACGTGTTCTACAAACTAATAACTTTTTTTAAACTTTGATAATCTTTAACCCCCCATTCAGTAAAATGAATTATTTTATGTATGCAAATTTCTGCATAACTAGAGTAAAATTTTTGAAAGATGTCCGACCAATGTCATGTACGAATTGTATGAATTAAGATTTTAGCTTCGCCCACTCTCTCAAATTTAGTAGTGTCGTTTATTTAGTTTTTATGAGGGTACATAAGATACTATTGTTATTTTATTATTATAAAAATCTGATGTGGCAAGCACATGACCTCCCGCCAATTCCACGTTTGAAAGAGCAATTACTTTTAAGTAAAGTATCACTTCCAGTTGATGTTGTTTCAAATTATATACGAGTTTTACATACCAAATTGGAGAAGTTTTGGATCATATTTTAATATATTTTTTCTAGCAAATCTGTTTATATCTTGAAGTAAAGTACTATGTCCGGTTTATCTATTTTAGAAAAAAAAAATAATATGTCGTTCTCATTAATATAACAGTGTTAAATACCAAATCTGAAAAGTTTTGGAATATATCGTAATATATTTTTCACAAAAATCTGTTCAGAGCTTCAAGTAGAGTATCACTTCCGGCTTATTAATTTTAGCCAAAATCTAACATATTTTTTCCCATCATACATAAGTCTTAAACACTTAATTTGAAAAGTTTTAAAATATATCATAATATATTTTTCACGAAAATCTATTCAGAGCATCAAGTAAAGTATCACTTAAGGTTTATCAATTTTAGCCAAAATCTAATAATATGTTACTTCCCTTGATATAAAAGTCTTAAATTCCAAATTTAAAAAGCTTTGGAATATATCATAATAATTTTTTCACGAAAATCTGTCAAGAGCTTCAAGTAAAGTATAACTTTCGGTTAATTAATTTTAGCCTAAATCTAATATATTATTTCCCTTGACATAAAAGTCTTAAATACAAATATTGAAAAGTTTTGGATTATATTATAATATAGTTTTTTATTAAAAACTGTTATGGGCGTCAAGTAAAGTACTACTTTCGGCTGTCCGATTTTACCCAAAATCTAGTCAACTCTTTAAAGGAATGCAGAAAAGTTAAATACGGAAAATTGAAAATTTTGGAAGTTTGATATAAGAGTTATCGTGGACGAAAAAAATCGTCACACACAGACATCAGCATAAAAATAGTAAAAACGTGTAGTGGGGACCCTAATTCGTGCGTATTCACTGAAAACACACTATGGAATTTTTGGACCGATAACGTTACCTCTCTTACCTACGGTATGACGGGAGGTAAAAATGTATGTTGCAGTAAAAGAATGAATGAAGGTATATTACCTTCATTCATTTATAAATTAACTTACGTTACAGCGAAAGTATTATCAATAACGAGTATCGTTTTAAAATGTAATGTTCTAACTTAGTCGAAACAATATGAATTTTTATTATTATATATTATCCATCCTTATTTATCGTACACGTTTTGCAAATGAGAGAGATAAATGTTTGCAAATTTGTTAATTCGTTTATGATACACATGATCTTGATCGGACATCTTTGAAAATTTTTACTTTATCTCGTTTTATGCTTTTCCAACTAAGCCCATTTTCTACAACAGAGAAAGGCAAAAGAAAATAAGATTACTGTTGTTGAGGGATTAAAAATGTTTTCTAAATAAACTTAAATATTTAAAAATATTTCATAAACAAGTAAAGTTAGATTGACAGGCGAAACCTTTCGTCAAAATCCAAATTGCATTTCTAGAAAATTTCCCCGTATTCTTTGGAGTCAAACTAACCGCAGCAAATCTGCATTGATGTTTTGTTAAACAGTTCCACCCTCTTGAATCATCTTTTCCCGAAAGGTAAACATACTGTCGACGGAACTAATCCCGTTCTTCTTCTTCGTGTTCTTCTCGGTGTTGGACAAACACCGGACACGGTTACAATGTGATTAGATACACCACAAGAAAAAAGTTTTCAATTCGTTTAGGATTCACTACATAACATACACTTCTAATTCTATAGTTTTTGTATGATGTGGGTATTTCCTGATTTGGAAACGAAATTCCAGATATATGGTTTAATGCAAGAATAACCAATGTTAATTTTACGAATTTTTGGGAATGAGTGATTTAAAATTCTAAAGATTCTTTTACAGTTATTACTTTGATTGATCTAATCCATAAAAATATAGACAGTTAATATGAACAACTGATTAAGGGTGATTAGCAAAGTTGGCTACCATTGTTTTTTCTCTGCCAAACGTTTAAGGATTATTTTTGATAAAAATACTGTATGTAAGCGGAATTAATATGAATAATTGTTCAATTAGAACATTAAATTAAAGAATAAAATTATTGTCTCTAAGCAAATAAAGACTACGTTTACACGTACGAAAAAAAATTACTTTAACTTGACTTTGAAAAGGCGACTTATGAAAAGTAAATTAATGGTGCGTTTACACATAAGATCAAATCTACTTTACTTTAGATTTGTTACTTGTCCTTCACATAACTTCTTGTTGACAGCAAAGCAAATTTGGTTATGTCGAATACAAGTACAAATGTTGTTAATTAATTATTTAACTTTTATAATGTTAATTATTAATAACTTATTTGCAAAAAAATACTGTGGTTAGTAATTTGCACTTATTAAATATGAGTGTGATATTTTTAAACAATATAACCATGCAATCACAATACTGGATGCGTAATAAAATGAAAAATCATCGCATGAAATATTTTAAAGTGTCAGAATATTTTGTATTTATAAATAAAACACAGAATTATATGGCTTGCTGCGCTTTTATAATTTATCAATAGATGTCACTGATGATAAGTGAAGTACATTTCGTTCACACGACTTTCTGAAAGTCACTTACACGATTCAAGTCTGATTTATTTTGGGCTTGACTTTAGGAAGAAAAGTATTTAGGCGAGGGTGTTCACACAGCGGTAAAAGTCGCCTTTTCAAAGTAAAAGTCAAGGCAAAGTACGTTTTCCTATACGTGTAAACGTAGTCAATGTGACAGATTTTATTAAATTGTTGTCCTTTCATCTATCAATAAATTGCAAGATGCACAAGAGGCGTTTTTTAATCTGAGCGGTTACCTGCGGTTATATGGTATCCGCATTTTATTGAGCACTTCGGTTACTTGCTGTTACGTCAAATATGTAACCGCGGTATGTCGGACGGTTACATGTCAGGTTACTATAGCTCTCCTTTTCTAGCAGTCAAAACGCTGACATTTTTGCAGTTAGGCAATATTCATTAAAAGTAAAAAATGAAATCTGTGTCAACGTATTGTGTATTACATCATTACGCTTTAAATTAAATGTATCATACTATAAACAAGATAAATATTTGTCAAATGTCAGTTTTCGAAAATACTTACTTATGTTTTATGTATCAAAGCACTGAAGTTTGATATAGTGCCGAGATATATAAACCATATGAGTGATAAAAAGAAACTTCCGTGCCGAGGTGCATATTAAATTTAATTTGAAATCGAAAAATTGTAAAAATGAAAGGAATATTTATTTTTGTAGGTTATGTTTGCATATCTGTCAGTCTGACACTCAGTGTTGATAATCTCGCACATTGAAGTTATTGAAAAGAAAAATTTTGTTTATTGGCGAAAAAATTCAAAGTGGGTGACGTCTGGTGGCAGATTTGTGAACTAGAGGAATAAGGAAACGTTGATAGCATACATTGAAACGTATGTAATTTTAAACAGGTTTAAATTATATTTCTTGTAAAGGAAAGTGACATATATAGTGTATATTACATTTTCAGGTTTAAATAATGATCAGTAAATGCCATAGATACTGCTCAGTGCCACAATGCAGTAATTACAAGTCAAAAAATGTAAGTTTACACTATATCCCAAGTGACAAAATATGATCTTGAAATTTTCTTCCCATATAGCTTTGACATCTCTAGTCGGTTCTATTTTTTCTTTTTTAAAACAGGATGGCAAAATTCTTCTAATTTTATAGCCAAACTATACTGTTTATCATCATTTTTAACAAGTTTTTCCCTTACTTGTTCCAAACCGGTACAACTTAATTTTTCTATTTCTTCTGCTGTGTAATACACAAACCCATAAATAAATAAATTAGTAGCATAATAATAAAGATAACTTTTGTTGTAAAACAATAAATATAGTTTTGATTTTTACTAACCTGTTTATATGCAACAAAACTGTCCCAATCCTGCTCTACAACTAAATTTTGCTATCCAGTAATTTATATTCTCATTTAATAAAATTTCAATCGTATGAGGATCTCCGCTCAAATGAGTGGTTTTTAAACAAGAACCCAGTATTGTACCTGATCCATCATCTTTTCTTCCACAAAGCAATACATGTCCTGCCTTAAAAAATGCTTCGCCTTCCTTTATAGGACGTGCAGAAGCAATGTAATCAAAAATATCACATAACTTTATGTTAATTTTTTTCATATTAAATACTTTGCACTTTGAAATGCATATTGCCAGCAATAAGGAATGAGAGAACTCTCCTTATTCCTCCGCCATCTTGCTACCTTTCGGCCTGTCACCTATAGTTCAGTTTTTTCGCCAATACTTTTATAATTCAACATTTAAAAGAAAATATCAACTTAGTAAGTTTACATTTCCCTGAAGAAGGCATATTTGGTGCCGATACGTGGGCTATGTAATAAAACATTTTTCAAACGTTTTCCTCAGACTGTTTTTCTCCAAGTTTTCCAATATATTTATAATATTCGAAATAATTTTGTAGAAATTTCTAACTACTTGTGCAGGTTTTATAATTTATTGAAAATGTAAACCGGCCGATTATGAGTTTGGGCTCGTACTCTTTAAGCAAATAAAATTGGAAAATGCGCATTTTTGCATTTCTTCTTCTTCCTAAAACGATTTATCACCAACCACATCTTCCATTAAGTAACAATGAAAAACCAACAATCTTCCAATGTATCTTATATGTTCGGTTTCTTTAGACCAGGATGTAAGGGACCCAATATGCTTTACATGATACAATGGCCGGGTATCCGACATAGCAGATGTCAAAACACAGCCTTGGCGGTACGTCACCGCTCTTGTGATATATTAGCACAAAACAGAGTGTTCTGAAAGTCGCTGGACTGCAGGGGGCACTCTGTAAGGAGACGCCGCCCCACAACTTTTACTATTAGTCCTTATCTTTGGGCTTTACAAACTTGATTAATGGTTTTAGGATGAATAAAATTTCTTCAAAAATGGGAAAATGTTCCCAAAGAAAATGTGGTTTTGAAAAAAAATATACCATGGGTTTTTTTTTATTTAATTCTAATTAGTAAATATTTTAAATCTACAGAGCAGCTTCGAGAGTAGTTATTAAGATTACTCATCACATCACGCTCTTAAAGAAATGAGTTGTTACAACCTCTGGCATGGTTAACGTATTGAGTAATCCTAATTTATTTTTACTCTCTGAATACGGTTCGTGTAAAATTTACTACAGAAGAGAAAGCATGAGCAAATATTTTACAAAATCGTATTCCAAGTGACGGCGGTATTATTTTTTATGTTCTGTTGTTTCACGTCTTGTACGTCAGGTGGAGCGACACATCGGTTCAACTAATTTGCAGAAGTATCTTAGATTTAGATATATGAAATATTGTGGAAATGGAGCACTAAGGACAAGGAATAAGCAAAAAGTAAAACTTAAAACTGTCATATTACATTGTATAAAAATATCGTATCTAATACTTATTAATATGGGGTCTCGTGGCCGCGTGCCTGAGTGTAAGGTCGCGAATCTGTGGAATCGGGTTCGATCCCGACAGACGCCAAATATTTCCAATTTTAAATGGCACAAAATTGACCCTTGTGGTGCACTCTCCCCGTCAGCAATGAGTGCCCGTGAGGTGACGCCTGGTAAACGCCCGCAAGGTATAAATATGTCATCATCATTACCGAAATCTTCGTACAAAGCAGATTGGCACACACAGCAATGGGTAATATGCCGTGATGATATTGTTTTTTTATATACCTACTTATTTATAACGTAGCTACTGGCAGAAGGCTTGTGCTGTAGGGGAGACCGGTGTCAATTCTAACAGGTGTCAAATATAACAAGAGTGGGTAACAGGGCCATCTTTTCGAAGTAGATTAAAATGCGCTTGCAGAGTGAAGCAGAAAGAGTCATAGCTCTTTGGTATTTAGTGCAAGTACATACGCGCAAATACGGCGCCTGTTTCTGACAAATGTCTGTAAATCGACAAAAAAGTAAATACAGGTAGTGACACACATTATTTCTAAAACACTATAAGTGCTCTGCTCGGAAATATTTCAAGTTAAGGATCAGTTTGTGAGTTAAATCTGCTTTTATTTTTCATTAAAAACATTTCGAATTATTACCTAATAAATACAAAAAAGCAAATAATGTCTTTATAAGTTAAACGGTGTCAGTTGTAACACATGCCACGGTGTCGATTGTAACGTGTTTAATAATTAAGAACAGTATTAATCATGATAAAAATTACAAGAAAAAACCACTGCTATCGAAAACATAAAAGAAGAGGAGCAAAGAAAAGAAAAACAGTTTCGAAAGTAACAGTCGTAGATTACTCTTCAGATGACTCCGATGAGGAAACTCTCTGATATGTATTGGCCCATATTTTTTGAGCACAGGAGATTGGTTGCAGTGTCGAAAATGTAAAATCTGGACACCGGGCACGTTTAAATTGTACGAAGGAAGACCTATTTTATATTCACTACAATTCCGTTGGCGACTAAAGGCATTGGTCAAAATGGTCCAATTACCAGCAGAATATATATTTTCTTTGCTTTTTGTTGAGTCATCTGAATTTTGTATTTTCTGAGGTAATAAATAAATGTTTTTTTTTCAATAATTTCTTCTTTTATCTATTATTTTATCTTATTACATCACTGATGAAATTTGTTACAATTAACACTGGCCCTGTTACTATTGACACCAGTTAGGTGGCAATTATAACATTTGTAATGCCTGACTAAAAATCCTTATACTTTTATAATTGTCACATTTTCAAAAGTTTAAAATTCAAAATATTATTCACTAAGGTAGGTAAGTTCTCATATAGGTAATTTCAAAATTTCGAAATGTAACGTTAACTCGTGAAAAATAAAAATTTAAATTTTGTAACAATTGACACCGGTCTCCCCTACACAGAAATAAACAATTAACAATAAATTTTAATCAGAGATAAATTTACTTAATTTTAATAGTAATAAAATAGTATACAGGGTGTAATCATACTTCGGGGAAAAAATGAAAGGGCATATAGTACTGACCAAAATAAGTAAAAAAGGCTTAATCAACATGGGTCCGATCTTCAATAGTTTCCGAGATATAAGGCAGTGAAAAATAAGTTTTTACGCGGTTTACCTCTGCTATCTCGAAAACTATAAAAGTTACGATTTCGATTAAGTAAGACTTTTGGTTTATGTTTCAGAGGTCAACTTAGATGTGCCTTTGTTTTTTTTAAATCAAATAATGGTACTAAGTTAAATGTTGTGGCAACCTTGGCCAATATTTGATGTTCAAATAATTTCGTTACTATTAGAAATTGAGAAAAATGTTTCATATAAAATTTTATTGGCTTTTTATAGTCTATTTACTGACAGATAAAATTTTGTTCAATCACTATATCTTTGTTAATTTTCTTCGATTCTAATGGCTGGTTTATGATGGAATTAATTTACAAATTTAGATTTACGAACTTAAATTTATAAATATAAATTGCACATATCTGCCTTTGCTTGTTCATGATGAATTAAGAAATTTATGATTTAAAATATCACCATATTTTATATTCTAAATGTAAATTTGTAAATGCGTCCAATCATTTCACAGTATTTCAAACAATGATTTTTGGTGGGGAAAATGACAGTTTCAAGTGATAGTTGAAACATTTAAATTTTGATTTGACAAATGGATTCTGAAAATATGGATATATTATTAATATCATCTGAAGAACAATACAGATTGATTATGATAAAAATGATAAATATCATATAACTGTCATCCCATTTGTGTCAAACCACGTGATCCAATATAAGTTGATTGGGCATATTTCATATCATTAAATTCACTAAAAACCAGTAAGATAAATCGTAAATTTCAAATCTAAATTTATAAATTAAATCCATCATAAACCAGCCATAATAGTAAATGGCCTCTTCCTCGGAAACAGTTGAAGACCGGACCCATGTTGATTAAACCTTTTTTACTCATTTTGATCAGTACTATATGCCCTTTTATTTTTTTTCCGAAGTATGATTACAGCCTGTATATAAATTTAAAAAAATATGTTAAAGGAACAGTAAGATTATTTTACTATAGAGAGTAGGCAGGGAATCCATTTGTTTGAGATATAGTTTATAAGTTTATAAGTTTGCGTTGTAAAAAACAATAATTTTGTAAAAATAGTAGTCTTGAAAAAAGAATTGAAAAATATAGTTGTCAAAATCAGTCTCTAGTATTTTCTTCATTTTGCAACCCAAAAATACAGGGTAAAGTAATACAATATAATTACTTCCTCAAGCAAAAACATAAAATGGTCCTTCGAGCCGGATAGTAAATCAAAGAGATAGGAAGAAAATATATGAAACCAACCTGACAACTTAGAAGAATTGTCGAACCTAATTTCTGCTAATAGAGAGTGAGTACCTTTCGAATACACACACACCCACAACACTAGTATTACTCATTCTGCCTGTTTTGTAGTATTTTACCTTAGCTTTCATAATTGTTGATATCGTTACCGTCTATGCAAATGTCAAAGAAATCAAAAGAAATGAAACTAGCAGATTTAACAATCAATCGCAATTCAATAAAAAATGACTTGGACTGTTTTCTAAATTTCTTATCAACACTAGAAATTGAATTCGTAGCACATAAAAGCTTAGATGACACCAAACAAATAGAATTGAAATTTAGAAATGACAGAATTAGTCAAGTATTCTTAGATAAATTTGAACGAATACAAAATGAAATAGAAACACTAACAGACAATTTGGAAGCTGAACAAATCGAAAGAAAAGTAATTAACGATCTCATATACTCAGCTTTAGCTAGATCTACATCATTGTTAAATAAATGCAAACTATTAGAAAAACCAGAATATTTGCCGCAAGTAGAAATTATGCATACTAACAAAAGTAATATCAAATTGCCTGCCATTAATTTGCCCACGTTCAATGGCAATTACAGTGACTGGTTAGAATTCAAAGAAACTTTTTCATCAATTATCCACAATGACAAATCCATAGATAATATTCTAAAATTTCGATATTTAAAATCCTCTATACAAGGCGAAGCGTCTAAAATTATCAGCTTGTTAGATACGTCAGCAAACAATTACGATGAAGCGTGGAAGTTGCTCTGTGAACGTTTCGACAACAAACGAATGTTAGCAAACAATCATGTTAAAGCTTTATTTAATTTGCGTAAAATAGAAAAAGAGTCCGCAAAATGTATACGGAAATTAATAGACGAATCTACACAGCATTATCGCGCGTTAATTAAATTAGGATATGATATCGAAAATAATAGTATATTTATAGTATATTTAATAACAAGCAAACTAGATCTACTAACTGCACGAGAATTTGAAATTAATACTACCTCTAAGGAAAAAGTAACCTTTCAGGATCTTATATCGTTTCTCAAAACACGTGCTGAAATGTTAGAATCATTAGAAGGTAATAATATTAGTAATCATTCTAAAAATCAATCTGCTGATAAAAAACAATACAAAAAATTATAGTCATTCATTGTTGACGGTTAACGCGAAATGTGTATTTTGTTCTAA
Source organism: Harpalus rubripes (assembly GCA_963082715.1). Classification (NCBI taxonomy): domain Eukaryota; kingdom Metazoa; phylum Arthropoda; class Insecta; order Coleoptera; family Carabidae; genus Harpalus; species Harpalus rubripes. The sequence continues at coordinate 18,786,185 of OY720449.1, forward strand.
TTCGCACACAGTTTGGGCGTGTCCAGAGTTTAACAATTTGTCTGTAGAAAATAGATTACAACAAGTAAAAAACAAACGTCTGTGTATAAATTGCCTACGACCCGGTCACGTAATAAAAGATTGCAAATCCAGATATTGTCAGAAATGCAACAATAAGCATCACACATTATTACATTTTGACAAACCGTCGAAATCTGTTTCCAATGAATCACCACGATCTAGTGATTCATCTAAACAAAATTCTTCAGAAATTGAAATTTCACAAAATCATCATTCGCGTATGACAGAATCACAAGTGTTACTTGCAACTGCTTTAGTACAAATCATAGATTCGAAAGGAAAGATACAAACAGCTAGAGCTCTTTTGGACTCTGGTTCCCAATCTAATTTAATTACAACTGAATTTAGTCAGAGGTTAGGATTACCAATTACATCTACAAATGTCGCTCTATCAGGTGTCGGGTCAACAACTTCAATTATAAATTCAAAAATTACATTCCGATTAAAATCGCGATTGAGTGAATATAGTTCGAATATTTCTTGCTTCTTGTTACCAACAATATGTGTCAATTCCTCTCAAAAGGATTCAAGTCTCAAATTTACATATACCTGTTAATGTTAAATTAGCCGATCCAGACTTTAACATTCCCTCAAAAATTGATATTTTGTTGGGTGCACAAGTGTTTTGGAATTTAATAAAGCAAGAACAAATTAAATTAAGTTCCTGTGGTGTTACATTACAAAATACGGTTCTAGGTTGGATAATTACCGGTAGTATTTCGCAAGCAACAAACTCAATATACTGTAATTTCGTAATGCAAAAAACAACCGACTTAGATATTCAAGAGCAATTAAGTAAATTTTGGACAATAGAAGAATGTTTATCTCAAAAATCAGTAAAATCACAGGAAGAAATAGATTGTAAGAATCATTTCAATAAACATATGAAACGCGATAATGACGGTCGGTTCATTGTTTCGATACCCTTTAACAAACCAGTCAACCTTCTGGGTGATTCTAGACAAAATGCTTTAAAACAATTCTATTATATGGAAAGAAATCTGTTAAAAAATCCAAAATTAAAATTAATGTATTCAGATTTCCTGAGAGAATATATCGAACTTGGCCATATGCAGGAGTCAAAAAGCTTTGATAATAATATTTCGTATTTTTTGCCACACCATGGAGTACTTAGAGAAAGTAGTACAACAACCAAACTCAGAGTAGTATTTAATGCGTCATCAAAAACATCATCTGGTAAGTCACTTAACGATTTGCAAATGGTAGGTCCGACAATTCAAAATGATTTAATATCAATTTTAATTCGATTTCGTGAACACACTTACGTAGCTAGCGCGGATATAGAAAAAATGTACCGCCAAGTTCTTATAGATCCAAAACAGAGAGATTTGCAAAAAATTCTGTGGCGATTCAACATTGCTGATAGTATCAAAGAGTATACACTAAACACAGTAACTTACGGAATGACTTCAGCCCCGTTTTTAGCCATAAGAAGCTTATTTCAATTAGCTATAGAGTGTAAGTCACAAAACATTGAAGCTTCGCGAATAATTGCCAACGACTTTTACGTCGACGATCTGTTGACAGGTGATGACAACGTAGATAATCTCATTAAAAATTGTAACGCAGTATCAACAATTTTAAAATCAGGATGTTTTAATTTACGTAAATGGAAAGGCAATGATAGCAATATATTAAAGCAATTAAAAGTAGAATCATCAAATGATGTGTTAAAATTTGGAAAAGATGAAACCACAAAAACTCTTGGCGTAGTGTGGTCATGTATTACAGATACTCTAACATATAAAATTAATATAGATTTAAACTCAAAATGTGTCACAAAACGTTCAATTTTATCTTGTGTTTCGCAAATATTTGATCCCTTAGGTTTGCTAAGCGTCTGCACAATAAAAGCAAAAATATTTCTTCAAAAATTGTGGTTAGAGAAATTAAGTTGAGATGAACCGGTTTCTTCAAATCTTAGTTACCAATGGAATAAGTTTAAGAACGAACTTGCACAACTGAACGATATTAGAATAAATCGACATGTATCAATAAAATCTTTTACTAAAAAGGAAATACATGTGTTTTGTGATGCATCATTAGTAGCATACGGCGCAAGTGTTTATATTAGAACCATCAATGAATTTGAAATAGTTAGCAATCTTTTATGTGCCAAATCGAAAGTTGCCCCTTTAAAACCATTAACTGTTCCTAGATTGGAACTATGTGCCGCTCTTTTAGCATCACGGTTAGTAGATAAAGTAATAAAATCGTCAAATTATAAATACACTCATTGCACTTTGTGGAGCGACTCTACTATTGTACTAAGTTGGATCAATACCGCATCGAATTTATTAAAACCATTTGTTAGTAATAGAATAGCCGAAATTCAAACATTAACGAAAAACTGCAATTGGCGGTATGTACCTTCTAATGAAAATCCAAGCGACATATTATCACGTGGATTAGAAACTTCTCAAGTCATGAAATGCAAAAAGTGGTGGCATGGGCCAGATTGGTTAATAAAAGATTTCATTTATTGGCCAAATAAATTAAATATCAATTGCGAAGAAATACCAGAGCTTAAAAATCAAAGTACAGTCTTCGTTAATGTCCATACATTCAATAATCTGAAGTTAAATAAATATTCTAATTTAAACAAGCTAAAAGCTATCGTGGCCTACTGTTTGCGCTTCACAACTAACTGTTTAAAAAAGAAACAAAAACAAAATCTCGAATTAGGCCCTCTCACTGTGTTAGAATTAGAACAAGCACTAATTCGTATATTAAAAATGATTCAAAGAGAATCATTTCAAAATGAATATAATTGTTTAGAAAATAAAACAGAAATACCACGAAATAGTAAATTAATCAAACTAAACCCTTTTCTAGACGAAAATCATTTAATAAGAGTAGGCGGAAGATTAGTAGCTTCTTCATTTAATTATAACAAAAAACACCCAATCGTTTTACCAGCAAAACATCACTTTACAATATTGTTATTTGAATTCGAACATAAAAAATTATTACATGCAGGGCCACAGCAAACATTATATTCACTTCGAGAACATTATTGGCCTTTGTCAGGAACAAATACATCAAAATATGTTGTTAGAAAATGCACAACTTGTTTTAGGAACAAACCTAGATCAATTTATCCAATTATGGGTAATCAACCATCGCAACGCGTATCTCAATCATTTCCCTTTACATATTGCGGAGTCGATTATGGAGGTCCATTTCTACTCAAGGATAGAAAGGGTAGAAATAATAAATATTATAAAACATACATTGCTTTATTCGTTTGTTTTGTAACTCGAGCTGTTCATATAGAAATAGTTTCAGACTTAACTAAAGATGCCTTTATTGCAACTTTTAGACGTTTTGTCGCACGTAGAGGAAAACCTTTAGAAATTCATTCTGATAATGCAGCAAATTTCGTTGCTGCAAATGTCGAATTAAAACAGTTGGGCAAATTTATTGCAGACAATGCTGTAGCACTGTTAAAATCATTTAATATAGAAGGAATAAATTGGAAATTTATTCCAGTCAATTCACCTCACATGGCTGGATTATGGGAAGCCGGTATTAAATCTGCAAAGTTTCATATCAAACGTATAGCCGGTAACGCTCATCTAACATATGAACAGTTTTTAACTTTAGTAAATCAGGTAGAAGCAGTAATGAATTCACGTCCAATCAGCCAAATGTCATCCGATCCCTCAGATCCACTTCCACTTACACCTGCACACTTTCTCATCGGAAGAACACTCACATCTCTGGCAGACCCCAATTTATTGTCAATACCAGACAATAGATTATCAAATTATCAAAGGATACAACAATTAAATCAACACTTCTGGAAACGATGGGCGAAAGAATATATATCGGAACTACAGCAAAGAACAAAATGGAAAACAAATCAAGGCAGCATTCAGCGAGATCAAATCGTTTTGATCAAAGAAGACAATATTCCACCACTTTGTTGGGCCCTGGGCCGCGTGATAGACCTGCATCCTGGCATCGATGGAGTCGTCCGAGTCATCAGCATCAAAACTGCAAAAGGCATAATTAAGAGAGCTGTTGCAAAGGTGTGTCCTCTTCCCAATAACAACGATAGTGCCAGTGCTGTGAATAAGTGAATCAAAAGGTCAATCTGTGCAAAGTGTCAAAAGTGTAGATTAAGATTATCATTAATGTAATTATAATAGCAAATTGAATTGTAAAATTTTGTTGAAAGCATTACCTTTAATGTCACTGTAATAGAAATTGAATTGTAAAACTTTGTTGAAGGCCTTACCTTCAAGGCCGGGAGTATGTTTGAGATATAGTTTATAAGTTTATAAGTTTGCGTTGTAAAAAACAATAATTTTGTAAAAATAGTAGTCTTGAAAAAAGAATTGAAAAATATAGTTGTCAAAATCAGTCTCTAGTATTTTCTTCATTTTGCAACCCAAAAATACAGGGTAAAGTAATACAATATAATTACTTCCTCAAGCAAAAACACCATTCAATGCATATCTTCATTTCAACAGAGCGGCATAAATAATGAGACGTTGGCATTTAATGTAAAAGCAAACAGTGACAGTTACAAACTTGGTTAATGGCTTTAGGATGAATAAATTTCTTTCAAAAATGGAAAAATGGTCCCAAAGAAAATGTGGATTCGAAAAGAAAAATATGTACTTTAAGATTTTTTTCTTTAATTTCAATTAGGGAGTGTTGTAATGTGAATCTCCTTGCAGCCTTGTTACAATTGTGATATAATTTTATTGCTGGACTCGACAGAGTCAATTTTTCTGATTAGTATTTTGCTCTTAATTTATTGAATTAGTGGTATCTATATGTAAAGGAACTTCTTAGCAGACAATAGTGTTCTACTGCGGATGAAGAACTGAAGAACATGGTTGATGTGTGTGTTGGACACGACATGATGTAAGCACAAACAGATGCATGGAACACTTTGACACGTGGTCGTGGTGTTTGTTTGGAGCGGTGTTCAAGTGGACAGCAGGTGCATTCCTCGTGTCAAATGGCCGTGCCGTATACGTGTCATGGGATCACATTCTCCGTCATCGACAAACTTCCAAAACACAAAGATCTAGTGAACGCAAAAGCCCAGTATTTTAAAATTCGAAATTCAGTTTAGCAGAAAATCTATAACTGCATTTGGAGATGCAGAGTTCGTAAATATAAATATGTTAATATTTACTCGAAATCTCAGTCAAACAGTAATTTTATTAAATGTAGTACAGTAATTTTATTAAATGTAGGACTACAGTAATTTTTTTAAATTAGTAATTGGGAACCGGTTTCTGAAAAATGTCCGTCATCAACCCTCTAAAAGACAAAAAGATTACAAATGTGTTTTAAAATTTATATAAAAAATAAATTAGAAATAGATATGCTCAAAGAGAGAAATTGAAAAGATGAAAAATTTCTTACCGTCAAATTATAAGATGAAGAAAGACATACATCTAAATGTAAACTTAGTCGTAAAAAATCTAATGTGGCCAACATATGACCTTCCGTCAATTCCATGTTTGAAATAGCAATGAGCTTTAAGTAAAGTATCACTTCCGGTTGATCGTTTGTAAACAAAATCTAATTTGTTGTTCCAATAAATAGAAAAGTCTGTAATACCAAATTTTAGATTATATTTTATTATGTTTTTCCTCGAATATCTGTTAAGAACTCTAAATTAAGTACCAAAACCTATGTTGTTTCAAATTATACACGAGTTTTAAATACCAAAGTGATAAGTCTTGGATCATGTTTTAATATATTTTTTCAAGAAAATCTGTTTATAGCTTTCTGTAAAGTACTACTTCCGGTTTATCAATCTTAGAAAAAATCTAACATGTCGTTTTCATTAATATAAAAGTCTTAAATACCAAATTTGAAAAGTTTTGGATTGTATCAATATATTTTTCACGAAAATATGTTCAGAGCTTCAAATAAAGTATCACTTCCGGTTTATCAATTTTAGCCAAAATCTAATATGTTGCTCCCCATCATATAAAAGTCTTGAATGCCAAATTTGGCAAGTTTTGGATTGTATCATAATGTATTCTTCACGAAAATTTATTCAGAGTTTCAAGTAAAATATCACTTCCGATTTATTAATTTTAGAAAAAATCTAATATGTCCTTCTTATTAGAATAAAAGTTTTAAATACCAAAGTTGAAAAATTTTGATATATATCATAAAATACTTTTCACGAAAATCTGTTCAGAGCTGCAAGTAAAATATCATTTCCGGTTTATCACTTTTAGACAAAATCTAATATGTTGTGCCCTTTCATATAAAAGTCTTAAATACTGAATTTAAAAAGTTTTTGAATATATCACTTTTGGTTTAGTTACTTTAGCTAAAATCTAATACGTTAGTCTCCTTGATAAGAAAGTCTTAAATACTAAAATTGAAAAGGTTTGGATTGTATTTTAATATAATTTTTCATTAAAAACTGTTATGGGCTTCAAATAAAGTATTCGGTTGTCCAATTTTACGCAAAACTTAATCAACTCGTTTTATGAACGGAAACGAGTTTTATATTATTTATTTTTATTCTTATAACACCGAGGTTTCGTTGCACACTTGTACCTTCTTCTCATGTACAGAAAATACATTCATTCGTGACCTTTTTAAATTTGTTCTGAACTGAATCCGTGTGAATCACCCAAAAAGGTTGATTCAAAAGGGAAAGGAGAAGGTTGTCTTTCATTTCATTTTGTAGAAATTAGATATATTTAACAATTAAAGTATAATTTGCATTGTTATTAATACATGTAACGAACCTATGGTTACAAATATTGAATGTGAAACTATTGTCAATAGAATCATGATTAAGGTACTATAAAGAAACCGAAACGTCGATAAAAAAGAAAAAATAAATTTATTTAATCCCTAGACCGACATCCCCAAGAAATTTGTGTTTCAATTTGAATCTACATTTACGGTTAAAAAAATTTCTTCCTACGAGTGGGAATAACGAATAGGAAATGTAAAAACATTATTTTCTTCATTATGATCACTTGTATCATTTAGATTGCGAATTACAGCACGACGTAACAATGCTAAAAATTGGTGTGTCGGTTACTTCGAATCCGGAATAAACATTTTCCACTACCTTAAAGTTAGAAGAACCTTTCCTGTATCTTGTTAACTGTTCCTGATATCGATAGGATCACAATTCACAAGCTTTAGTTGTTCGGTTCTTTTCGTCCAGTTTAAATTGCCTTCTTCACTTATACGTGATTGATGGTTTGAGGTTGTCAAACACGGGCCCTTTACACCAGCCGCCGCCTTCGTTCTCTACCCATCCTTCTCTCTCATATTAGTGTCTCTATGTGACCTTCTTTGTCTGTGGCCCGCCGGTGGTCACTTTTCACAAATTGAAAAGCGAAAAGAACAAAGCAGGCGCTGCGAGCAGTTGTTTTGTGGAGGGCGGTTTGTTTTGAAGCTGACAGGATAGGGATGACAGAGGAGTCGACACTACCATGTAATGGGCACGAAAGTGGGACACACAAGAGGAAATATTTAAAGTTATGTGGTCACCAATAGTATTTATACACTGTACTCGATACAATATATGTTTGGATTTTTTTGAATGGACGATACTGCGATTTAATAAAAGTATTTGAATCTGCTTAACCTTTAACATTCATAAAGCTAGTGGTCCATTTTTTCTATACGACGAAGTTTAGTTTTGACTTGCCTCATGAGTCTTTGGCAGGTTTCATTTTTTTGCCTACTTTTTGAAAAATTCTGGTCCTTATTTGTTATCATTTAGGGGCTCCTACACATTGTTGTACATCTTTCTTATAAGTAAATCCAAAAAAGTTTGCCCGGACAACAACGCGGTGTTTGGAGGCAACAAAATACCTTTTGTAACCTACAAAATAATCCACCTAATGTTCTCAGGTAAGACTAATTGAATAGTACATTGAAACACAAGTATCATAAGGCAATCTGTTAACGTACGAGTCCAAGTTTGTAAAACGAGCCGCTAGGACGAGTACGTTATGATACATGTATTTTATACTTTTTTTTCTATTGAGGTAATGTTACAATTCGATTTTTATAAAAAGGACTTGTCAAAAATATGACAGTGTTTTGTTTTGTCAGTTTTGTTGGTAGCGCTTCCCGCTAACAATTGAAATTTCATATTTTGACAGTTTGTGTATTGTCTGATTCTGACTGATTGTTTACATTAAAACATTGTATCAAGCATTATATGTATAATTATGGAAGACGAAAACCAATACTTACCATGTATTCCACCGGTTTATTAATGAACCACCTGATTTAACATATCTTGTAATAAAGGTAAATTTATCAAATAACGAATCGAGATCGCTGCTTCGTGTAGGTTATTATCATAAATAAAACTCTTTAAATAATGAAATACTTTAATGAACAAATTATTATCTGCACTTTTACATTCCACCTTTTTGTCAACACATCCACTGCTCAGTTGCAGACATAACAGCAACAGCTGTTCTTACATTCTTCAATACAAAACATATGTTGTATTTGTATATGGCACTTATGTATAAATTATATTTTAAAATTTAATATTCGACAGTTCGCCTCGACGTGGAATTGGAAATCATGGATCGTAAAATTTTCATATTAGCCACAAATTGAGTTGACAGTGTCAACATTTGAAGTAACGTGCACCATACATTTCAAAACCTGCCTGATATAACAATACAATCAGCTGAAAATTGCAATATTAGCATAAAATTAAATTGTAATAAATAATAAAACTTACCGTTTAAATTGTTTTGACAAAGTAAATCTGAGCGCATTGTTTCTTGTTTCATATTTTTTTAGATGAAAGATTTTAACTTCACAGATTTTTTTTTCTGAACTAACACAGCTATAGCTATACATTTTTCTTCTTTCTAGTCCTACCAACTGGAGAAAAGATAAAAATAAATAATTAGAAGTAATATTTCAACTTATGATTTTGAGGTTATATGTAATTCATCTGTCATGAACTACCACCTTACAAGAAAGATATACAACAATGTGTACGCGTAGGATTTTTCATAAAGTATACAAATTAAATTTTAAAACCCGCTAATGAGTTATGGGGTAAGTCAGAACTAAACTTCGTCGTGTAGAAGAAAATGTACACTAGCTCTATATTAAACATGAATGTTAAATCAGATTCAATATAATTTTCTTAAACCCCAGTATCGTCCATTCAAAAAAATGTCATATATGTAAGGGTGGCTTTAGACGATCAATGATTTACATCAAGTTTTAAAACTTCTTATTATATTATAAGATTCTGGAACTTTACACGTTCAAACCATTTGAAAAAAAATCTTTCCTGGTATGTTTGTCAACAGATCCTGGATTTGTATTGAAACGGAAACTGTAATTTTATTTTTATACAATGTAAAACCAAATTTGCTGTTCTTTGGTTCACATTAATATCTCTATACTTGTTTTGCTGATGATGGGCTAATAAAAGCCCGAAACGTCCTTGTATTTATACTGTTAATAAATTAAAAATTGGAACAGTAAGACCTAAAATTCATTCGACGATAAACCCCAAGGAGGTTCCCAAAGAATATTCCAAGTATTTTCAGTAAAGAAAAATGAACGCGCAATATTAAAACTCACATTAGAGACAAACCAAACGAAAAACGCGCAGATGAAATGTTAACCAAAATAAAAATAATAATTTAATTTGGACGTTTGGTCAATAAAAGTTCAATTATTTGATCGTCTAAAGTCTGAAGCCACCTTTACAAATTGTTGGAAAATTTTGATACCATAGAATTGACTTTTATTCTCCGTCATGGAAAAATAAATTTATTTTTGTCCCTTACCTGAATATATAAAAACAAAATAATGACTACTGTATTTAACTCTTTTGAATGATATGAAAATGAGTATAAATTGTTCATGAAACACCATTCCAAACATATATTCATAAAAGATCATCCTTGTATATTTTTATTATACTATTCATTCTTGTTCTTTTTGTTAAAAGAGTTGTGTATGATACATCATCATTAAGCAGCTAATTAATTTTGTTCTCTTCTTGTTTGAATATAAAATAATTCCACGAATTCACATCATACCAACGAGCGTGTTAATATGGAAATGATAAATTGTAATGCATATTTTATATAAGTAAAAGTTAGTAATGCTAGTTAATGTATGAAGAACAAACAGACACGCAGGAGGGACGCCTGGTGGCTTCTTGTCGAACTAACATCGTCCACACGGACAAGATTTACTGGAACGCTGGGGTGAACACTACTTTGGAGGACCACATCAGGGCCGGAATGAAATTTTTATTCACTTCTTTCACTAAATAAATATACCATCACGGCTTATTGCCCATTGCTGGGTGTGCCAATCTGTTTTGTACCCAGATATTGGTAGTGATGATAAAATAATTCATACTGTGTGGGCGTTTACCAGGCTTCACCTCACGGTGAAGGTAAGAGTATACCGAAATGTCGGTTGTGTAATTGAGTAATTGAAGAGCTATTGGCAAAAATAATCATATAGTAGGTATATACAAATATTGTAAACATGAGTTACACAGCGATACAGTGGCGGATTTAGCACTTGTGAGTAGTGATGGGTCAAATTTTTTTGACGTTTTAGAAACATATTGTTTACACACCTGTCAAAGTCTGTATATTTTCAGTGTTATCAGTTTTTATTAAAAACGAGTCGATTCGGACAGGAATCTATTTAAAACGTTGAAAAAGCAAACTGAAACATAATACCTCTAAACACAATAAAAATTACAAGATTTTTGTCAAGAAAAAAATTATATAAATGATAACCTGATTTTTATTTTGGAAATAGTCATCCGAATACCATTCGTGGTTAAATTTTATCCTGGAAAAATTTTCCGATTTCTTTACTCGAGCCTGTTACCAATTTATCTCGTGACATTGATCAAAAATCACTCGTTTGACAACTCGTGATTTTTTTGTCAATGTCACTTAATAAATTGCTAGGCAACTGGCTCTCGTAACAATCTGAAATTTTTTCCGGCAAAAATTTACCACTTATGATATTATATATGAAAATTTCCCAAGTAATTTCAAATATTTCAACATTTGTTGACGCAGTAAGAGTAGGTAACAGGCAGGCATAAGTCACAAACATGAAAAGCAAAATAACAAGCGCCACGGTATAATATTATCTAAAATAAATTTTTAAAAAAATCCGGCAAAAAAAGTCAAGATATTTTCCCCTGCAAATCGTAGTTGCAGGAATTTCCAGGAATTTTCCCGGAAAAGTTTTGAGCCCCCCCCCCTCTATACCCTCCCCCCTCAATATTATGAATACCATTTTACCATTACAGTGAGCATCCTACGCGTACGTTTTTACTGTAAGCACGCACTCTAGGTTATTAATAAAAAATAATACGAATACATAACATACGATTTATTTGAAAACAGCGTTTATTAGTAAAAATATAACAAAAACATATTGGAATTTTAAGCTTATCTAGAATATCCAACCCGCAAGAATTTTATTTTGATGGTTGCGTAGTTGCAAAACCATGAAAAACACTAAATTCTACAAAAATTAGAATGGAAAGCAAAAATTAAAGTAATTTTGGCATTTTTTTTCAAAAAAGTAGGGTTCAATTCCTTTAAAATGAGTGTACTTATCATTAAAGTATTTTCGATAATTTGCAAACAAAAATGTCATATTTTTCACAAATACAGCCTAAAAATCTAATAACCATTTTATCGCGAAATGCATGCAATCACCTGAACAGAGATAACATATTTATTTACATTAAATTATATAACTGAATTTCGTCAAATTAAGTTCTATGCGTTATGTTACTGTTACATTAAAGGATTTTTTGAAAATTTACAAGCGAAGAAGTCATAATTTCCACAAATATGCGTGATGACGTCAAAATCGAGCGGGAATTACAAAAGTTGAAAGTAGGCTTCCGGTTTCTTAACTACATTTTGAAAGAGTTATGAACGAACCGTACTAGCACCAAATTTAAGTAAAGATATATTCTATCTTTTATCTCGTCAGTAGAGAGCAAACTTGCATATGTTTTGAAATATGACCGCTAGGTCGCTACCAAACATATGGCATATATGGTGTTATTCATTTGTCAATTTAATTTAGAGAATACTATTAAATTATTAATTATATAATAATAATAAAATAAAATGAAGAAAAAGAAGAGCATGTATGAATGCAATTTTGATTGTGACCGAGGCGAAAAAAGTGTGTTTCGACAAGAATGAGTGGCGAAGGATAGTTGTTTCGTAACTATAGTGGTCCGGATGCGCTATTTCGCTACCGAAAATCGGTCACTGTAATATGTTAAGAGTGAGGAATATTTGTTATATGATGTCCGGTTAATAAGAATGTTGTTTAAAGAGTGAGTGATTATTTTTGTGGTTCTTATTATTATTATTGTTTCGGGTTTGTGCTAACCCACTAAGTGGAACATGCGTGATTTTATATATGTATGTAATGAAACAATTTTTTATTGCGCCTGTGCAGAATTCCGCCACTGCAGCGATATATACTGCCACACAATTTGGTAAAACTGTTTCATCCACTAAATAATTTTCTTACGTTAAACATGATTCTGAGTTAAATTAAGTTACGGAAATCTTTAAAAAATAAGGAAGCTATAAAGTTTTTTCTTTAATTATCGTAAATTAAAAAAAATGGACTAACGTTATTTTGCCAATAGCTCTTCAATAATTGTTAACACCTACTTTATACTACAGTCGAGAAATTTCCCACATTAACATGAACTTATTTTCGTCGCTAAAGTTAGACCACTGCTGATGACTCTATTCCTTATTTAAAAGCAGTGTTGTGACTGATCTAGATCATTTGATCTAAAACACTGATCTAATTAATTTAGTATGGTTTCTGATCTGATCCAGATCCTTTTATATATACAGATCTTGATTTGGATCTAGATCTAAGAACTATATAATCTATGATCTTAGAAAAAGATCAAATACACAGGAATATACGGGAAACTTGAATAAACTTGGAGAAGACGAAAATTATTTTTTATATACACAACAGTTTAGGCCATGTCCAATGAGAAAACAAAAATATGAAAATTTGAAACCAGAAAATCCAAGAACAAATTAAATACAAGTGTTGTAATTTATTTAACTCACTTAAAAAATTCAATGGCTTATAATGATTGTCTGCCCGTTTGAAATGGCCTGTCTTAATTTATTACATTCCAACAATTCTAATGTTTAAAATTGTTATTTTTGTTTCTGTTGTACTTTATTCGTTAATTCAGTATTAAAAAAACTACGTACCTTACCTATGTATCTAATTTTCTTCCTATGTGTAAGGCACACAGCTAAGTATATTCTTTGTAATTAATTTACTGTTTGTATTCCTATTTAATTAATCAGAAATAAAAAGAATTTGAAAATCGTTACTGATCTTTTTATGATCTAAGAAAAACAGATTCCAAATTCCTTATCTCATCTGAAAAAAAATCCGGTCGCAGAAATTGACCTATGATCTGTTCTAGAACAAATTAATTGTAATGATCTTGATCTTGATCTAGATCCTTTATAAATTGATCTGTCACAACACTGTTTAAAAGTGAGAGACTTCAATGACCAATCAAGCTACAAAAATAGTCAAGAGATTTGAATGCTCAGTAAGAACACAGTCTGAATTACTCGTATGAAAGTATATATTTTGAGGGTGAAAATCTACTATTACGGCCCTGTGTGTGACCGGGCGATCGCGTAAACCACAGTCGCAGTCGGCGGTGCGCGCGCCCAAACGCAGCTCGTTCGTTTTTTGTTATCAGGTGACATTTTTCCCCGCTAATGAATGCTGTTTGAAAGCAGTTTAATGTTGATTTAGGAGTCCCCAGATAATTTTTAATGGATTACAACAATGCTCAGCTCTGCTCTGCTGTGCGAGCCCACTACCGACACCGAACTCTGTTCACTTGTTTGTGTTTGTGGTTGGTATGGTTCCGAAGATATGGTTGATGTTGATGCTGATGGTGATGCCCAAAGGTTTCTATTGTTTTATTAAACCATGGAGATTCTGTCAGTGTTTGGGATGCTAATGAAATTTTATTGTCTATTCTCTAACCAAGACTATTTAATAATGAGAAGAAAAATATTAAACTCGTATTTTTAATTTTTTTTTTTTCAAAATGATCTCTCTACTCATATTCGGTTAATATATTAGTGTTACCCACATCTTATTTTAGGATCTAATACGTATTGGGTTGTTGCATAAGTTCGTAGCGTTTTTCGTTACTAGGGCAAAAGCAAGAGTGCATTGGACAACAATTTGTTAGAAATTATGTAATTATATAATCTTTGAAATTCCAAATTTTTGTAAAAATTGTGTATTTTATTGTCAAAAAAATGTGGCCAACACAATACTTTCCGCTATTTAATTTTAATTAATTTAAATATACATACTTACATACATAGTTACACTAGAAACTGTATTAAAATCTATTCCATATAACTATGGTTCTATGTACTATTTTCTTTTTAAAATATTGCTATTATTAATTTGAAATGATTAGTTCTTTGACAGTGACATTTATCTGTCAGTTACATACATTTTGAGATATGAATTGTCTAAGCGCAGGCTCTATGATTTAAATTATAGATAATTTTATAAATTTATCCATAAAATATATATAGAAAAAGTATTAATGCAAACCAATAGAAAATTTAATAATCTTTAATTTTTATAATAACATAAATCTCGCAAAAATAACATTTAACGATATTTTTCGGAGAAAACCAATTTTGAGCTTCCGTTTCTGGTTATCAGATTTACACCAAAATCTAATGGCTTCTTTCCATATCAGAATAAAGTATAAATACAAGGTTTTTTCTGAATGATAGTATTTGAGTTATAGCGTAAACAGGAAACACACACACACACACACTCACACACATTCACACACACACACACACACACACTCACACACATACACACACGCGCGCACACGCACCCACACACACACACACATACACACAGACATTATCGTGAAAATGTTAAAATTGGATTCTAGGGATCTAAAAACGTGGTCATTTACCAAAATCTCGATATGCGATTTTTAGCACGATCCCTATACCTCCCTTACCAAGGGACATATCCTTTTATTTGAGCTTAACAGAGGAGTTAAGGCATCGCATGCCGCCAGAACCATTTGTGCCGTTAACGGAGAGAAAGCCATTCGGAAAAATACAGCATAAAAAATAACACATTGCTTGCCGCGATTGCTGTCGAAAAAATTTCGTGGGAGGCCACATCAAAAAACTTACATTAACACTTGTCACCCAATTATGACTGACACGGTTTGACGAAATCACCAGTGTGTCTGTCATTTATGGGTGACGCCGCCAGGCAATGTGTTAATACAGAGTGATCAAAACCATCTGATAGTCACGTGGCCCGAGTAGTCCTCAATATTTTATTCCGCGGAAATAAGTTTTAACAGTTGCGTGCAATTAATAGGCGTGTATTGTTCTGTCAATCTGTCAAATATATGTTCAAATATCCGTTACACTCTTTGCTTATTTTTACCGTCTTTATTATATACGTTTCACATTTACATTATTGATAACAGTCTTTTTTAAGACTCTTATTAGTGTATTTCGGTATTTGCTTGGTAAGTGAGTTACAAACATAATTTTAATAGCTTAATTAATGAGCTTTTTAGGATTGCTGTGTATAAGATGGTTATGGAAAATTTATCACTCTTCTTCAAGTCTTCTTGTTTTCATTTATTCCACGAGCGTCGAGGTCTATCTCTTTTTTTCTTTCTTGGTCACTTTTTACCTCCCGCTACCCTTGGTAAGGGAGGTACAGGGATGATGCTAAAAATCGCATATCGCGATTTTGTTTTTTTTTGTTTTTTCCCGGGAATATTCCCGGAAATTCCTGCAATTACGATTTGCGGGGAACAATATCTTTACTTTTTTCCAGGATTTTTTTTATGAAATTTTATTTAAAAAAATATTATACCTTGACGCCTGTTCTTTTGCTTTGCATGTATGTGCCTTACGCCTGCCTGTTACTTACTCTTACTCCGTCAACAAATATTGTGGTGCAACACAATATTTAAAATTACTTGGCAAATTTTCAAAAAAAAATTCTTAGGAATTTCCCTGGGAATTTCCGGGAATTATTCCTCATTATTCAATTTCGGGAATTGACCCATCACTATGTGTATGTGTGTGTGGATCCTCCACTCTAACTCAAATACTATCATTCAGAAAATTTTGAAACCTTGTATTTCGAACTTTTTCGGTAATGGAAAGAGCCCATTAGATTTTGGTGAAAATCTGATAACCGGAAATGACACTTCACTAGAAGCTCAAAATAGTTTTTTTTCGAAAAATACATTTAAATGTTATTATTTCGAGATTAATTTTATAAAAATTAAAGACTATTAAATTTTCTACAGATTTGCATCAATACTTTTTCTATATATTTTATGGATTTATTTATAAAATTATCTATAACTTAAATCCCAGATTCTACGCTTTAAACAAACAAAACGCAGTTATTTAAATGTATGTAACTGACCGATAAATGTCACTATCAAAGAACTAATCATTTCAAAATAATATTAGTAACGTTTTAAAAAGAAAACAGTAAATAGAACAATAGAAAAGGAATTCGATTCAGCATAAGTAAATATATAGGTATGTATTTAGATTAATAAAAATTAACGATTCAAAAAAATGTTTAAGCTAAGCCTCTTTTTTGGATTAGTGAATTCTATTCTATCTCGGTATTTAAAATTTAATCTTCATTTTATTATAGCTCCGGTGGCTCAATGGTAAGAGCAACGCCTCATGTCAGGAGTGCCCTCGAGGCTTTGGGTTCGAATCCCACTAAGGCATGAATGTGTGTGAATGTGAACCCACTCTGTAATTGGGATTTAATCCTGTTGAGGGGTTTAAAAAAAGGTAGTAACTTGTATTAGATTAGACTATATTCTAAGATATAAACTGTCAAAATGACAGTTAAATTCGCTATTCCAAAAATAAGGATTGACTTAATCTTTTTTGTGACCCGGGCTGTAATGGCGAGAGGTGTTGTGTTGGCCACACCAGATTTTTTGATAATATTTTCTTGGGCATTAAAAGTTGACTTTTTTCTTAAAATAATTTTTAATAATTGTCTCCTTGCAATAGGAGGCCTCAATTGACCAATGAAGAAAACATTAATTTGATTCACGATATGATCATGGCAGATCTGGGAAATCAAGGTTCAAGAAGTGGCGGGGTTGTATACGTATATTAGTGTGCTCCAAATTTAAATTGCCAAACTGGGATTTCAAAGATATTCGTATCATCCAAAAAATTTGATGATTCATCATCATTTAGTAAATTCTGTCCTTGGACAAGTCTCAACGGAAATGTTGCCTCCAAACTAATTTATCCTGCGCCTCTCTCTTCAACTCCTCGTAATTCAGTCTGTCCTTAATTTCAGTTCATTCCAAATTTTCTTTATCCTCTTCCTCTGCTCCCATGTATTTTTTCTTCAATTATAATTTTGCTATACCATCCGTCCTTAAAATATGTCCAATCCAATCCTCTTTCTTATTTCTTTCAAAATTCTTTTTTCTTTTATTCATCTCAACGACTCCTCATTTCTGATTCTCTCCTTCCATCCAATGTTCTCCAACTGTCTCCACAACCACATCTCAAAATTTTTACTTTTTTCCAACACAATTTACAAATCTTTTTCACAATTCTATTATAAGCGTCTACCCGTTAATAAACTTTATGTTTTACTGTATGCTGCCTTTCCCTGTGTAATTAACAGTCCATATTGCTTTCGTATATTATTTGAATGATTCCAGTTGTGAAGTACAACGATTCTTGTCGCGATTTCTGCTTGTATTACCCATTTCGTCCATCTTGCACCTCTGCGATGACGGCATGGCATTAACATTAACACTTAGCATAACATAATCTCTTGAAGTTTACGCCAATTACCTGCACGTAATCTGCCATCGGGCGAGGACAATGAGCAGTAGATTCTGCGGCTGGTGCTAATAGACTCCTCCGGTAAATGAAGTGAGTGGTCTGACTGGACTGGGTGCTACCGGTGGTGCACGGAGGAGCTCCGCAAGTGCAATTACTATTCGCTGCCAGGGTATCAGGTTGCCCAAGAGACGGATCGGGTTGCAGGACTGTCACTGACCTATTTCAAATAGCTCGAGAAGAGCTTTAAATGAGATTTCTTTCCTAGACAAATTGACTTTTGATGTTATGGGAGTTTAAAACAACTAAAAAAATCTGATGTGAACAGCACATTACCTTCCGTCAGTTCTATCTATTTTGTATAAATTTCATACACAAAGTTCCTTGCAAAAGATTTTATTTCTTGTACATTACTTTAAGGCAGTTTCTAGTAAAAGATCCCATAGTTCCAGTAACATACTGTCAATTGCACTTGACACTAACGCATTTTAATCAGAATTTTCTTAATATTGCAGCTGTTTCCAGGGTTATAGCATAGCTGGCTAATATAACATACTTAATTTCTTTATGATTTTTCGCACTCCCGAGACTAACGAGCGATTCTAATCAGTCATTTCAGGGACTAAAACTCAAATTCAGTCCCAGAGGGAATAAATATGAAAAAATCCCCGGGGGACTAAAATAAAAATAAACCAGATGTTTTCATAACATCATATAGTTACTATCATTTATTTATTCGTATCTGCACTACATTTTGAGCAGGCGTTGAGTTTAAAAATGATCAAAATTTTTGACATTTGTATTGTCAAATTGTAAGATTAATTTCTTTTACACTAATATGGTTCCATTTGATACGGGAGTGCGAAAAATAACGTATATACCACAGGACTAAAGTGCATTCAATCCCTCAGGTGATCATTTCCCTCACCTTCGGCTCAGAAAATAAACTTCACCCACAGGATTGAATATACACTTTAGTCCCTGCGTATATAATTAGTTTTCGCTAGTATAATATACTATTTTAACTCTATATCCATTTTATATGAAGTATAAAATGCATTCAAATCGTATAGAGAATAAAATATTCTTTAATATTTATAATAACATTAAATGTGAAAAAATGATATTTAACATCGTTTTTTCAAGAAAAACTGTTAAAATCTTCAAATTAGGGTACATCCGGTTGACCAATTATAACCAAAATCTAATATGCATGTAACGAAGAAGAATACGAAAAAACTATAATTTTTGTAATTGTAGTATTAGAGTTATCGCAGGCGAATACACACATACACAAATACACACACACACACACATACACACACACACACACACACACATACATACAGACATCATCCCAAAAATAGTAAAATCGTATTCTAGGGACCCTAAAACGTGCTTATTCATAAAAAACTCACCACCGAATTTTTTGACCAAAGACAATGGCCCGTATTCCGAGCGCACTTTTATAATAAAAGCGATTTTATGGAGCACACTCCTCATAAGAATATAATGTAAAAGCGCGCTCTATAAATGTGCTTTTATTATAAAAGTTCACTCGGAATATGGGCCAATACCTTCCTTACTTAAAGGTGACGGAAGGTAACTATATATTAGAAATGAATTATGTTTATTTTAACAAAATAGAACATTCACATCGCCTTAAGGATATATTAAAATTTAATTCACGAACCGAATTTGATCCGGACCGACGCCAAAAGAAATATTTCGAATTTTAAAAGGCACCAAAGTGACCTCTGTGGTGCATTCTTCACGCTAGCAATGAGTACCCGTATGGTGACGCCTGGTAAACGCCCGCACGGTACAAAAAATGTGTCATCATCAGTACCGAAATCTCTGTATACAAAGAAGATTGGCACACACAGCAATGGGTAATATGCCGTGATAATATTTTTATTTATTTAATTAACGAAGATTTTGTGAGAAATTTATGGTTTTCACTGGGACTTGAATCCAGAACTTTCCTATGTCTAGTAAGATGCTCCACTAACTGTACTACAAACACAGAGGCGGACCGTCAACTTTGGAGGCCCTGGGCTAACACTGTTTGGGGGCCCTGGTCTAAGACTGAGGGGTTCATTGTAGCATTAGGTTTTAGGGGTATATGTCGTCATCGAGAATAAAAAAATTGCGTTGATATTTTAAAAGCGAATTTGAAGCTATGTGCCGAAAAATAGGGCTTAGCGAACAATTTTATTTCATAGAAGAATACGATTCTACAAACAAGGTAATTCGCGTCTTGTAAGAGAATGACTATTGTATATAATAAAATATAACCTAAATCGTCCCTTACAATTATCGAACTTAAACCCAATGGGTACTTGCGTGCCATTTTTTTTATTTAATATTTTTGAAGAGACGATAAAAACTTGCTACTCATATTTTTATTTTGTCAAAATTTTCATTAATTGGCCAGAAAAAAAATTAATAAAATTTTAATATTTAAATTACCGTCATATATGACGTAGAATTACGCCGAACCAATGAATGGTTGTAAAGCCATAGCATCGGTACACCCATAGCAACGGCATGTGCGGGTAATTTATAAGATAGCAGATCACCTGTTTGACATTTGAATAATAATTTGGAGGTTAATATTTTAGTTTGTGATTTTAATCTTGTACGAGTATAAGCTAAGTTAAAATCCTTCAAAATCCTGCTTAACAAATCGAAATACGTAATGAAAGTAAAAGAAACCAGGCAAATTGCAAATAAGAAAGAAGAGAGACAGTATCAGAAAAATGAACTAATGTCAAAATCATGTTAAAAATTGCACTAGCTCGCCATCTACAGGTTACATTCTTATAGATACTTCCCTTTCTCAAGTTCAAAATAATGACGTCAAAAAAAAATTCTCTCTTTTTTATTAAAAAAACATATATTTTTTATAATAAAATTTATATTTTTACAGACGTTTACAACATTACTTTAGGTATATAGTGATAGATATCAGATTTTCAGTATCACGCAAGTACTCTATTGAATAAGTACGGAAAATTCTTGAAAGAAACAAAAATATATACCATTAAAACTAAGGAAGAATTAAAATATAAACTACAAGAAGAATGACAGAATGTAACGCCATCGGTGAATCAAAATTTGGTAAATTCAAATGCTCGTTGCTGTTACAAAAACTTAAAGAAACCCAACAAAATATAATTTTTTTTATAAATCATACACAAACGGTCTATAATTTTACTGTTTTGAATTTTGATTATCGTACGGGGACTTTTCTGTCATCAAATTATATATATTTTCAATATTTATCCCATAAAATAAATGAAATAGCTGTATTATTTGTTTATTTGTTTCTGTATTATTATTAATACGTAACATAAATGCTTTTCATTTTGGATTAAAAAAATTGAGTTTTAGACTACTATTTTTCCTAAAATAGAAACTATTTTCTAAAAAAAAAAAAACGATACAACGGTGGGCCCTTTGTTCTTGTGGGGCTCTGAACTGCAGCCCATAAAGCCCATGCCTAAATCCGCCCCTGTACATACAGCAATCTCAGTTCATCTCAAGTCACTTTTATTTTTGTCCTATATGAGCTAAGCGGTACTGAGTGTAGCCACATCCTTCCCTTACCGATATTGCATCACCCGCGAAATAAACTCAAAATGATGTTGTTAGAAAAAAGTCAATTTGTAGATTGTAAATGTATTATGAAAGTTGAGTCTTCATGGTTGAAAACAAAAATGTCATACTCTGTACCTAACGAATTAGTATTACTCATTTCTTTTTCAATACCTGAAACGTTGTTCTTTTCATATACATCTCACCTCAGCTCAGTTCATCTCAACCCACTTATCAACTGAGTTGTTATGATACAATTTTTAGTACGATCCCTATTATATTCGTTCCTCTTTTACTTTCGGTGACGAGAAGTAATAAAAAAAAATTCCGATAAGGAAAACTGTACGATGATATATTTATTTACAATAACGCCAATCACATTTCTCTGGAAGTAATAAATATAAATCCGGGAAATATTTCCTTATTGTCATTGTCATTATGTGGTAATGAACAAATATAAATATTTTATGATTCTTTTTTCTAGTTATCTCACACAAGATAATGCAATATTTGATCATACTATGACTAAGTTATATTATAAACATTAAAAATGAGACAATGTATTGCTTTGCAAAAATGAGCCTTAAATTTCAAAAGACAAACATATTTTGACAGCCAGCCAAAATTAATTTGATAGTTTTTAAGTACTCCAGAAATTAATTTGAATGGATTCCAAAAGAAGATTGACTTTCTGCACAGGCAATGGTTTAAAATGTCAAAAATTATGATTGGAATTTTTGTCAAGGATAAAAACAAATTTTTTTGACGACGGTAAATTAGTTGACTTAGTATATACGAGTACATCATCGTCACTATCGTTTTCATTAAACATTCTCAAAATTAACCTTACAAACAAAACTTGTTAATCTATCAAATATTGTAATATGTAACGTGGTCAATATGCATATGTATTTTTCATTTAAAAAATCTGATGTGGACACCACACGACTTCCTTGTACGCAAGACCAACATGAAATATAAACTGAATTATAAAATTGCACGTATTTGACGTATTTTGACATTATACCTTGTTCTATTTAAGCCATTCAGTATTGCGGAGCATAGGGAATAGTTTTAACATGCATCTCTGATTGGCTGAAATTAGAGACAAGAGACAAGTTTACCCAATGTAATTTCGGCTACTTCAGATTTGCGCTGTTGCCAGTGACATCTACTGAATGGCTTAAATGGAACAGAGCATAGCATTATTTTTTTATTTTTTTTTTATACTTTTTTATCCTACACGCTTTATTACATAAACCAAAAAGTATATAATTTTTAAATTACATATCTCGCTTATACAAAGAGCTAATTTAATAATATTGGTTATGCTAGACGCAGAATTTAATTCTCTAAAACTATTAGTTGTAGCATTTAATTCTAAAATCAATATAAAACCATTTTATTCAAGAAAAACTGTAAATAACTTCAGGTAAAATGTCACTTCCGGTTAGCCTATTTTGACCAAAATCTACTATGTTATTTCCATTGATATAAAAGTCTTATATACCAAATTTTAAAAGTTTTGCATTATATTTTAAAATAGTTTTTCATTAAAATCTATTATAGGCTTCAAGTAAAGTACCATTTCTGGAAATTATGTAACGACTAAAAAGGGAGGTGCACAACTAGATGTCATAATAGTCCTAAGTAAAAAAATTCAACTTTCTACGGCTTAACGTTTTTGAGTTATGCGAGATACCTACGTACGTACATACATATGTACGTACAGACGTTACGACGAAATTAGTCAAAATGGATTCAGAGATGGTCAAAATGGGTATTTCCGTTGAATTCTGAATTTGAAAACAATATATTATTATTTAAGTGATTAGTAAATTTCATTATTGTAATCAACTTTTCTTTATTGCAATCAAGGAATTTATTGTTGTAATCAAATCTTGCTTTGAATTGAGGAGCTATTTTCTGCCTTAACATTTTAAAGAATATAAAAATAATAAACTACATACATTAATTTATTTAGCAGTCGGTAGGTAGTAAATAAATTCGGAGCCATTTGAAACGCGGGGCCTAGTGCGGCTGCACCAGCTCTATCTTTAATTTTTTAATTACTCGTATCTAGTAAACTAATTGCCAGGATTTATATTTTTACTTCAAGAAAAATGTGTTTTTTTTCTTTTTTTTCCTTAAAACCTCTCAACAGGATTAAATCCCAATTACAGAGAGGTTTACATATACAAACATTTATGCCTTAGTGGGATTCGAACCCAGAACCTTTAGCGTACTCATGACTAGAACCGTTGCTCTAATCATTGAGCCACAAAAGCCGATTGTAAATAAATATAAATATATCATCGTACAATTTTCCTCATAGGAATTTTTTTATTACTTCTCGTCACCGAAGGTAAAAGAGGAACGAATCTATTAAAGCTGGTATTACTAATAAACCCTATATTAAATGGCGAATTACTTGAGTAACAAATTCAGTTTTTGTTTGTTGAAAACGTAAACCAGCCGAACTATTACGAGTTTGCTATATAAGATTGATTTTGCGTCTACCTTCTACCTTGATCAAGTTTTTAAACAATACAATGAAAAATCATTGACCATTCTCCTTGATACTAAATATAGTTTCCATCCCGGGTTTCAAATTCATATTACATTGATGTCAACAACTCTTATCGATATCAAGATAAATTTTGTACAAATACAGTTCGAGACAAACTTCCCATAAATAATACAAAAGTGAGTGTCGAGTCGACTGAAGAGAAATGAGTGGAACTCGAAATGTCAGCTGTTGAATGTAAATGCATAGCCAACATATGATGAAACACCGAGTTACGGAATATTGATTATTGATGTTTCGAGAAATTGTCAGGATGATCGAGGCTTTCACTGGTCACTGCCTCTTGTCGATAACTGATTTTCACTTTTCTATAGTGATTGTTCGGAGAATACTTCAGCATGAAAAATATCAAGAAGCTTGCATTAGATTCGCATAATGTGAAGTGTTTATTGAAAGTTTATTTTTATGAAAAGCTGCATTGCTAATGAAGAAATATTCAACATTTTTTATTGTTGATTGCCGGTTACTTTCAAATTCCATACACCAAAATTTTATTATAAAATTATTAGTAGTTTGACTAGTTTAAACTATAACAGGATTATTAGTCCAGTAAATGAAGGATTTTACCCTACAAAAGGTCGGGTAGTTCTGAATTTTTGATATGTTGTATAGGATGGTTGGTTAATGAAAAATCCAAATTTCCACAAAACCCCTTCCTCCGCTCCCTCCGCCATCTTGTAAAAACCACTATAAATCGGCACTTATTTTAGTTTTTCGCTTATAACTTCTATTTGGTGAATTTTAGCGAAAAGAAAGCTATGTAATAAAACAATTTTCAAACGTTTTCATCAGACTGTTTTTCTTCAAGTTTTCCCAGCAGAGGTTATTCTAAGGATTTTTTTCCACTGCACAAGAAAATAATAAATCCCTGTATATTCTATTTCCTTTAAGCCATTCAGCAGATGTCCCTCGCAATGCTCGCATCAACGCCAATTTTAAGTAGCCGAAATTACATTGGATAAACTTGTCTCTTGTCTCCAATTTCAGCCAGAGAGGTTTAATTTCCTATTCTCTACAATACTGAATGGCTTAAATGGAATAGAGTACAGGTTTATAATATTTTGGTGAAAGATCTTTGTTTAATTCAATTCAAGTTGGATTATAACGAAATACTAGAACATCCACAAATAGAAAAGTTGCGGAAACTGAGGCTTCCAGAGTTAGTTTTTAACTATTTCTTCGGAATTAAATTTAAAAAATATAAAATCGTGTCTCGGAATAGCTTGTCGGTAGATTCCGAAAATACGGTTTTGTATATTTTTTACAACATGCTTTCTCTGTTAAGAGTGAGATCCCCGGAAAGCCACAATGATAAGCGTGAGCACAAAGTCAAGGGGTCAAGGCAACCTCTAATGGTATTTTTGCTGAGGCCAATGTTAATGACGATAAGACAAGCGAAGTGTGAGGGAAAAGCTAGTATAATTTTAGTGCTTATACAGGATGCTTCTAAATCTATGTCACTAATTTTAAGGGTATATAGTACTGACTAATAAGTTTAGTTCATGTTTTTTTTAAAAAAAATATATTTGGATTATTCGAAATAAATGAAAAATAACTGCACAGATTTTAATTTCTCACTGCACATTTTGTGTCCAACTGCACGTTAGAATAACCTCTGTTTCCCAGTACTAATTTTTAATATTAAATGTACAATTTGAACAGTTATAGAAGACTAATCCACTTCTGTTTAGATTCTTCCAAGTGTTTAAGTTTCATTTTGTACAGTATTATGAGAAAGAACACTAACAGTATTTGAAGATGCTGGATGCCTGTATCTTCAGTATTATGAGAAACATCACTAACATTTCGGTTGTAGGAAAAATGTTGTATGCAGCACGTGTGTAATAGTGTTTTTTGGCTCGTGCTACTCGACCAAAACAGTACTACTTTACACATCTGTTGCATAAGTAACTATATTATATTTTCTATAGATTTAATAAAATGTATATGTTAACTTCGTAAAATAATTTACTGGAAATAAAAAATATAAAAATTGTCCTGATCAAAATAGATTTTTTATGTGTCACTGGATGGCAGCACTATTCTCGATTCATAATTTTTTAAATAAAAATGAATAAAATTAAATATCTGTAAAATCATGCTTATTATGTGCTTCTCAGTGCGCGTTAGGTAGTAGCACACTTGCACAAACCAAAGTTTTCTTTTTACAATCTTGCTTATTGTTTCAAATCGAAGTAAATTTGTTTTATTTCGCCTGGAATATATAATTTTAATGAATTATTAAACGTAGGATCGAGAATTAGCGGGATATTAACACAATTTTTGATTATAAAATAAGTGTATACACTCATATTGTTTTTAAATTTACAGTAATAGGGACTCACAAATTGATTGTATATGTAGAAAATTGTGAAAAACAAGTTTTGTTTTATTGTTTTCCTTTTTGAAAAATCTAAATTGTCTTCGTGAAAAATTAAAATAATATGTTTTTTCCTTAAAATCTCTGCATATTTTCACAATTACATATTATTTATTATTCTATTGTTTTCTGAGAAATATTATGCAGCAGAATAATTAGCTTATCTATTGTATATTTCCAATAGATAATCCACGTACAGTATGCAATATTTTCCGTATTGAGACAGATAAGAAAAAGGACAAATTTCGCAACCGCGACAGAATTAGGTGAATCAGATTTTTATTTCTAATGCTGTGACTACCGCATAGAGGAATGTCTTAGTATTGGCGGTGTCTCCAAAGTAAATTAATGACTGAATAGACTGATATACAAACCATACTAACGTGGCAGATTTCATAAAGAACTTGACTACGAATTGACTGCGTAGCGAATATGAAATTTCAAATATTTGCTGTCCATTTTCATTCAATACTTTACAATATTAATAAAGCTAAATGATCTGTCTGTTTGAGTATCTCATACAAATTAAACAACTTGAATAATAAATAATTAAAAATGAAGATCTTTGGCAAAAAAATCTTAATCCATTTTTTTTAATTTGCGCTAATCAAAGAAACAAACTCTCTAGTTTTCTTACTTTTATAGGTATCTGTAATATAATTTAATTGTGGATTATGGTTAATGACCAATTGCACCGCTTATAGTTAAAGTCTTTCTACAGGTCAACAGTGGCGGATTACAGTTTTCTTATTTGAAAATCCCAATAGCTAAGTCATGACGTAGGTCTCATCGCTGTAATGCTATGAAACTTTATTACCAAAATTATGAATGGAAAGTTTCATATTTATGAGAAATTGACTTGAATGGAAGTAGTTAACTTATATTTCATTAATAATAATTAAAATAATACTATGTTTATAACGGATTTTTTTTATAAACTTATTGGTTTATTAAATTATGTTAATAATAAAATATTCAAAGTAAAAATTCAAATTAAAAGCTATCATTTCAGGCGTATTTCAGCTTTTTTGGGAATAGTTCCGACCGTTCTATCGTTCTACGTAACGATATGTTGTTACATATTGGTAAGCCTCTAATTTTTTTCTCGCAAGTCGTCAACACTCTTACTGCAAATTACTTAATAAAATGAATAAATTTATTTAAAAAAAACAATTGTTTTCATGGCTTACTGTGCTAAATTACCTAAAAATATTACGTAAATTTTCATTTTGAAACGAAATTAACTCGTTTATTTGAAAAATAAACATAAACAACATTACCTGATTAAAAAAAGAAAAAATACTCTTTCCGATTAAACAATAAAAATAGTTATTTATGATATAAGTGTTAAAAGTGACATTTTATTTTGTGAGAAGGAAGTTTGGAACACGACGCGAAGCGGAGTGATTCAAACCTTCGAACAAAATAAAATCACTTTTAACACGTATATCATACACTATTTTTTCTACAAACACTATTTTTTCATTTAAATTTGTATTTCTAATAATTTTTTGACATTCACTTTTAACACTAGTGTCAAAAGTAACAATGATCTGTCATTTTTAACACTGGTGTCATAAAATGACATTTTTAACGCTAAAACAAACATTAAAAAGCACACTTTTAATAGATTTGCAGAAAAAATATATTTTT
Source organism: Harpalus rubripes (assembly GCA_963082715.1). Classification (NCBI taxonomy): domain Eukaryota; kingdom Metazoa; phylum Arthropoda; class Insecta; order Coleoptera; family Carabidae; genus Harpalus; species Harpalus rubripes. The sequence continues at coordinate 18,814,425 of OY720449.1, forward strand.
GTCTCAAAATTTGGGAACCGTTGATTCATTTTTTTGTACTCATAACCAATTTTGTAATATAGTATATTACAATTTTGTTCATTTAGCCAACCTCGTATCTCCTGCAATTTGCTTCTAATAAAGGAAAAATATAAACTAATTATTGTCGAAGTGCAAATCTCAGAGTTTTATATATACAATGAAGTCGCCCATAGCATAATCGACCTGCACAGTTTTTACTTTTCTAGTAATGCTCATAACACCACATTTGCTGAAGTTAAAAAATAAATTATTGTTCAGGGACCATTGATAAACATTACTAAGATATTATTGCAACTCAAGATAATCATTGGTCGATGAAATTTTATGAAAAGTTTTAAAGTCGTTTGTAAACCACAGACAGAAAACTGCACATCAACAATGTCATTGACAAACAGAATAAGCAGCAAAGGGCCTAGAATAGACCCTTGAGGAACTCCGGATGTAGATGTGAAAGAATTGGAGCAATAACCTCTTACATTTACATATTGGATTATTTCATGCCTGTATGAATGAATTAAATTGAACAGATTCTGACTGAATCCAATTTGTTCTAATTTTTTCATTAATATATCATGCGAAACGATGTCGTACGCTTTGGAGAAATCAGTGAATATGACATCAACCTGCTGCTTCATTTCCATTGTAATTGCTCATCAGTGCTTATTTTTCTATTTCTTAATATCCAGTAAATAATTTTCTAATATTTAAACATGAACCTGAGTTAAATTAAGTTACTGAAATCTATAAAGGTAGAAAGCTAGAAAGTTTTTTCTTTGATTAAAAACGTTAGCGACCATGTGCACCATATTGGTACATACTCTGTTTTCTGCAGAGACCGCGTGACCCTATTTGGGTACAATGAATGTTAATGTTTGAAGTCATGTGGGTGTAACAGGGACGCAGCTACAGATTATTTAAATATGGTGTTTAGTAGATCTTGTCCATGGGAAATGTTGGGTTGAATTTTTTTTTCAATATTATACAAGTAGCATTTATTGAAAAAGTTATTGCTAATATTATCAAAGAATGGTATATTATTTACTTTATTATTGAATTTTTAACTTCAAATTTACCAATGTGCCTATAAAATAAACTCGTAAAAACTATGAACGATACATTAGCTACGGAAATTTAAATTTTGGTTAGAATTTATTTTATTTTTTTAAGCTGCTATACATAATCTAATAATATATATAATATACAGGGTGTTCATTTTAAATGGGCCACCATTGCTATCTCGAGAACTATAAGAGTTACAAAGACGGTTAAATAGGCAAACAATTTTTATTTTACAATACAAATTTAAAGAAAAGAAAAATTTTTTTGGACCAGTGATTCTCAAAATACGGGACCTAACTTTTAAATTTTAAATGTCATATGTTTTTTATTTGATCTTTCTTTAGAGAATTTAATTCTGAATTCAGTGATAGCTATAAATAAAGTGTCATGAATGGAAAAAACGAATACGTGTTAATTTTTTTTAACATAGAATTAGATTGCCATGAAAGAAATACATGAATATTTTAAGTTGACATTTATGATCACTTACAAGATCAAAACATTTACTTCTTTAGATCAGGGCACTCTAATTCTATGTAATAAAAATAAAATGTAGTAATTTTTTCCATTCGTGGCACTCTTATTATAGCTACATTTTTATCAAATTAGTATAAAACTTTACATGCATTTTTCTCAAAAAAATTGTTATGTAAGGGTATAAAAATATGTTATCACTGAATTTTGAATTAAATTCTTTAACAGATGAGCAAATAAAAAATATATGTTCTCATTTAAAATTAAAAAGTTATGTCCCGTATTTTGAAAACCACTTGTCCAAAAAAATAATTTTTCTTTTATTTAAATTTGTCTTGTGAAATAGAAATTGTTTGCCTATTTAACCATCTTTGTAGCTCTTATAGTTCTTGAGATAGCAATGGCGGCCCATTTAAAATGAACACCCGCTATATATATTAAATAAGAATCCTTCCCAACAACTGATTTTCCAAAGAAAAAATATTATTTAACTTACTTTTACAAAAATGCAACAAAAAACCATCTTGGTCCAGGAGTAAAGTCTTCTAATTTAGGCCTGGTCGTTAACGTATTAATTCAAATTTTTAGAACACAGACTAAAGTTGTTTTTGCTTACAGCTATTCAGTTAAAAATCATACTAAATGCTAGAGTTGAATGTATTCAGTAAACGACGAGGATTTCCAAAAATATGATCTCAGCCTGAAATCAATAACCTTTGTGCGTCATCTGATGCCATCATCATGTTCAGACTGGTTCCCCATCTCCATTGCCATCCTTGCCATCGCATCACTATCGCTATCGCTACCATGGTAGCATATTAAATATAAATAAGAAAACAAGATGCGAAACATTAGCATTTATTTTGTAACCCGAAACCTTCGACATTGCCAAATTGATTATCTTGATCTAGTGTCGACGGTGACACCTCTACCATTCCAGAGAGAGAAGGATGCAAATTCCGAGTCGGAGTTGTTCGCGCACCTGTGCAAGTCAAGTCGTGACCCATTGGGGCAGGATTCCGTAAGCAGGATGGCCTTCTTGCACGGCAGGACCATTTGTTATGTTATAGTGCACTATTGGTTTGGTTATTAATGGTTCTACACATTTTAAGTTATTTATTTCAAGGAGAAGATAGTTCTATAACTGTATGGCACTGGTTTAAATTAATGGAGCTTAAGTTACACACCAGTGGCTCCCAAACTTATACGAAGAAATACGAACCGTTTTTTTTCTGACCTTTGGGGTGCTTTGCTATAAGTAACAAATTAGAAAAGGCTCTAATTTATTGGATCAGTATTTTAAATAGTCAGTAACTTTATAATAAAAATCTGATGTGGCCAGCACATAACCTCTCGCCAGATATTTTTTTCTTTTTCTTTATATTCGTAATTTTTTTCGCAAATTCCTTTTATATTCTTTTTTACGTATATTCTTTTGCGTTGTTGACTTTTTTTAAATTTTTATAATGATATACAAATATTTTTGACAGCGGCATACAAATATTTTTGACAGTGACATTTATATGTCAATTACAAACATTTGAATTTCTTGCCTTGAAGTAGTTTGATCTGAGATTTATTACATCAAATTATTTTATATGCATTTCTTTATCTCTAAATGTATAGAAGATATAATAATGAATTTATATTTATCAAATAAAGAATTTAACGTTCTTTAATATAATTATTTACATAAATTTTCGATAAATAATATATCGATGATTTTTTTTCTTGTGACTACTACTTCCGGTTCTCCAATTGTTACCAAAACTTAATCAACTCTTCCCATCCGGAATCCGTAGTTAAAAAGTCTTAAGTCTTATAGTATTTGAGAATTTGTGGATCCAACACACATCCATACACACACACACATACACACACACACACACACACACCCACGCACACACACACATCCACACACACACACACACACACACACACACACACACTCACACACACACATCCACAAACAAACACACACACACATCTACACACTCACACACTCACACACACACACGTGCACACGCACACACACATCATCGTAAAAATGTTATAATCGGATTCTCGGGACCTTAAAACGTGCTTATTCACTAAACTCGGGTTATGCGATTTTTAGCATGAATTTAATACCTCTCTTAATGAGAGGTAAAATTGGGCACTTCCGAGCCCGGGCTTACAATAATTTGACCGGCTTATATATTCAACAAATTATAAAACCTACACAAATTCTGAGAAATTTCTATAAAATTCATTCGACTGCTTTAAATATAGACCTAAAACTGTTATGACGGGTGATGATAGGTCGACTGGCTTTTAAAGGGTCATCTTTTAGTCCAGTTTTATCTTTTACCAAAATCCTTTATTTTAGCAACATGAAAAAAAAAATCTTAAAAATCCAACCTACCTTGCAAAATATACGAGCCCCGTCTCAGTGAAGTTGGCCCACTTTTTAAGAGTTCATTTATCATGACTATACTAAAATAATTTTTAAATAAATCTATACTTTTTATTTAAAATGAAGATTTTTTCAACATTATAACTTAATTTTAAATTAAACTTTTAGTTAAAAATTACAAATTTAACGATATAACTAATACAAATCGATATATTAATTTCATATTATTTATCAATATTGGGAAACATCGCTTTTATTGTAAATTACTATTGTCATTTTTTTAGACATTTTCTTTAATGGCTAGTTTATGATGGATTTAATTTATAAATTTAGATATACAAATTTAGATTTGAAATTTACGATTTATCTGGTTGGTTTTTAGTGAATTTAAAGATATTATATATGCCCAATCATCTTATATTGGGTCACGTGGTTTGACACAAATGGGATGACAATTATATGATATTTATCACTTTTATCATAATCCATCTGTATTGTTCTACAGATAATATTAATAATGTATCCATATTTTCAGACTCCATTTGTCAAATCTAAATTAAAATGTTTCAACTTTCACTTTTGAGACTGTCATTTTCTCCACCAAAATCATTATTTGAAATACTGTGAAATGATTGGACGCATTTACAAATTTACATTTAGAATATAAAATATGGTGATATTTTAAATGAAAAATCTAAATCATAAATTACGACTACCAACTTCTTAATATTATCTTATAGAGTTTAACCTTAGTGTAGTTTTTCTTGCAACGTACTTGTTAAAAATGAGCAAAACTAGTGAATGTACGTAGTTATAACCTTGGAAACAAGCACATATCAAATATAGTTTAAAATGTCAAATATAATATAGTTGGCACTGGAAAAGTAATCAAAAATTCCCCAAAAAATCGACGGAAAATAGAACTTGTCCTATTTCATCAATTTATTTATCAATCTATTTTCGTAAACAAATCGATCGATTTTTCTGTTTTACACGTACCGATAAATTGAAGATCGCAGTCGATCAATAAATCGTTAACTGTAATACAGTCGTTACGCTATATTACATCGGTTATTTGCGTTGCTAAGTTGTGTTTCGCGAAATATAACTTGTGGTACAATTCCGCTTATCCAATTTTACCCAACACGCACACACACAGACTTCATCGTAAAAATAGTAAAAACGTGTTGTGGGGACTCTAATTCGAGCTTATTCACTGAAAACTCACCATCGAATTTTTGGACCGATAACATTACCTCCCTTACCGACGGTGTGACGTTAGGTAAAAACACAAAAATCAGTAATAATTCCTCCGTGACTTCAAGAATATTCTCTCACGGAGTGAGTAATGTTGTATATTAGTTATTTCAAGTAACCATAGTAACACATAAATAATGAATCGGTGTTGGATAAACATATTTCTTTTAAGCGATATTAAACCGATTTTGAAAAGGTAGTAGATGGTAGTACTCAGGCCCGGATTACCCATTATTGTCAGACCTTTCTCTAGCTGTCTCTCTTCTTGATCTGCGCATTTCATAGCTCATGACATTTAGCATCACCTCTACTAAACGACGTAAACAGTCACATTTGCTTTAATTATACAAAATCAGTATAGTAGAGTGATTGGTAAATCCTTTTGAGCTATGACAGTTGTCGAAGATTTTAAATAATTCTAATATTTATATACCGGGTGTCTACTTATGAATCTTAGCAAATACAATGGTAAAATTTTCGTGACTTTAAAACTGTTCAGAATTAAAAACTGCATC